>CM075860.1:28052736-28442736 GCA_037975125.1 Latrodectus hesperus | reverse complement strand
TTTTTCCTAGTAGGAACCATTTTTAATATTTCTTGTATTTTAAAAATTAATGTCCTACCCAAAAATTAAATTTAATTCAAAAAACCGCATAATCTTATATTTTAAATTATTGGTCATATACAGATTTTTATAACAGAAAGGGGCTTAATTAATACTTACATATTTTGAGAAGCTGTAATAAAATTGTTAAGATTATTCTCAATATAATATTTTTACAGTCTATAAATATTTATGGTCTATTAAAGTTTGGTAATTAAGTAAATTGTAATTTTTCAAAGTAATTTTCAATTTATTTTAACACTAATTGTAAACTTTTTTGGGAGTTGTTTCACTTACATTGCTTTAAAGATTAGAAATAAATTTATAACTTTCTTTTTTGATATTTTTTAAAATTTTGTTACGTAAATTCTTAAATTGATAAAAATATATTATTGTTTTAAATACCAGCAAAAAACACCAAAAAATGAATACAAAAATCCCTAGAACAAATAATGATAAGAAAGGTTACTGATGTAGAAATCATTGTGTTGAAGTAATAATTTTATTTATTAGAATTAGCTAAAATCATTGAAATAAATATTTCATTGTTAGTTTCTTAAATATACAAAATTTCAGTTTATCAATTTTTAATCTCAATAAATTCCTTTTTGTTAAATCCATATGGTTATCATAGATTATTCAGATGTAAACGCAATTACACACAATAACATATTATTCCAATGTAAACACAGATTAGTTCAAAAATAAATAGGAATAGGCTTTGAAAAGCAATTGTAACTATTGTGAATGTTTTCCCATTTGAATATAATTTTGATCTTCAAAAATATTGATGTAATGCAACTAGAAAAATCATTTGTAAATTTAATTTAGGGTAAAGTCCAAGCATTGTTCTTGAGACACGAAGGATACTTATGTGCCATTGGAGCCTTTTTAAAAGGTGCTGAAGAATATGGTAAGTGTTGTAATTTTAACTATATTAAATATTGGAATGTAATGTTTAAAAGGAATATGGATGCTGTAATATTCTTATCATGTTGTGTTTGTATTAGAAAAGGATTTTAAGAAAAATTTTCATTTACTGAAAAACTATTCTATAAGTTTCTATAATTTATATAACTATTCTATAAGTTATGTATTACACCCATTAAATTTAGCTTAATATTTCAAATTTTAACTGAATTTTAGAGTCTTTTTTTACATAAGAATATATTAGCTGCATTTCCAAGACTAACCTTTTATATGAGTTATATTATAAATTTGCTTATATGTAAGGAAATTAAAATTTAAAAATGTCTGTAAATTAAACTAAATCCTTTATATCTTAAAAAGATCTTAGCTTGAATTTTCGTAGCTAAAAATAATTGTCTTAACTTTTTGACATGTGAATTTTCTTTTTAGAATCTTTTTCTTAAACTGCTCTTTAGTTTTTAATTAAAAATTACTTTATCATATTTATTGACTGCTGTAAAATGACAAATTTAGCTGAATTTCCTTTAAATAACTTTGAATTCAGGTATTGTTTTTAACTTAGCCCCAGAACATTCAGTGTATGTTACATTTCAATTTTCTACTTGTACAGTTGTTGAAATGGATGCTTATAAGTTTTCCAGAATATGCTTTCTTGTGAAATCAAAATATGATTTATTACCAGATAAAATATCTTAATTAGTAGATAATGTTTGATAAATGTTTTGATGCCTCATAATAAGTCTTGCCTATTAGGCTATGACACTGTTAAATCTGTGGTCACTTTCATTAATTAACCTGGACATTTTAAAAAATATAATTTAACTTTTAAAAAGAATATTAATTATTTAAGCAGAAAGTTTAAAACAAATTATTCATTTAATTTATTTTCATTATAAAATATTTAGGTTTTGCTTGCTGTTATTTTTTTCTCAAGTTACTACTACTACTTCTGTGCTAAAATTAGCTTTTTCTTTCAAATTCTACAAAGTTTTACAAAATATGCTGTCAGTTGTTAAATCAACTGTTAGTGGCATTTTAAATAAACTTATATTATATAACAAGCATTAGAATTTATATTTGATCATCTTATCCAATACTACCATGCTGCTGTGCTTTTTTTTATTATTATTATTATAATAATAAGCTAAATATGTATTATCTGGAAATGAAATGCATGTTTTTCTGTTAAGCTATTGCAGTTTAATATATATATATATATATATATATATATATATATATATATATATATATATATATATATATATATATAGTTTTTTGTGTTTTTTAACTAAACAAATTGTTATAATTTGATTTAGTAATCACAAAACTATTTAATTATTATTTACTTCAAGGTATTAATTTAAAACTATTTATTTGAATGTTGATGGAAAATGTTATCTCATTTCATTAATATTTAAAAATTACATCTTCTTCTTCTTAGAGTTGGGTTTGTAAGTCATTGGGCACCTCTGCTTTTATCAGCATTTTGTACCATTAACTCCAAACCCAATGTTTCCTAGTTCCAGTTGCTCGGTTCACCCACTTAATTAATGAAGTCCGATAACCCTTTAATGGAGTCTAGATGTAACTCTCTAGTATGGATGATGCCTAAATAAGTTAATCTAGGGGGGCAAGGGCCTCGCATTCGTAAATGATATGCTCTGCCGTTTCCTCTTGCGTATGACATTTCCAGCAGATAGGGTCTTGTTGAAACAGTCCCATCTGGTCAGAAAGTCAGTCATGCTAGGGATAGCTTCCTGACTTTCACCAGAAGAAGATGGTTTGGAGGTCATTTCTACCTCAAGTGAAGGATTCATTGCTGCCCCTTTACTAGATTGCCTCTGAGTTCCCTTGTCTTTTTCAGCAAGGTCTACTTCAGAGGCTTCACCTGCAAATGCAGAAAGGTTTGTTATTTCTTGTGTCTTTTCAGCCACAAGATAACAATTAATAAGCTCAAGTAATATAAGTCCACCCAGCATTGCCTGAGTTACTGGGCAAGGCAAATTACTCTAGAAGTTCGCCAGGCAACTAGAGGCTCCGTTAAGACACCATTACTGCAGTGCCAAATAACCCTAGGCACGGGTCGCATAACACCAGGGTTTATGGGAGCTGGTTCACGGCCTCTGATTCTATATTCGAGGCTATCCTGTCATTCCTACAGAACATTCGGCTATTCACCACCTGCCGACACGCTTGGTGGCTGCTCAAGCCCCAGGAAGGTACGCATACCCTCTGGTTCCTGGTAAAAATTACATAATATAAGATTTCATCTACTGTGTAAAAAATTTTAAATGCTCTTTAAATAAAGATATCATTGAAATGACAATTTTAAATATTTTAAATTGTTTTTTTCCCTAACATCTTATTAAACATGAATATCATAAAATTGAAAATTTCAATATGTAATTTCATATTTTTCTTCATCAGTATTTTATCTTTTTCTGTAAAGTTTCTTGATAGAAATGCAGTGAATATATTCTTGAATATATTCAAAACCATGTTAAGGAGTATATTGATAGTTTTATTAAATATATTAATTATAAATGTGCTTCACTAATATCTTAGTGAGTTAAATAAATTTCAAACATATTACAAATTTCAAATATGAAACTTGGAAAATATTGTTCTGTTTTATGTATATGTATGTATTTATCATTACAACTTCTCATACAAATAAAGTATATAAGGTGAATGATGTACATTTCACCTTATGGTTTTCATGAATAATTTATTATTTGGTGTCATTTATTACAATTTGTAACAATGTCTTTTTAATATTTTGAACTATTCAATTTAAAAACTAAAATCTATTTAATCTGAAAATTCATTATTTCACTCTGCAGATACAGATAAATATTCATGGGGTGAAAATTATGCAGGAAGCTCTGGTCTAACCAGTCCTCTTCCTCAACAGCCATCAACCAATCCCATGGTGAGATAATCGAGAAATTGAATATTAAGAAGAACTAATTTAATTATTTGTATTCATTCTCCATGTGAATGTGAAATGAAATCTTAGTTTCCTTAATGGATTTAGTTTTAAGAAACTAAATTAACACAGTTTTTCTTGTAGACTCACCTATAAGAAACAATTGCTTTATTTCTTAGTTCTTAAGAAAAAGGGAAAATCTTTTTATTTTTTTCCATTTTTTATTCAAAAATAAATGTTATACATCATTGATTAGTTATTAAATTTTGAAACTCATTTTATAATTTATATTTATTCTGAATTTGCTATTTTTCATTTATTTTTTATCTATTTTTTGTTTTAAGTTTCCTTTATTTCCAAAGTCAAGTTAATTTTATATGTGTTAAAAATAAAAATTGACTTATAATTTTTTGACTTTAATTAAAATATAATTTTTAATACTGTTGATTATTCTTAGAATATTGAGAATTTTATTTTACAGAATTCTAAAATTTTGAGAATGGAATCTTGGCGCAATCTATTGATAAATATTACAGTATATGTTCTTGCACATATATGGAATGGGATTTTAGCCTAATCTACTGTTAAATACACTGCTGGACAATTGCTAAGGACGGATAACACTATTATCCATAGCAACCACAAAATGAAAGGAAGCCAAATGTGGAAAATTAAAATAAGTGTGGTATATAGTAAGAAGAAGTACACGTATGCAAATTTGTTTTTCCACGTTTGTTCATCATGTGATAGCTTTCATAAGAGCTTTAAAGGTTTTGATGCGTGAGGACAGTTGTTGTCTCAAGTCAAAGTTTTACAGGAAAGGTTTAGACGAACTTGAAATTTTTGGCATGTCTTCCTGATATCACTAAGATTATTTTATGCGTTACCTAATTATTGGAAAGATCAAAGAAGGGCGAAAAGTAACAGATGTTGCCAGGGAGCTCGACATCACTCACAGCGTTGTTTCACTGCTGTGGAAGTCATTTAAAACTACTGGAATGTGTAGTGGGCTGCACAGGGGAAGTCGTGATAAAAGTACGACACCTCCAGAAGACAGATATATCGTCCTATCAGCAAAAAGGAACAGCCGCACCACAGCTCAGCAGGTGGCAAATCAGTTTCTTGCTGCCTCAGGAAAGCAGATCTCCCGAAAAACTGTTGCCAGACATTTGAAGGGAGGAGGACTATACTCCCACAGACCTGTAATGTGTGTCCCATTGACCAAACAGACGGTACTGCCCGTTTGCAATGGTGTCGTGAGCGTTGCAATTGGACTGACTAAGACTGGGCATGCGTTCTATTCTCAGTTGAGAGTAGGTTCAGTCTGTCATTGGATTGTAGATGCCAACTGATCTGGCGCGAGAGTGGTACTGCTTATCATCCAGAAAATATCAAGGAAAGGGATAGATATCTGATATGCAGTGTCTTGGTGTGGGCCGGCATCATGATCAATGGCCGCACGCCCCTACATGTGGCTGCGAATGGAACTATGACAGGCCAACGATACATTAATGAAGTTGTACTTCCTCATGTTCGTCTTTTCCGTGGTGCTGTCGGTGATAAATTTGTTTTTTATGGACGACAACGCAATATGTCATCAAACACTCGCTGTTCAGGATTGTCTACACAGCGAGGATATTCAAGGCTTCGTATGGCCATCACATTCAGCAGATCTAAACCCCATTGAAAATGTGTGGGATGCTTTGGGGAGGCAAGTTGCTGGTCGAAACTATCCTCCGACAAACAAGAACACCCTCATCCGTGCAATCCCAGAGGAATGGGATAAATTGCCTCAACAGCTGCTGGATAATGGTGTGCAAAGTATGATACAACGTGTGTAATGTTGCATCACACTTCACGGTAGACATATCCCGTACTGATACCTTTCTTCAAGGTGCCTGCTGACTTTTAGGTGCATTGTTCCATTTTTCCATATGTAGCATCAAATGAGCATTTTTTTCTTTCAGGTGTTTCGCAGTTTTCGTACTTTCCAGAACAATAAATATTCTTTATTCTAATGTCTGAACAGTGTGGCAACTATATTTTATCCTACTAGGCCTCATGTCTCGCTTAATGTTATGCTACATTGCAATTTGTGATCTGTCCTTAGCAATTGTCCAGCAGTGTATTAGGGCATATGTCTTTGCATGTGTTTTATATTTAATCAAATACAAACAGAGATTATGAATAAATATAAAAATGTTAAAAATATATATAATATTTGTGTAATATTTATAAATCATATTTCACTGGAGTTTTAGTAGTCATTAGTATTATTGTCCTTAATTTTAATTTAGATCTATTGCATTAGACTAACTATTACATAATTGCATTAAATTTTTGGTGACATGTTTCTAGTCACAATGCGTATCTGACTGCCAAATGGTTGGTGTTCTTGCTTTCATTATAATAGTTTCTAGATTAGATATTCTTCTTCAGTGTGCATATATGCAGCATTTTGAAATCTACTTTAAATCATTGGTGCTGATTGAGTTGGCCTCTTGTGCAAAAAAGTAACAACTGAACAACAACCAAAACAATTTTCAACAAATGTTCTGTATTTGTGGCATTTTATTTTTACATCAGGACTTGACATTTTGTGTGAACTTTATTATTTCGTAAACAATGCATTAATTAATTTTGTATTTTCTAGTTCTTTCTGTATTTTCTAATTCCTATAATTGCTACAATTGATCTCTATGTTAGGTGTAGAATCATTTTGTTTCACTGATCATGCATTATTCATTGTGACATCCTCTACAAATTAATAAGTTCTCTGTGACTGAATTTAGACTTCTTTAATTATTACTAAATTTGCTTGTAAATAACTCATTAAGCTGTATATTCAGATAAATAACATTTGATTTTTAATAATCCTATTTTTTAACACCATTTTTATTTAAAAATTGTTTCTCTTTTCTGCACATAAATTAATCTGAAAAATGAGTGTTATTAAAGAACATGTGAGGCACTAAAGGAGATATTTATTTAGTCATATAAAGCTTTGATTTAATCGGTAGATTTTTCTTTAAATTTTCTGGTTTTCATTTTTGATTATAAATGAAGTGTGTATGCTTGTGAAAGTGATTTATTTCAAGTACAAATATAATTTCAGAATGGGAAAAAATAAACAATTTTTTAATGATGTAATTATTAATGAATCTGTAGTTCAAAAGTAATTCAAATTGTGTGTATATTACTCATTATATTAGGAGTATTGATGTCTTAAGTTCATGTTTTTTATCCAAAATATGGAAACAATAAATGATGACTTTTTGTTGTATATAAACTATATAAAAGTCATTGGTCAACCCATATGTTGGAGAAATAAAAGTTGAATAAAATGCATTATATATTTTAAAAATCAGAATTATTTTTTAGATTGATCAACTAGAGATTGATCGCTTTGATTGGCAACTTGTACATTGTCCTCTTTTGAAAGATCCTTCTGTTTATGTTCCTGATACAGTTGATTTAACACAAGATCCTGATGCCAGAGATTATTGGTTAGTTTGCTTTGAAGATGCTATAGATAAGGTAATAAAATAATTTTACAATCCATATTAATGTAAATTATAAAGTTGTATATAATGTAATTTTCTTAGTATTATTGTGTGTATATGTCAGAAATCAGTTTAAAAAAATTACAGTTTGGTACAACATTTTCTATTTTTCTTGCAATTTAATAATTTCTTTTCTATGTCATTATCTTAATTATAAAATATAATTATATTATCATTATTGAATAATCTGTAGTTTTTTTATCGTTTAGCCTGTTTTCTATGAAATTTATATATAGATTCTTTTTAGTTTGTAGAAAGAGCTATTCAAAGTCAAATACATCACTCAGATGCTCATCATAGAGCTAAGATATTTAAGGAAAAGTATTTGAGTCGCCTGCAGCATTTGAGATCACATCCCTTGTAAGTTATATATTTTACTTGGGATATTAATGCTAGTATAGCTGTAATGGTAATGCATCGATTAAGAAATCATAATGCAAATTTATTAAAATAATAGGACAATTTGTGAAAAGGATTTATATGTGTATTTCTAGATTAATATAAATCCTTTTATTATTAATCCAGATTAGAAAAATATTTATTATTTATCTTTCTTACTTAAATTTTTTTCACAAACATAAAATTGAATTTTGTAGAATTTAATTTAAAAAAAAACATAGTTAAGTTATTGACTATGATAATATGTCAAGCATAAAATTATGGAATTATAGATACTTAATAAAAAGGCCTTAATTATTTTTACGTATTGCCTTAATTTTCATCCATTTTTATTGATGCAACTATTTGCAAGCTGGAAGTAAGTATTTTATGAATTAAGCTACAATTTAATTAACAGTTTTACTTAAATAATTACTATTGGCTTAAAGTTAATATTTAATACTAAGCATGCATGTTGTACAACATTACTTAATCGATTTTTGACAGTTAAATCATTGTCTGCACATTTTTACAACTCAATTATACCCGTTTTATAAATATATCATAGTTTGAAATCTTTTAAGTCAGGCATTATTTAAAAATTATAAAAAGTTTTGATTTCACTTTATTTTGCTAACCAAATCTTTGATCTTTATCATGATAATTACTGTAATTAATTAAGGGAGCATTATTTATTTATTTCTGTATCACTCATAACATATGAATTATTAAGAATATAAAGTTATTTTTTGATATGCTCAGTAACTCATATAATATTCTTTTGCTATTAATTTCATTGTACTTTGCTATTAATTTCATATTTTTATTTAGGATGTTTATTTATTTTCAATTCTAAAGTATAAAGTTGTTTTAATTTTTCTGTTATTGCTTTTGAAATTAGTGACTATTAAATAATGAAAAAGGAGAAATGTTTTCTTATTAATTTTGTTGATTAGTTTATCTTTTAGAATTATTTATATTCTGTAATGAAATTTTAAACAATTTTTTTTTTATATTATGTTCAATCTATACAAAATTTTATCTCTTACTTTTTTATAGTGCTTATGGTTCATTGACAGTCAGAAGTTTATTAGATATGCGAGAACATTGTCTGAATGAATTTGATTTTCCAGACCCATACTTACAAGTAAATATATTTTATGAACTATTCTGTTCATTAAACTGTGAGAGTTGCCTGCAGAATTTTACACTTCAAAATTTAAAATTTGAACATCATTTTTCAATTTTTGAATGTTAATTTTGATATGTCATCTTAATTTCTAGAAAATCTTGTACTGTCACAAAATTCTTATATTATTACAAAGCTTCAATCATCTTAACTAATTTATGCCATACTCCATCTCAGTCAGATTTTAAACATACTATTAAATAAAATACCGTACGTAGACATTCATATAAAATCATAAACATATATATATAAAAAAAAGTTAATGTCACTTGCCATGCATTTTATTAAAAAATTTTAAAAAATTATGCAAATCAGTATATTAGTAGTGTACTGTATAAGCTATCAAAAGTTTAAACATTATTCTTATCCAAATTTTTTATTCTGAATATTTTTTATCTTCAAAATATTATATGCCTCAATAGAACAGCCCAGAAAATTCTTCATTACTAATATCCTCATTAATATAAGCTTAGCTATCCTTTAAATCATGGGTTCCCAAACTTTTTTTTCTCGTGGACCACTTTCAAAGTTTTGCTATTTTTGGTAGAACCCCTGCTGCTGCATTTCTATTGTATTCCCAAAACTCCTAAAAAATATCACCCTAAATTGGGAAGAAAATAAAAGTAGCACATTTTCTTCTGTCCTATTTATTAAAATAATACTTGTGGTTATACAAAATTATAAACATTTATTATTACAAACAATAAACTATTGACAAAAAATCAACAGTGAACTCTGAAATGTAAATCAACAATAAAAGATAGTCATACTTTTAACCTTTTTGTCCCGACGGTACAACTGTTGTACCACGAAAGTGTCTCAGAAGACAGCTGTGGTACAACAGTTTTACCATAGATTTTTCCCCCTTTCAAACGCTGGACTTTTTCCCACTCAAATTTCCTCTAGCAGTTGAGGGAAATTTAATTGCTGCTCTTTTGTGTGTGAAAGTCGTTAAAATTGGAGATTTGTCTGAGCGGAGAATTTTTGCGAAAAACAGTTTTATTGGCTCTTCTTTTTAAAAGGGAAGCATATTCATCCTCACTTTAGCAATTTTTTTCATTATGATCAGTTACTTTTTTGTTGCTAGAAATGTCGATGCTCGATGTTGCTTGCTATTGAATAATGAATACTAAATGTCACTTTGTTTTCTTACGGGCACGAATATCGGAATACATGCTAGAAATCTTTCTTGGTTTCTTATTTTCGACATATTGTTTATGGAAAATATTCCAGGACCACATTGTATTTTTTAATCTCACAGCAGAAACATGCAGGTAGAAATAAAATAAATATAAAAATGAAAAAACTTCCGATCATAAATTGAGATGCGGTAGATATTTAAGAAAGTTGCCTTATAGTTGTGTCAATCTTTCTTCTAGGTAGTTTTAATTTCTGTATAAAATATAAATAATCACGGTTTAGGTGTTTAAGAATAATTTAATAAACATAGTTATATAAACGCTTAAAATACTGCAGATAAGAATTTATTCCCAAAATAAAGATATTGTTTTTTTGCTAATGTTCTTATAAGAATTTTATAAAAATATTTTCTGAGACTAATATGAGCATATTTTGGAATATACTATTTGAATGAATATTTTTCAAATTCTCTACCATTGAGAAATGAACAGAATATTACTATTTATTGTATGACAAATGTAGTTATATTAACCAATCAACCTTAATGCTACATATAAGTTAGAAACTCAAAATTCATCTGGCTATATTCATTGCCCAAAACGTTTTATATTTAGTTACAGAAACACGCAAAAAGGAAATGTCCATTTTTAAGCTTTTTCTTTAAAAGAGAAAGATAAAAAAGCATATATTTTAATCCATCCAATACAGAAATTTGTCATAAATAAAAATGCTTAAATCAAAAGAAAACAGAAATCATTACTGTATTTAACACACAAATTACTTTTAATCTTTTTCAAATGCAACGCTAGCAATTTGCATGTACTTACTAATAAAAAGAAATATTTATTCAAAATACTTTTATTTACATTTTTAATACCAGGCATGTTGTTTTTAGGAATGTTTCTGAAATATTCAGTAAGTTTATTGCTTATTGTTTTTATTATAACTAATTGCAAATTGATTACTTTAAAGAAGTCTGTAATTATTCTAAACAATTATTTCAGAAAATTCTCTGTGATAAATCACTATACTCTAGATCATAGTTTTTGAAAAAGACAAAATTTGTTTCACAAATGCATGCATATAATCTTAAAATTCTTGTAACATTTCTTAATTTAGTATGTAAAACAACAAATACAAAAAAATCGATTGCTTGTCAATAAGTATAGTATTTATAGTAAATACATTTACATTTTCATGAAAATTACAGCAGACCTAGCGCGGTGTATCACCCTCCAAAGATAAAGATTCATCACAGTGAAAACTTTAGTGCTAAGTGGGGTGAAAATGACCCTCTCCTTTCAGTCAAGGGGGTAAGAAATGTCATCTTCTCGGGCCGTCGTAGGAGTAGTTTTTGAAAATGGTGACGCCGGGCTGAAAAATTAATGACACGGTGCACAGGTCGCACTTTGCAAGTTTTGACATGTGGTGTACATTTGTAATATTATCTATTGTTCTATTCAATTCTGTGTTTGAACTGAATCTCAAATGTTTTGAGTACATACCTAGTGAATGATGCTATCTGCCTGTTGATAGGTAAATATAAGCCAAACATTTTTTTCTTTATTATGAAAACCAGAAAATGCTTTGTGGACCCCCACTTACAACTTGTGAACCCCTGTGAACTGATGTGTTTAATATTTTCATTTTCCTAGGGATCTGCTGTTATAACTATTGAATGTAGGGTCCAAGAAAGTTCAAATATAGATCTGCTGTAACTTAAATACAGAGGCATATTAAAAACCATAATGTAATAACTAGTGCTGGCAAGTGAACCTCAGGAAAATGAGAGTCAATATGGCTACTAAGTATAATATTTCTTTAGATGAGAATCTTGTCACTTTCAAAAATCCTTCAATGATGTTGGAAAATTGTTTGTACCCTTTTCTCTCCATACACACAATCTGATTTTTTCTCATAAAAATTGAGAAATACCATCTTATCAAAGAACTTTTTAATGAAATGTTTTCACATTTCTAGTATTTTTTTATTTTATTTTAAATAGTCTTATTTGGTATATTAAATTCACTTTGGTAGAAACAACTTCTCATTCTTTCAGATATTTTCATTACTAAAAATTTTGTGCATATAAATTTCGTTTACATGTATCGATATAGTAATAAGAGATTAACTTGGTGAATAATTTGGAAGATGGAAAATTCTATTATTTTATCGAAAATCACTTAACAGTAATTGTATTGGGAGACCATGGATAAAACTCAGCTAGAAAAACTATTAATTTTCATTACAACAAAGGAGAGTTTTATTATATATGTAAAGCATTGTGTTACTAAGAACAATGTATTAAAAATTATATCTTTTATGTATTTACATATTTTTGCTATGTACTTCAAAGGTTTTACGTTTGATATAAATATCAAACATTACTGTTTCACACTAATTCTTTAGACATTGTTTATTGAAAATTTTTATCCAAGAAAAGTGTTTGCTCTAAGTCATGATATTAATTTCTCAATCTTTATTATTGTTACTATTTCCTTTTATTCATGTTGAAATTGCTATTGAAAAGAAATGTTTCAATCAGACTAGTGATTGTTAAAGGAACATATGATTACTTTTTTCAAGATTATTGTAGTTTTAGGTAATAGAAATTTTTTTTAATCAATTTGATGTAAGGTAATTTGTATTTCTTTAAATACAAGCTATTTCTGTCTATTCTGTTGATTTTTAAATAAAAGAAATGAGGTATTTCTTTCTTTATGTTTCTATTTGGGATAATGTTATATGTGATGTTAATTTCACATTCAAATAAAATATAATTGAACTAAACTAAGTGACACAACAGCCTATGTGGGGGCCAAGGACTACAGTATTCATATCTGTTTGCTCAGGGGTTTGAACAATGTGCCCTGGTTAAGTAGGCAGCCTAATGCATAATTCCTAAACCTTCTTGTTACTCAGTTTTATCAACCCACTTAAGTGATAAAAGACTGAGTCTCAACCTTGCCAAGCCAACGATCTCAGATTTGTGCGATGACGGTGTGAAATGCTATCACAACAACATCAGGAAATATAACTAAGCATTTTAAAAAAATAAATTTTTTAAATGAAAAGATGTTTTAACCATAATTAAAAGACTTCTACCATTTTGTTTTGTTATTTTCTGCAATTTGATTTTAGGAAATTCACCATCTTATACATAAGCTCCAATTATTAATTATTATTATTAATTAATAATAGTAATTAATAATGATTAATTAATAATAAGAAAATTTTAATAACATTTAATAATTTAATATTATTTAAAATGTCTTAGTTACGTATTTCCGGCTCATGAATTTTTGATCTGTCAGTTTTTAGTCAAAAGTACAAGCTTGATGTGAAGTGATGATGAAATAAAAATATTAATTTATTTGCTGGCCATTTTTTTAATTAACAATTGTAATTTATGGATTTAAGAAAGGCTTTTTTAAGTATATTTCTTTTAAGTGTGTTAGGATTCAATTTTCATAATATTATATAATTCATTTATCGATTGTTTATTAAAAGTGTTGACTGATTTTTTAAGTTCCTATTTTTTGCAACATGAATTCTTTTGTTCATAAGTTTAGATTTAATATTTAACTCTTAAGCTATTTTAAATTATTAAAAATCCATTGTATTAAAATGTTGGTGTTTAAAATTTAAGTAACTGTTTTTTCTCTCTCCATAACTTTACAAAACATTATCTGCGAGACAGCATATTTTGTACTTAATCGATGATGAAAACATAACTGTATAAAAATGAATACCATATATATAATATGGAATCAAACAAAAAAAGACTTTGTTAAACTCATACTCTCATTGCATGATTATCTATCTAAAAGAAAGAACAACAAGCAAATATTTCCTAATATGGAATATGCCCTCGCCTTGCTGCAATAATAGCTTACTGCCAACTTACCACAATTAATACCAGATAGTTCAACAGTTCTTGAAGTAAGAGTGCCCATTCCTCAATCAGCATCTGTTTCAGTTGTTGGTTGTTTTTCTGGGGATGTGATCGTGATGCAGGATAACTCCCCAAGGCATCCTATGCATTTTATAGAATATAAATCACAAAAATACACTGGTCATTCCATTCGAATGATATTTTCCCTTTCTAATAGTTACTGAACAACAGGAGTCCAATATGGCCATGATTTGTCATCCATAAAAATTATGTGTGCTCCAGTGCCATCTTGGATCAGATGCACGTGGGGATAGATCACCTCCTTACAATAGTGATTTCTGATTACATAAACTCTGTCAAAAACGTAGAATTCAGTCTAATCATGCAGCATAATGCCTCCCCAGGCAACTCCAAGTCCACCATAACAATCTTTTCCATGATAGATGTCCAATTTTTGTTTTTCTTCTATCAATCTAAATAATGCAAGTTTCAAAGCACTCAAGATTGCAGGCAAATAAATCACCTTGGGGAAGGCAGTTAGACACAGTAAACTGCAATGTTTGCTAACTTGTCTTAAGCTGTTTTTATCTGCAGGGTGATATATCAGTCACTCACTGTAGCTGCTTTTCTGGGAGTGGCACCACCAACCTTCTAACAGCTGTATCTATGGTTTGGTAGGCTTTTCAAGTCATTCTAGTCTGGAGCCATATGTACCTACCACATAGCATTTTGCATATGCTCACTTCACCTGTAACATTTTGTTCTTGACATCTGTATGACTTTTACTGAATTGCATGTTTATTGTTTTGATCTAAAGAACTCTTTTCCTTGTCTATCTACTTAAAATTTAAATCAATGCTTAAGTTTTGTATTTGGTGTGTTCTACTAGGTAAACGATTATAATATTAATTTGTTATTCAATATTTAAGACTGTTATTCAATATTCAAGATTATGTATTCACTTTAAATGTTCGTCCTCACAATGATATTGAAAATGTTTCAAGAATCTACTTTAAAACAGATCTGGATTAAACTATCTCTTGTTAAAGGTAATCGTAGAACAACAATTAAAAAACAATCAAGGCATTTTTTATTATGATTTTGATTAATACATTAAAACCTGTTAACAAGCAATATTTTATTTTTATCTTGTACTTTTAGACTTAAATGTGTATGAAATTATTTAAATGACCCTGGATTAGAGATTCTTGTGCGAAAATAACTGCTTAGTTTTTGTTTTGTTTTGTTAGTAATACTACAAATATTTAAATACTGATAGAACCTTCATGTGTGCTAAATTCTGTAACAATTAAATCTTCTTATATAATTCACTAAATTTAAATTTATAACGAATATTGAAACAGCGCCTTTATGGGCTAACATTAAAAATACAGCAGAGTGAAGCAGGATTCTAAAAAAATTGGACATATGTTTTGGAGATTTTTTTAAATGTAATATCAATGTTTTGTCTAAGTATTTGTATGTTTTATAACTGTATTTAAACACTAAATTTAATTATAAAATTAACCCTGAGATTTTTGCTGTCTCTTTTTTATACCAGTTACAAATTATTTTTTAAATGTAAATCCTAACTTTAAATAAAATAAAATTATTAATGATTTACCTCTATTTTGTAGCAAAAACGCTTGGAAAATGAGATGGCTATAAAAATGTTAAAATCCAGAATTGACACTCTAAATTTAATGGAGTGGGAAGAAAAACAAATAGCTCTTGTTCAAGGGTTGTTAGCAGGGAATGTGTTTGACTGGGGAGCCAAAGAAGTTTCAAAAATAATGGAAACTTCAGATTTTGGCTTTGCTGATGCCAAAGAAAAACTTCAAGGTGGGTTTATTTCATTAACAATTAATCTCTGCAGTTAAAGTTAAATATATTATTGATCCTTATAGCAATATTTTCTTTTATTTCAGCTAGGCCTTGGCTCATAGATAACTTAAATGAATGGCTTCAAAGATTAAAAGGAGCTGCTCATAAATGTGCTGCTATTTTTGTTGATAACAGTGGAATGGATGTTGTATTAGGTGTTTTACCATTTGCTTTAGAGCTTCTAAAAAGGAAAACTAAAGTAAATTAAGTTTTGTGAGCTTTCTACATTTATCTACAAACAAATGTTAAGCATAGTTATTAATTTCTGGTGTACTTTGAATGACTAATAAGTACAATTGTAATACACTCTGTTTATAGTATTACCTAATTAAGTTAGCTACTTAATATTTAATGGATTTTGTTGACACTTTAAAATATAACTTCTTTCAACTAATGTGAAATATATTTATTTAAATATTACAGTTAAATTCAACAATTGCTAATTCTAGTAGTTACTAATTTAGGTCAGTAATTACTGATTTAGCAAATATCTCGATTATGAAAAATTTGGCAGATAAAATAATTATATAAAAGTCCTTTAAAATTTGCCTAAAATATAGAATTAAGCACAATTAATGACATTTCTGTTTACAGGTTCTACTTTGTGCTAATTCGAAGCCTGCTTTGAATGATGTCACATTTCAAGAACTTAAAGTCTTAATTCGTAAAGTAGCTCCAATTGTTCAAGAAATAAATGAGGCCCTTTCATCATGTCAACTGAAAATTCTTGATTCAGGCCAGAGCTCACCTTGTCTTGATTTGAGGTATTTTCATTTACTTTAATATGCTATATTCAGTTTAATGTATTATTCATTCAATTCAATAATTTATCTGCATTATTTTTTTCAATAAGAACATCAGAATGTTTAAGAATTAAACATTCTGTCCACAATGATATATAATGTACACACTGTATTTCATTTACTATAAAATTTTGAGTTAATTTAGGCAAGTTTTCAAAAAATCCATTGCATAGTTTGCTTTTTATTTTTATAAAGAAAACAATTCTAGTTGACAGGTGATTGGTTTGCATTCTGGCTTTGTGGATTTACTTCATATTTCAGATAAAGATATTTGTAGTGGTTTAGAATACTTCCAACAAATTCCTACGTTGTAACTCCAGTTAGTAAATAATACCAATAGCATAGTTTAAATATCAAATCATTTTTTGTCAAATAATTACCAGATTTATTTTTTATTTATTTATTTTTTGTACTGAAAGAGAATACTTCAATTTTAAATACTTTATTATGCTTACATAATTTTTTGTCACATTCCAAATTATATTAACCATTATAATGGCATTTCACATAAGCATTATTTATATTTATTTGAATATTTAATCAGATCTTTGTCTTCAAGATAATAATTGTAAAAATTTTATAAATACAATAAAATTGAATTGTTCAGTAAATAAAATCAATGTCTAAGTTATCTTTTATATTAAAGCATTAGTGAGCAAATTTTTATTTTCATAGTAAAATATATGTAATTATCCCACATAATTTTAGAAGTAGTGGTTTCTTGTAAGAACAAAATTTTTTAACACTGAACATAGGAAATACTATTTAGACCTAAGAATTGGTTTAGACCATAGAAAATAGATTGCATGGCATTATTTGTGTGCTCAATGTTTTAAAAGGATTAGCATTGTTGACATTTATAACTAGGTTATCATAATGATATATTCTATTGTTTCATAATATTTAGTTCTTATTATATGTGATTGCTTTATTTATATGTAGTGTACTATGATTAAAATAACTGAATCAGCCAATATTTTATTTATAAACTTGTTTGAAAAATCATGGCGCTGCAAGCTGACAAATAAAATTCTTGCCATTGAATGAAAGTAGAATATGCTATAAAAGCAAGTCAACCACAAATTTTCATGAGTGATAATTGTACATTAGCAAAGACAAATGGAAGTTGCTTGTTTTATGACTTAAAAGTTAATTTACCAGCAGCTACATCAAGTGTTGGGAGATTGCGCTATGAATAAACATACTGAAGGCATTGGTTTCAAAAATTTAGGCCAATGAAGCAGACCTGCATCAAGCAATCCTCAAATTCCCGGCCTAAATCTCAGAATTTTATTGCTAAGAGATTTCACAGCTGATTGTCAATAGAGATTATTTTGAGACTAATAATTTACTTCAATTTCTGTAAATGGTTTTATTTTGTACCTTTAAAAGACAGTAATGTAAGAACTTACAAGATAAAAATCAATGCATGTTTTTATTTTCTTACAATAAATAATAATTACTTCATTTAGCAATTTTTGCAAAAAGCAATTATGGAATGCATAGAAAAATTTAATATTTTGCCGATTTCACAAATCGCTTGCTAAATGAAATAAAATAAACTTATTACATTATTATATCATTTTTCCTACATAATACTCTATAATATCAAAATATATTTAATGAAATTTCTTATACTATAAATCCCATATTATTTATCTGGAATTAGTTGTATTAGTAAGAAATTTTTATTGCATATTTCTTAAGCAATTGAAACACATTATTTTGACTTTTTATTTTTCCTTATAAATATAGATAGATCCTTTTACATTTCTTTAGGGGTTCAAATGCACTTATTTTAATTATATATACATACACATGAATGCTACATATTATAAAATTATCTTTACAATTTAAAAAAAAAAATTTCAGCCGATTAAATCTAGAAGTTGCTCAAGAAATGGAAGCACATGGTACTGATCTCATTGTCTTGGAAGGAATGGGTCGTGCAGTTCATACCAATTTAAATGCTCAGTTCAAATGTGAATCCATAAAAGCAGCTGTTTTAAAGAACCAGTGGCTTGCATCTAGACTTGGTGGAGAAATGTTTTCAGTTATTTTCAAGTATGAAACTCCATGATCCTCATCATTGTATGTTTTATCATAACTTTTGTGTGATATATGATAAAGAAAAGTCATCATCTAAATTGCATAATGTATTTTTCCACCTTCCTTAGAAATGGCATTTTGTATTAAAAGTGTGTAATTTGTATTCATTATTTAATTCAATTTTGTATTTGTAATTATTTTATAATAAAAAATCTGATATTAGTGTTTAAAGATTATTATTTTTATATTATTAACTAATTTTTTTAGTAAATTTGAAATCAGTACTTAAAATATATTCTTAACTATCATTCCTATTTTCCACAATTTCGTATCAGTTAAATATTTTTATAACTTTCTGCGGATGTGCCATATTGTTTCAAATGTATGTTTAATGAGATAAGAATTTAAATAAGCATTTTAAGAACAAAATATTTTTGTGCTTTCTTACATCTTATATTTATTAATGTTTATATTTTGAATTAAATGTGAAAATTCATACTTAACTATCAATTTAATATATTATCTTTTGTAGAAAACCTAAAATTTATCTAAAAATATATATTGTTCAAAAGCAGTATTGTGCTATTTTAAAGATTGTTATGATAACAAAAAATAGTTCCACTTATATTATTATAAGTGAAATAGTTATACATGGAAATTAATACATTATCTTATTGAATAATCATAATTCTCACACTTTGCATTTATAGTAATTATAAGAAAGTTTCCTTTATAAGTGCCATTCTTTAATTAAAAAATTTTTTTCCATACAATTTAGTTTAATTACTATGAAAATATCTTTATTTTTGTCATAGAACAGCTGTCATATAGTCAATAACTCTCACACACACACATATATATATATATATATATATATATATATATATATATATATATATATATATATATATATATATATATATATATATATATATATATTAAATAAACATCATTCCCATCATGACAGCTAAAAGCCTTAGAATGAAAGCATTTACAAAAGTATCAAGTTTAATATAAAATTCGTTTGTATAAATAATGTGTTTTTTGACATGCATTCATGTAAATTTTTAGCTCAGTTGATAATTGGATATCAATTCTCATCTTGAGCGGGTATGTTTATTACAACTCATAGTCTAGAGCAGTAATCCCTAAAGTATCATCATTCCTAGTGTCATTTAGGAGTCCATCAAAAATTTAAATTGTGTGTGAAATGGGAGTCCCTAAACAATGTCAGGGGATCTATGTAAGGTCTACAATAAAATAATAAAATTTGTAGCGAATTTTACATTTTGAGTTAAATATAGGAAGTGCTAAAAACATAATATATACTATTTAAATACTGAGTGTTATGTTATACCTTTTGTGATTAAATATTCACAAAACTTATTTCCACTCATTTGTCATTTGCAGTAACAGCAATGTGTATAATGTGCTTTGAAGTTATTACTAAATCTTAGTTATTGTTCAATTTACTTCAATAAATTCAAACTTTCAGTTTCCAGCAACATGCTATTAAAGATATAATGAAATAAGAATAAAATAACTGATAATCCCTCAAAAATCAAAATTAAAAAATCCAAAGACACACTCCTATAATTTAGTAGTTCCAAATAATGCCAGCTACTTAAGTTAATAACAAAACAAGTTCATACAGAAACGTAATAAATTGATACACGCACTAACTTGTCTATAATTTAAACTTTAACTATAAGAGTATTACATCTAGTTAATAATTTAGTTCTGTGTTGTGCTGATATGAAATGCATAAAAAATTTCCTAGTTAGACAAAATGAAGTTTTATATTGTTAGTTAGAAGTTTTGGTATAGTAATCATTTTATATATAAACTTTTGTATACCATTTGTTTACACTTTTTAACAAGTAACAGTATGAGTGAGCCAAAGAAAATATGCTGAAAAACAGAGTTGAATATTTGAAATATGGCTTTATTTCATAACTAGGAAATAGTACTTTACTTGTGTGTCTTCTATGTAATAAAATTTCAAGGTGACAAAAAATATTAAGTTTTAACATTTTTTCAAACAGTTAAAGAAGGATATTTAAAAGCATTATCATTGCAACAACTCATAAGGATATCTAAGTGAGATGATGATGGACTGCATGCTTTTTATAACATTTCTTTGACTGCTCGGTCCAGAAGCTGTATACTATTGGTGAAGAACTTTTTTGACCTGCTGAAAGTGAAGTAATATGCACAGTGTTGCACAAACTTGTTTTCGGTATTATAAAAAGAATTTCACTGATTAATAATACAATACAAAAAAAAGATTGCAAATAAGAGGTGAAGAATTGCTTACTATCAGCTGTTGGCTCTTCATTTAGATCTGAACCAAAGATTTGAAGACATTTGGATATTGCCAGTTGAGCTCCTTTACACATGGACAAACACAGATGAATCTGTACTAATACAGAGCTTATTGAAATATCCACTAATGAGGAACTTAAATCAAGGTTTGAGCAAAGATACCAATTTTAAATCCTGCGTTATGGGCTGTTGTAAAATCAATATTTAATATCGTTACAAACCTTATCATAAAAAAGAAACTAGCAAGAGAAATGTGTTCATAGAAATTTGCAATTGCTACTAACAAACATTTAGCTGGATAAATACTCTTAACATTTCAAATTCATCCAAGCTATTTATTTTATTTTAGAAAAAATGTATAATTTCAATAAATACTTCAAAATATATTTTAATTTTTGTATTATGTGAGTGTGCACACTCATTTATGTAGCATTTCACTGGGGGTACATGGATAAGTTTTGATAGTAAAAAGGGTAAATTGGCAACTATGTCTAGAACCATAGTAAAGTTAACCCTATATTCAAAAAATGTTTGCAAAATGATTTCGAAAAATTAACTATTTATTAAAAAATACTAAGCATTTAAATGTAATAGTAAGAAAGTTTTATTAACATTTCAAGAGCATTCCAAATTTAAAATTATAGAAATTATACCAATTTTTTATTAATCATAATTTATATTTATAACTTCACTTAAATATAAAAATAAAGTTTTAAAGTCAATTATATTGACTTTAATTAGTACAGTAATTTTATAACTCCTCAATGTAAAATATAATGCAGTTCCAAATCATAATGTCTAGATACACCCTTTAACCTGTCAAAGTTTAAGCTAATATAAAAAACATTTTACATCTAATACTATTTCATATTATAAGTGTGTAATAAAATAAAAATTTCTTATAAATCATATTGAGAAACATTTGCTCTTGCTAATAAAGTAATTATTGAGATTTTCTATATTATCACTTTCATTATAGTTGTATATATGGAAATAGTAAACTGCACCACATACATTATAAATATACAAATATTTCAAATTATTAAAATTTATTTTTTATTGAATCATGGAAAGAAATGCAATCCAATAAAAACAGAGAAAATATAATGCATCAGTTCAATGCAATAATATCAAGTTCTTGGATGAGATAATAAAAGTTTATGTTTTACAAATTTTATGTCAGTCACATTTTTATAAATGTAAGAAAAAATGAATGGAAAATAAAAATACTTTTGTCAATTTCAAATGGTCATAATTTAAATTTTAATATCTATTTTAAATAATTAAACTTTAGAAACAAAGCAGCATAAAAAAATAATGCATTAAGAAAAAAAGTATCTAAAAATAGAATTTATACAAATGTTTGTGAAAATAATTTTAAAAAAACTCACAGAAAAAATTGTTTCACTGAAAAAGTATATTGAAAGATATTCATGCCTCTACTGGGAGATCACATACCAAAGTTAATATTTTGAATAAATTATAATAGAATTGAGCAAATTTTCATGACTCAAATGTGTATAGTAAATAAAATTTTGAGCCACTATTAAATGATAAATGGTTTTAAAAGAACATTTTTTAAATAAAAATAATTTTCCTAAAAAAATTACTTTTATTTATAAAAAAAAAGCTTATCAATAAGATAATGAAAACTATTTAATAAAAGGTCAAAAAAACATTTCTTTAAATTCTTAATTTAAGATTCCTTCTTTATCAAATAAAAAGTAAACATTTCATTCTAAGGCTGAAGTTATTAAAGCAATTAGAAACGCCTTTACTAAAAAATTTTAATAATTTATTTTTAAGAAAAATCAGCAATTTGATTTTATCCATTTGTATCAATATTGAAAAACTTATCTCACGTGTCACTTTTTTGTGTGCAGTTTACTTCCAAGATACAAAATAGTAACTACATCAAAAACAACACATATTATATTACATTTAAAAGTTATCTAGTGAAAATATCTCTAAACAAAGAAAAAGAACTGCAAGTCAACTTATTCTCAACACAAAATTTTTAATAAATTGTTTGCTGAAATTTTTAAAAAAAAGTGCATTAGACAATTTAAATTCTTCAAAAATTTTATGAAAAAATTACTAAAATTTAGTTTTATTTCAAAGTTAAGAATTGTAAAATAAAAAGTATATGACTTATTACTTCAAATGCTATTTGAATTAAAATTAAAGCAATAAATAAAGCATTGCATTTAATTAATTTTTATAACTGTTCTATATAACTAGTTTAACTATTTCTATATAAAACTAATAAATTCTAGAAAATTTGTCTCGAAATTCCAAGCATCACTAATAATTTATTACTGAAACAGATTTATGTTTACCTACAAGTCAATATATATATAATTATTTATTAGAACAGATTTTTAGCACTTATTTTTGATATTTACCTTAGAATTAATTTAATAATAAGTATCACCATATTTTCCAGCCAATAAAATACACTTCTTTGAAAATAGATTGAAAAACGATGTGTACCCTCATACAAAAATACCTAATTTTTCATTATATTCATTTTTGAAAATTTCTTCTATTCAAAGTTATGGTTTATTTTTCTTGTTTGCTTGCAAAGTGTAGGAATATCAGCTTGTATAATTCATTATGAATGCGCATGTGTACTATCATCAAGAGCTTTATTCATTTAAACAAATTATTTGACAATAACTCTCAAGTGTGAAATTTCAACTGTTCAATTTATGATTATTATTATTACGTAATTAAGTTATAAAGTTAATTATATTGCCAAGTTGCAATTAAAAATGTCAGCATTGCAATAACATAACAGCTAGTAATGAATGCATATGCAAAACATGGAAATAAAGTTGCAGAGAGGCATTTCGTACCATCTCAACTGAGAAAACAAGTATTGGACTAAAATGCTAAAATAGTATGAATACTCGGGTGCTGATTTAGAAGCTTCAAATGACTTCATTTAACTCTGAAGACGAGTATGGATTTTGACAACGATAAAAAAATTTTCTTTAGCATATAGATAGGGAATTTTCAAAAAATATTACTTTGAACTTGCACTGCTTTACATATTTAAAATAATGTAAATTCATTATAATGAGCAGTAATAAAGTTTTATCCTTCAAAAATGTGTATAAAATGGGGTGCATCTTATTTGCCAGTAAATGAAGTGATATTACCTCATTTCACTTTTAAAGGCTTTTTCTGCAATTAATGTTTTAAATTGTATGAATTAGCATATTTGCTTCTTCATATGGAGTTCTTTTTCAATAATTTTTTCATAGATAAATAAAACTCCAAAACTGAATTGATTGGTTTAGTATGAAGCTTCAGTGTCATTTTTTGCACCTAGTAGATTCCGAACACTTAACAACATCCAAGCCCCAAGAGGGATTCAGTTCCACAAACTGTTAAACCAAAGGCCAGGGCACAAACCATTTGAATGCCAGTTCAGCAGCCAAGAATTTGATGCGAATGCATTCAAATTATTAAATGAAACATGATTTGGAACCCACATACTGATTTTATAAACAGCAGCTTCATTTATATATTTTTCATTCCATTAATTTATTAATCAATTGTTTGCATAATTTAATAAATTCAAAATAATGTAAATATATTTTAAAATCTATGCATTTTAAATAATTTAAAATAAGCATCAATGAGTAAATAATTATTTAACTCTTTTGAAAAATTATCAAAAAATTTGATTTTGATAATTGCCATGCTTTACAATTATAAATTGCCATACTTTACATACTGTCATGATGAAAATAAAATCAACTTATTTGATTTACTATCGCATTTTCACAATTTATGTTTCAGATTTAATTTTTAATAAAAAATATTTAAAAATACTAAACTGTTAAAGAAAAAGCAATATTCAATTTAAATATTAGTGGAATCATTTTCAGCAATAAAATTCTGATAACAGCACTTTAAATTGCATTGAAACAGTACTGGATTATGTCTCTCCAAATTTTTACTTAGAATACATACCTGCACATGGAGGAAGAATGTTACTTCTGCATATTATTTGGTGCTTTTCTGAAAATCATTTCACTTATATGCACATATGAATTAAATTTATACTTGCCCTTATAACATGGGATACCAGAGCCAACCCACAAGGGTGAAAAAAGGCAGTATAATCCAGATCCTTGGTTTTAAAAGATTTTATAAACAGAAAAATCACTTAAATGTTTCAAGGTTAAAATTGAAATACTAAATCTTTCTAAAATCGCAGGAAACTTTTCAATGTCTCGCGACTATATCCTTTGAAATAGAATATCTCTGGTTTAATACCTAACAGATTAACAACAGAAAATGAGTGTTAGGAGTTTGACTTCAATATGAATATATTTCACAATTCATATTGAAATCAGAAAATCTGGAAAATCATGAACAGTGCTTTACGATTTTCCAGATTTTCTACCTAGCTGCATGTGAATACAGATTACTATTTTTTTAAGTTATCCCAAACAGTAAAGACATATAGGTGATGTTATAATGCATCATAATAGATTTTAGATGCCAGGCTATTTGCTATGAAGTGTCATATTCGAATAAACTATGATTTTCAAATTTTAGTGCAACCAGTCAACCTTTTATCAAAATCTGGGCAAAATTTATACAAAAATATTTTATAGATAATTTTTATATTAAATAAACTCATGTAACACAATATTGATTTAAAATAGATTGATTGCAATCTGTTATTCATTAACATACTTAATTTGTAGTTTTTCACAAATTTATTTATAATGTTGCTAACATTACACACAATTAACAAATATTGTTACATTCACATTTTATTACAAGCATATTTTTTATTAAAAAATTATTTACAGAATAAACACTAAATTCTTATGTAAAAATAATTTCTTTTTAAAAGAAACTTTATGATGAGAATTACATAAATGCACAAACTTAAATGCCGAAAGATGCAATACATTTTGTTTCACTAAGTAGCAAATAGTAAATTTTTATAATTATATACAAATTCACAGAGAAGATAATATTATATGTAGAAGTAAGCTTTTATAACGTTATTAGCAAATTCACTGGGTAGATATTTTGCTTCGTAATACACAAAAATGAAAACAATATTTATACAGAACAAAACTAAATATATATTGGATGATATTGTTTTGCTGTTAGTTTTTTCCTGCATTGTGGGCATTGTTTTTTATCTTTCAATGCCATTTTTAGACATTCATTGCAGAATATATGACCACATACAGTAGACACTAAATTTCTTTGATTGGCGGAAATCTGAAATGTAAGCATATATTATATGTATGTACAACACTATTTTTTGCTTAAATTGTTAAAAATAACTAAAACATAAGTTTTTACTCAGTAATTCTTAACTACAAGATGAAATTTAAGTCTTCAAAAATCCCCAAATTTGAAATATCAAATAGATTTTAACATCTTTCAAAGGACTACAGGATATCTTCAAAATCATCTTATACTATCACTAATTCAGCTAACGCTTTTTTTTTTATTTCAGTGTGAAAAAAAAATTGTTTGACAAAAATAAAGCCCATTTTTTTATGAATAAAAATGTACCCTGTGAGAAAACAAAATTTTGAATTTAAACTTTTATTTATCGATTATTCTTTTAATCATCCAAAATCCATGCACATTTGAGAAAATGAGCTACGAAATATTGATTTTTTAGAATAACATATAAATACAATATTCAAGATTACATTGTTACGTACAGCAGAGTAACTTCTTGACTGTTTTAATACTTTTCAGTTTTTGAAGAAATTATGTTTTAAATATAATAATAAGAAATTAAAACATTTTAATTTAATTTCTTAATTTGTTCGAAA
Source organism: Latrodectus hesperus (assembly GCA_037975125.1). NCBI lineage: Eukaryota > Metazoa > Arthropoda > Arachnida > Araneae > Theridiidae > Latrodectus > Latrodectus hesperus. Next base: position 28,415,784 of record CM075860.1, on the reverse strand, counting down.
ATTAATCAATTTAATTTGTACGAAAATCAGGAGTCCTTGATCAAGAAAGTTCTTAAATAGAAATAAGCATTTTTAGTCATGAAGAGATATTTATGACTAGATTCTTTAAAATAAAGAATTGTTTCATACTAAGATAATTCTAGGACATTTTAGATCAAGAAAACATTTGCTACAAAAATGATGTATTTGATTAGATGTGTATGTGGCCCTCTACAGAAAAAGATATTTCAAAATTTTACAAAACACATTTTTATATCATATTTTACTTTGAAACTATACACACATACAAATAATTGTAAAATTAAAATACTTGTGAAAGAAAAAGCTTACACAATTAAACTATAGAACGATTTTTAAAATAAATAAATAAAAAGTACACAAATATATTGTTTTGAATGTCTAATTAAACTTTTGATAGCTTTACAGAAATAATAAGTAATCCAATCACATTAGTGCGACCAACTACGAAAAATTTAGAATAACTACACTTCAAAACAGACTGATGCATAACATGTAAGAAGAGAATTAATGAGGAAAGTATTTTTGTAGATATGGAACCCCCTGGACAGCCGTACTAAGTTGTCCAATTATGGATCTATGGTGAAAGAAACTTAATCGAAGTGACCTTACATATTATAGTGAGGGTTCAAGCACAAGGAATTAAGAGACCAGAGCAGTACAGCAAACTCATCCTGATACTCTTCCAAACCTGCATGTGCACTGCAAGCTGTATAACAAATTACATGCAGTTGCTGATTGATATATCATAGTGTTAAATAAAAACATGTATATATATATAGATATGGTTATCTACAGAGACAGGTGTATATTTCATTTGATCCAATATCTTCCACAATGAATACAAATAGATAATATTACAAACACATTCCTAAGACTGCAATGTTCTCTTTATCAATTTAAATGTTGTAAGTTGTTTCTTTTCAGACACTTCACATTGTATACATCAACATCAATTTGTCTAATGAATAAAAAAAGTAATTTGTTTTAAAAAGCTACCAGCCCCCATATAGCTGAAATGCAATTGAAATACCAATACAAACCTGTTTTTGCTGATAAACAAAAATTAGCTTATGTACATTAACTTGTCATCTGTGGCAAAGATCAGTGTGCAACACTCGACATGAAATCATCATTGAAATGATGTTTAAGGTTAATTCACATGATTATACACTTAGTCAAAAATTATGCATTTATTGCTCAAATAAATCTTCACAGTTATCATTCCTCTTTGAAATTTTTTGTTAATCTACATCAATTTTTGAGTTATTTGCTGTGCCTGGTAAACTTTCATCAAAGCAGCATATGAATACTTTACAAATTTTGCTTTTTGGAAATGTGTCCGTTCTTGGCATAGAAACTAATTACCCCAAGTTTTCAGATATCAAATAAATTACTTTGCTTCTGACTGAATCATTGACTACAATGTTTCAGTTTTCCTCTGAAATCCTTTATATACAATTCACTGCAATGCACAGCTATCTATAATTTTTGATAGGTTATTTCATACTCACATGAAAGTAGTGGTAACATTAATATGATTGGAATGTATATAATAGAAAAATTAATAAGGTTTCTAAATTTTTCTACATCATTTCCAAAAACTTTTTGCTAAATAGAAAACATTTTGAATGAAGAATTTCAACATTTGTTATTCTATTTAATTTTGTCAGGAATGAACAAGAAACAATTCTAAAATTTAACAGATACATTTTTCATAAAATAAATTGGTTTTTCAAATTTTTTAAAAGAATTCAGTATTATATATTTCATTATAATTACCTCCCAATGATTACTCTTATATTCAATTTAAAAAAATTTAATAAATATTATATTAAAAACTTTCTTTAATTAGTGGTGATTACACATGTTTCAAAAACCCATGAATGCATCCGTTACACTATACTTGTTATATTATCAGATAAATCAGTCAAAAACTTAAAAAACAAATATGAATCTTTTTACAAAAAAATATTATATGCAACAATAATTAAAATTATTATAGGCGTCTTTAAAATCATAAACAATTGTTTTATAAGTGTTATTATAAAAAAAATAATTAGCCCAAATTTATGAATATATTAAAGTATAAATTTAAGCAAAAACATTATTTTCATTAACTTACACACCATAAATTCCTGTAAATAATTTGCAAGACTTTTTTTCAAAGAAAAAGAAAAAAAAGTATTGCAAAATCTGCATCAATGTATAATCCACTGCAGTTTTTCTGGCAAATAGTCAAAAATATAAAAAATTTATACCGCTGATAATAAGGGTGTCATGTAAAATAAAAATACATACACTGTGATTAAAGATATCATAAATTGTACAGAAAAAATGCTTATTATGAAAAAGATTTGCGTGAATCCATTTCATTGCATGCACTGTGCAATAAACTGACCTGAAAGCATAAGATTGATCATAAGCGATACTCCCGAGAATCCTATTAAAATTTAAAAATCGACAAGTTTTACAACTTTTCAAATGAGGTTATACCTATTTTTTAAGGATAAAATTTGTTTTGTTGACAATTAAAAGAAGGAAATGTATTATTTTCAGATTGCACATTAGGTACATTTTTTCTTTTGTACTGCACATGTTTGTTTTTTGTCTTACTATAACACATTTGTTGTCATCTTTTTATTTTTTGTGCCTTCTTTTTTTAGTTTAAAATTTGCTGTGTAACATAAAAGATTTTACTTCCACATGATGATATACGAATTTAAATATTTTGAAAACAAAGGTCAACACAAAATTTGAAATGATGAATGCAACTGTTTTTGCAACTGTCTCATCTTTATGATGAACTGAATTCATCCTTGAATACAATTGGGCAAAATTGATTATAAATAAAATAACTAAGTCCAGTTGTGGCGCCATCTGTTATTAATTTTATGAAATGTAAATACCATTTTTTTAAAGCTTTAAGTTTTTTTGATGAAGAATGTTTATTGTCAGATTATCTGAGATGGCGTATAATATGCACAACTAAATTCGAAACTTTTTTAACCCATAATCCATGGATTACATACAGGAAAATATGGTATGTATGTTACTTGAATTAAAATATACATCACTGAAGCAATAATGGTTTTGTATTGATTATTGTATTCATTATATCAATAACCAAATAATAGTTCAACTGCTTATTACAATATAAATCTCTGCTAAAAAATTATATGCATTTAAATTGTATATGTTCTAATGCATCAGCAAATATGAAAAAACATACCTCATCAGGTCCATCAAAACATATTCTGCATTCAATTTTCAGTTTCTTTTTCACACTGAAAAAAATTTTTTTAATTAATAAAATTCTAAATATTTGTCTCCAATAAAATTTAACCCCTACCTACTTTAATAAAAGTATATTATATTGAAATTAGAAATATTTTTTAATGGAGAAAATAATTTTAATACTCTTACATCCTTTTAGAATTTTATTATTCTATTAGCAAACAAGATGCATTGTATGATTTAAACAAGGCATGCGACCAGCCTGCAACCCAATTGAAGTTTTCAACTGCCTATATTATTTTAGACATTTGTACTATAGATGGTTGAATAGAAAAAAATTATATTTCGACCCACCACCACCACTACCTGTTCAGTTTTTCTGAAATAATTTTTTCCTTCATTTGACTAAAATATAAACATGCAATAAAAAATAAACACTCAGCCACATTCGGCAGAAAAAAATGTATGTTGAACAGTGTAATAATTATACTACTGTTCTTTGATTACGATGCTGTCCTTCATTGCTTAGTTACCATTTTGCATTTGAAATAAAAATTTTGAAAACTTAAATCTAAATCAATTTATGGAGACATTCTGCAATGCAAATATAAAATGTTACTACATAACAGCAGATGGCTGCACAAATCCACTGTGAATGAGAACCTTGTAGAAGATATTCTTCTGCCAACAAGTGCAATCTGATCAACTTTGTTGTGATTGTGATCCAGGTAAATGGTAAACTTATTGTTTGTTTATCATATAAATAATTATTGTATTTATTTCTATCTGATATTTTTTCATCATGGCTGAATGAAAAATTGTATAAAAGAAAAGAAAGCTTGAAAATGAAAATAGATAATAGAGATAAAGGGAAAATTTGTACTTTTTGTAAAAAAATTCATGTAAAAGAAAATGCTGTATGTTTGATTTGTTGTCATTCAATTTCAATTTTAAAAAAATCAATCAATCATTCAATTTCAACTTTAATTTCATACAATCTAAAAAGAAACTATGAACAACTTACTGTTGGCAAACAAAAATCAAAGTTACAAACTTTGAAGAACAATTTGGCTTCTCAAAAATACATATTTCATACGGAAACTGCCCAATCAAATGATATTGTCAGTAGTACTAGCTTTCGAATGTCCCATATTATTGCTAAAAATATGAAGACTTTTATAAATAGTAATTATATCAAAGACTGTCTAATTGTGGCAGTTGAAGAAATCTGTCCAAAAAAAACAATTTCTTCACTCAAATTAGTCTCCTGCATCAAACTGTAGAAAGAATTATAGAAAACATTTCAAGTGGCATCATTAAACACAATTAAAATAAGCTTCGTATCTCACTGGCTTTGGATGAAACTCCAGATATAAAATATATTGCTCAACTTGCTATTTTTATTAGGGGTGTTGATAGCCAAATGAATATGATTGAAGAACTACTGAAACTTGTGTGTTTGAAAAATTGTACGGCCACTGTAAGAGATTAAGAATGCTGTCATGAATTACATGCAAAGTCCTCAGATAAATTTGAAAAATCTTGTAGACATAGCAATAGATGTAACCCCTGCAATGGTTGGAAAAAATGTTGGTGCTGTTACATTAATTTTCGATCACATAAAAGTTTTGGGAAACAGTTCAAATGATTTGTTCATTTGTTATTTTCTTTTACACCAGGAGAATTTATGTGCACAAATGTTAACTGTCTCATCTTTCATGAACAATAATAGTCATAATATAAGTAAACTTTCAGATTATCAACAGCTTCTAAATTTATGTTTTTTAACAGACATAACACTGAAACTGAATGTGCTAAACCAGAAATTAAAAAGTTAAACAAGTTGATTACCGATTGCTATAAAGATATAAAAGCCTTTATATCAAATTTTCAACATTATGAAAATCAACTGCTAACAATTTGATTCATTTCCCATTGTTAAATGACTATAAAAGTGATCATAATAACTTCTTCAAATATTCTACAGAAATTAGAAAATTACTTCAAGAATTCAACACCAGATTCTCCTACACATAAAAGTTTGAGGAAATGCTTACAATATTTTTAGCTCTCTTTTATGTAGAGGAGAAATCAGTGCTTCTGAATTTACAAATGGGGCTAATAGAATTACAATCAAGCATCAAGCAACAAGGCCTCTGTGCAAAGAAAATGAGATTAAATATTATCATAAATATATCCTCAAAGATAAATTTTCAAATTTAAAACAATTAGCTATATGCATTATATCAGAATTTGGGACTACTTATCACTGCAAATCATTCTTTTTTAAATTAAATTTTATAAAAACAAAATGTCCCAGCAAGAGTTGCTCAATGAAAACATGGCCAATCAATTATGATGCCAGTAGACTAAATCATCAATTGATATTTAAAAAAAACTCTAGTTAACTATAAAAAGTGTCACATTAATTGTAAGGTAATAAAATATTTTGAATAAATGTTTTATTTTGATATGTGCAGCCCACCTCAGTTTATTAAATTTGTACTTGACTCACCAACCAATTTGGGTTGGGCATCCCTGATCTGATAGAAAAAACCTGTTTTCAGAGACATTTTTGGAAACAGTATCTTTTAAATTGGTCGTAAGAAAATAAAAATAATAAAAATTAGGGGATAGGGAGTTACTTCAATTCTCAGATCACAATACATTATAGATTTTGAACCTTTTTCTTATAGAAACTCTAATGCCAAAGTGAGTAACCATTGTAAACTATTTAAGGAAAGTCATATTTCAAAAATTTATGGAATACAATTCCTTTTAAAATTAATGAATGTGTGGTTAAAAGTAATTTAATACTTATTTAATCAATGTTAATTTAAAGAAGTTTCAAGGTATTAACAAAGCTTAATTCAGTGTCTAAATTTTGTTATTTTGTGTTCCTTATCTTTTATAATAACCTATTCATTAGCAGATATAAAAATGGATGACACAAATAAAAAATTCAAAGATAAGTACAACTTTGAAAATTTAATTTTATAAAATTATAATAAGGGGTATAATAAAACAAGGTATTGTTTCTTTCATGTTAGTATCTCAAATGAGCAAACAAAAGTTTAATCTTTCTAAACTTATTAATTTTTTCAACATACAGTCACTAAGAATTTTACCTTTTCTAGCATTACAAAAGGTGGAATTAATGGCACCTAATATATAACACAATAATGGCCACAATATATAGGGGTACACTCAAAAGGTATAACATTATGATCCCAAAAGTGGGTGAATCTTTATAATTTAAAAGCAGGTTCAAGCACAAAATACCAGGGAGGTTATTTCTCTTGGAGGGCATTGTAACTGTGACCTATTCAATGTGCAATTGCAACAGCTGCTGCAGCTGCAAGTTCTTCCAATGTGTCTGTAAGTGGCCACTCAATAGCACGAACACTGAATATTCCATGGGCAACCGTGCATATGATTTTACGCAAAATTTTGAAGCTCTACCCGTACAAGATGCATTTCGTGCAACAGTTGAAACCTCACGACCACTCTGCACGTCTAGATTTTGCCTTGTCTTTTCTGGCGAGGATGCAAGTGGATGACAACTGGCCGTCGCATATCTTATGGACAGATGAGGCTCATTTTCATTTAGATGGTGCTGTGAACATGCAGAACTGCCGCATATGGGGTTCCACCAATCCTCATGCCATGCAACAACAGCCGCTACATTCCCAATACGTCACCGCATGGTGTGGCTTCACGGCAAACTTCATTTTGGGCCCGTACTTCTTCGAAGAAGTTAGCGGGAACGGGTTTGTTCGGTGTACCGTCACCAATGACCGCTACGCTAGACTCATGGAAGAACATGTTGTCCCGGCGTTAAGACAACGAGGCTGTTTGGCCACCACAGTCTTCATGCAAGATGGAGCAACTGCTCATACGGCGCGACGTGCGAAGACTGTGATTCAAGCTCACTTCCCTGATGAACATGTCATATCGCGGACTTTCCCCATTGCCAGGCCAGCAAGGTCACCAGATCTAAACCCTTGCAACTTCTGGCTGTGGGGTTTTCTCAAAGATCATATCTATCAAGGAGGTGTAACTAATGAAGCAGAGTTGAAAGCGTCTATCATACGCCACGTCTCACTAATTCATCCCGATATGTTGTGTGCGGTCGTTGAACACGCGATCGCACACTTTCAGCATTATTGTTGACCGACAAGGTATGCACGTAGAGCATACGGGTGTGTAATTCAATAAACCTTCCTTTATTCTTTGAATTTTTAGTGTTATCTTTCTTCTTACGTCATTACAGCGCCATCTATTGGCAAAAATTTTAATGCAAAAACTAAAAAAAAAAAATTTTTATTGCAAAAACCTCGAGCACATGTTCTACATAACGTATATTTTAAATTTAATTCGGATCCGTTCAGTAGAACCGGAGCTATGAGACTCTAAGTACTGTGCGTTTAATTTTAACCACCCTGTATATATACATATATAATCAAAATATAAATTATGTAATAAATATAACAATCATGACTGAAACACTTGAGATAAATTTAAAAATTGTGTGACCCTTTTCAAAATTTCGAGTTCAATAATTGAAATAAAGTGATAGTTTGATACTTCTTGCTTCAAAGTTTAAAAAAATATCAAAACTAAATACTATGCATTTCTTTGTGCTCTTTTATGTCAATTATTTTCAATAATTTTCTTACTATTATCAGCAAAAAAATTTAATTATAATAAACAAAACAATAAAATTTAATATGGAACAATAATTCAAATTTAACAAGTTTTTAAAAAATACAATTTTAGATGAATAGAAATAAAATAAATAAAACAGAACAAGAAGACTTGTTATAAAAATTATTTACAATTTTTCAACTCATGAAGAGAAAAAAGGTATCAGCAACTTTCGAAGATCACTAGAATGCAAACAATTAAATGCTATATTTCTAGCTTCACAAACAAAAAAAATATACATATTTTATGTAAATAACATTACCTTAAATGTAAGCTGTAATTATTGCAATTTAATAAAAATTATGAGATAACTATTGCAAACTTCTCAAATTTTCATTATTGGTAAAATTAAAAAAAGATCAAAATATTTCTCTGAATGAAACTACGAAGATTTGCTTTTACTATATTTCATTATACTTAAGGTCAATAAGTATATTTAGTATTAAATTATGATTTATTAAAACAGAAATGTCAAATAATCAAAATAGTAAAAATAGCTACATCTGGTTCAAAATGGAGAACTGCATTTGACATTAGTTTCTGAAATATTCAATACAATTAGAGAACTTATATAAACATAATTTAACTTAGAATAAACTAACCTTGAATCGAGAAGTGCTTTGTGATTTACTCCATTATTCACAGGATAAACTTCATCAATAATACACACAGAATCATCAAGAGAATCTGCATTTGAATAGGATTCTTGAAGAGTGTTATTTTCTTCATACTCTTGTGTATTATTTGCAAGAGGTCTGTTAAAAAAACAATTATAAATGTTAAATTGTAATACAAGGTTGTGTAATTCTTTATTTTTGTTTTGGTTAGAAAAAATGCAACACACATAGTGTGGAACAGAAAATATAAATATATATATATATATATATATATATATATAACTTTGCAAAGTATAAATTATTACATGATTATCAAAATTTTTTATCAAGTTTCACCATTTCTCCAAAAATTTAACATTTTTATAAAGCAATAAAATGTTAAGAAATTTGTTTTATTAAGAATTAGAATATTTAAATACAATTGTATTAGTTGTGGAATATTATTAAGCTTGACTTTTGTGTTTGCTTTTTAACATAAATATACCAAAATCAGACTTAATAACACAATAATGCATATTTAAAAAATATACAACATATTTATGGAAATTGTATTAAATACCAATGTTAGTTACACTAAATAGTAAAGTCACCATATTGTTTAACTGTATCACTTATATTACTAATAGTACGGACAATTTTGTTTGATGTATCATCTAAGCTTTAGAGACTGCATACTGACTATAATTTAAGTTTTTTGTACTCACATGCTATCACTCCCATAGATATGTAAAAGCAAAATAATGAGATCATTCACTCTTCCAAAACAGACTACAAGGACTTTATGATGTTTAAATTTGATGAGTGAGCAAGTCAAGAAAGTCGTTCAATGAGTCCTTAAGTTTCTGAAATTATGACTAAGCAATTTAATATGAATCATGTGATTATGCTCTGGGTAGGTGTAATCTCCAAAAATAGTAAAAGTTCTGTGCCAGAATTCAATTGGTCAGTCAAAAGAGTGACAGAGTTGGTGGTAGTTATATGTTCGTGTCCTCCCGATGGTGTTCTGCCTTGACGGGTCGGTGAGGCTTGCGTGCACCAATGGCCCGGAGGGCTATGCCGGCGGTAGCTGGCTACTGGTAGGGTCACCCAATGCTGGACAGGCCGAAGGATAAGTGCCAGACGGAAAGGAACACTACCACGAGCCAAGACAGACTTCTACCTTCACGGTGCTCAGATCCTTCGGCTCAACAGAAGCTGCATCTCGCCTCCACATCATGACCCCACTGACCCAGAATCTTGATGCTGCATCGCCTGTCGCGCAGAATAATCAGGGGCGCGCTTGTGGTTTAGGTAGAGGGCCACAGGTGAAAAGTAAACTACGGTCTCCACAATCTTCGCAATCACTAAAAATTCTACAGTGCAACATTATTGGCCTGACTACCCCAACAACTAAGATTAAACTCGATCAACTCCTTGAGATTGCTTTGAACAAGGGTGTCCAAGTTATTGCAGTTCAAGAAACCAAGTTAAAGGACAGTGCCACACTTAAGGTAAAGGGCTTCAATATCTACAGAGTTGACTGTACATCTAAGAGCGGAGGAGGTTTAGCTTTCTTCATCAGAGACATTAACTATCAAAGTATAGACTTTCCTACAGATCATAACTCCGACCTAGAAATTCAAGGTATTAGAATTCAGTGGAGAGGTAAACCACTAAATATCATCAATGTTTATCATCCACCAAACAACAAACAGCTTCCACCAGTCCTTTCCAATTTCCTGGACAAAAACACCATCATTTTGGGAGATCTAAATGCCAAACATCCCTTTTGGGGCTGTTCTTGCATCAATGCAAGAGGAGAAGAAATCCTTCAGTTGATAGACGATACAGAAACTATGATTCTTAACGACTGCTCTTACACTTTCACCTCTTACAGCTATGGCACCTCTGAGGCCCTGGACATAGCGTTCACTAGTTCAGATATTTTCTCGCACTGTACATGGAGTGTCTTGGACACCGTTGGTAGTGACCATTATCCAATTCTTGTCGACTTTAGGAAAAAACAGAAAGTGCAAGTGACAAGGGAAAACTTTTGGAACTTTAAAAAGGCGAACTGGGAGTCTTACGAGATTCAATTGATACCAAACTGACTTTAACACCATTTACTAATGATCTCCAAGAAAATTGGACCAAATTCAAGGACATTATTCTCAACAATGCTAAGGCTTTCATTCCTAGAACTATCAGACACTATGTGCCATTTTTCACCCATCATTCCTCAAGCCTAAAACCACTTTTCAGAACAGAAAACAACTGTTTAAGTCCTCAATTAGTAGCAACAACAGCCCTAGAACCGAACTCAATAAAATTAATGCGGAAATAAAGAAGATGTACTCTCAACTGAAAAGATCAAGATGTAGAGAAATGTGCAAGAGTTTGGATTGTAGATCTTCTAACTCCAAATTAGGGCGAATTGTCCAGAGCTTCAATAGCAAGCAAGAACAGTTTGAGGAAAATAACTCAGTTATGGACACAAATGGCCAGGTGTTTCCTGATGATGAGGCTGCGGCAAACGGCCTTGCAGCCTACTATCAACAAACCAGCAAGTTGAGTTTCACGAAAGAAAACAAACCAGTACTAAAAAAGCTAGAAATATCATTCATGGATATCGAAGCTCTGATGTTGGTGATCAGGAACTATCTAAAGGTTTCGCACTGAGAGAATTGCTCTTTGCAATGACCTCTCTGGACCTAACCAAATCTCCTGGACCAGACGGTATTTTTGGACAAATGATTGAAAAACTTGGCCGCCAAGGAAAACAGCGACTTCTTGACATCATCAACCTTTCTTGGAGGACAGGATGCCTCCCAAAAGATTGGAAAAGAGCAAATGTAATTCCCATCAAGAAACCTGGCAAAAAGACTTGGGCTCCAAAAGATTACAGACCTATTGCATTAACTAGTACAGCTTGCAAAGTAATGGAGAAAATGTGTGTATGATTTTGACCAGATTTCAATACTTTCTTGACAGTAAGAACTTAATGCCATGCGAAAAGTTTGGCTACAGAAAGGGTCACAGCACTACCGACCAAATACTATTTTTATGCCAAAGCATTAGAGATGCACATAATCTAAAGCCTACAAACCACACAACTGCTGCTCTTTTGGATCTTATGAAAGCTTTTGACAGAGTTTGGAAGCATAAATTGTTAATAAAACTACATGACACCTTTAACATTTGTGGCAATACACTAGCGTGGATTTCGGATTTCCTACATCACAGATCCGTCAGGGTAAAATTTAATAAGACTCTTTCAAAACCAGTTAAGCTAGGACAAGGTGTTCCTCAGGATTCAGTCCTTAGCCCTACGCTTTTCTCTTTATACTTGGCAGGCATCGAGAAAACACCTCCCACTGGAGTGCGTTTGGGCTTGTTTGCTGACGACATCATCCTCTGGTGCTCTGGTAATGACTTAATTCAAATGGAAGGTACTCTCAGTAACACCCTCTTTGCTTTATCAAGCTTTATTTCTATCCTACCAAATCCATTGCCACATTCTTTACCACCGACAAAAAGTTATACAATTATCAGCCAAAGCTAAAGATGGAAAACCAGGATCTCTCTTATGAGAAGCACCCTAAATACCTGGGTTATATCTTGAATCCTGAATGGACAAGTAATAAACATATAGAGCATATTGTCTCAAAGAGTAGGAAATGCTTAAATATTCTTAAAAACATAGCTGGAAAAGACTGGGGAGCTGACATAGTCACTCTAAGAACTACATATATGGCACTCATTAGGCCCATACTGGAGTATGGTTTTCCTATCTATTGTTGTGCCTCAGACTCTAACTTGAATAAATTGGAAAGAATGCAACTAAGTGCTGCCAGAATTATTACTGGACTGAAGCACGGCTGTCCCAAAGAAATAGTCTTCTATGAAGCTAACTTACAACTGCTTCAAACATGAAGAAAGGCTAACCTCACCAAATACTTTAACAAACTTTCCAGCTATGGCCAGCATAACAAAACATTCGTGTATCTAAGCAACTGGCGCAACAATCAGCGACTGAAGAAAAACAGCCCTTTTAGTCATGTTGAGCTTCTACATTTACCTTCTGGTAATGTTGAACCTCACTCCTTAAAATCTTGCTTAAGTCCAGTAGAAGGACTCCCAAGAGTCTAATTTCACCTCAGTTTATCTACTTTAGCCAGCAAGAAATACTTGATCCCAGCTCATCTTAAGCAATTGGCACTGGAGGTTATTAATAAAATCCCAGATGATGCCATAAAAATCTTTACAGTTAGGTAGCAAACTGAATGACATTGCAGGCAGTGGTATCTATATTGAGAAACCAGGAGAAAAACTATACTACTTTCTCCCTAACCCTGATTCTTCCTCTGTTTTTAAAAGTGAACTCATAGCAATAGAACACGGTCTTCAGACTATTCACAATGAATGTGACTTCGGAGACCTCTGGATTCTTTCTGACAGTCACAGCGCCCTTCAGCACCTACAAGACTTGTTCACAGTTGGAGATAAAACCAGAATTTCTATCCTTCTTCAGCTAAAAGATATCTCCAAACTACACGATGTTCATTTACAATGGATTCCATCCCACATTGATCTCTATGGCAATGAGCAAGCGGATCACTTAGCCAAGCAGGGCTGCAGCCATTCTCTAACTTCTCACACAGCCCTAACCTTTGCAGAACTTCATTCAAAAGTCGTTTGTGATATTTTGAAGGAATGGAGAAACCCACCCAGGCACCACTGGTAGGAGAGCAGCGAACCTGGATCATCATTCAGTCTCAACTGTGACAGAGCTACCCGAACTGCAATAGCAAGACTCAAAAGCGGCCACACAAAAAGTTTCTCTTTTTTAGAGGGGAGGAAGACCTACTCATTATGCCCAACAGGCCTCCCCTGAACATGTTCTTAACTGCATGGGGCTCACCAAGGACCTTTATTTTTTCCCAATTTTTGCTTCAGATTATCTTCGGGTCAGTGGTCTTATGGACCTTGTCTGAAGAAGTTAGACAAAAGGAGGATAAGTCACAACAACAACATGTTCATGTAAGGTGGCAAGGGGGCCTCATTGCAGCCATGATGCACCAAACCATGTTATCATGTTTCAGTCTAAAAAGGACACTGGATTGTCGACTTCTAACTGAATTTGCCACCACAGATAAACTTGTCCTGTGATGGGAAAAGGCAAGAAACAATTGATTAAAAAATAAAATGTTTCTATTCATCAGCAGTCCGGGTTTTAGTCTTTGCATTAGGTACTCATTATTTCCAATTTACATTTCACAAGGGTTTTACAATTGCAGTTGTGCCCCAAATAGTTTGTTCATGTAATTCCATTGAAAGTGTATGGGAGAATATTGAATTCTGTGCATTTTTATTCAGCTAATTAATCATTTTTGCAATTGTCTTCCTTCTGGTGGTTACAATCTTCCTTTTCTACTTATCTCTTAAGTGAATTTGGTTTTTTTCCCATCATTCTGGCTTGCAAATGTTTTGTCACAATCATTGCACATAGTCATGGCCTTCAACACAGTAGCTATAGAGTATCATTATAGTACAATACTGATACATGGGCAAGATGGGCTCCCACTATCGCATTGTCTGCCCACTTCAGAACTCTGGAAAATCTCTCATTATAAATTCAATTAAAATGGAATTAAGCAAAACAGTGATGTACAATATATTTACAAACACCCTTAAAACCATAAGAAACAATGTAGTAGCAAAAAAACTGGCAGTTACATATTTAGTTTAGTCCTATACATCATATATAGAATTCACTATTTTCAGCAAGGTTTTTTCACCCCCTGTGTGCTTGTGGCAGACTCCTCCAGTTATTTAATTATTCAATAAACTGCTTTGGCAATTTGTCAATTTAAGTTTCTTCCACACACACTACTATGGATTTTTTAAGTGTCAGAATAGATATGGACACTTTTCTATTAATTTACTTGTAGTTGACATTAAAAAATGTTTACAGTTTAAGTAAATTCCAACATCATTACTAGCAACATTTAAGCTTGAAATATTAAATTTTTCCCATTCTCATCATTATTCCAAGAAACATAGTTCACAATAATATATTTGTTAAAATATAAAAACAATAGTTTTATTTAATTACTGACAAATATAAGCTATGATAAACAAAAAAACTTAAGTTGGTTTTTATGCCAAGAAAAAACATGACAATTCATTCCAACTCATAAGTTTATTCATTAAATAACAAGAAAATACAGCAACAAGAATTGACACATAAATCTGAGAAAGTAATTTTTATAAAACTTATGACATTCAGTGAGATAGTTAGAAGAAAGAAAATGGAATAAAACTGTGTCATGTATTTAGAAATATAGACACTTTTTATAGATTGTAATACTTTCTTATTTAATTCTGTAAATGATTGTCAATGATTAAGAATTATAAAAGAAATTACAATAATTAAAAAATTTTCTAGATTAGACCTTGTTGAAGACTAGAGAATAATTTTGCTATGTATATATTTTTAGTAATGAGAGAAGGTTGCCAAACTAGATACAACTTTGGGTTATGCAGACTACAAACAGCCAAAGATAAAAAAAAAAATCAATAAGTAATAGGTTAAAATGGTTTGCCCATGCTTGGAGATGCCTAGAAAACAATACAATTTAAATTGCCACTTTTAAAAATCCCATGGGAACTTAGGCTAGAGAAAGACCTTCAATTCCTGGGGTTTGAGCAGCTACCAGGTGCATTGGCGGGTGGTGGATAGCTGAGGACCTTGTATCGCTGATAGGACAGTCTCTAAATATTAAATAGGAGGATGCAAACCAACTCCCATAACCCAGGTGTTATGCAATCTGCGCCGTAGGTGAATGGCAGTGGAATTAAAATGCCTTAAAAGACTAGTATGTATAACAAGCCTCTAGAGCATAAGTTCCCAATATATGTGATAATACCCCCTTGTGGATGTTTGAAGCTTTCAGGGAGCAGTAAAAGACCTAAAGAAAATTAAGAAGTGTTATGACATGGAGGAGCATAGGAAGATTAACAGAATATAGTCTAAAAGACTTAAAAATCACACTGATAATTCATTTTTATAACATTTGCGTTTATAACATTTTTGATATGAGACTTCACTATTGAGAGAAAGAGTATCTAGCACATACAACAATTTGACAAGATATACTCTTCATGGCAACCCTGAAAGCAACCTATTTCTCTCTCACAGAACACTGTTGACTTATTCTCACTCTCTCTATCCTTCATAATAGCACATACTGCATACAATGAAAAGATGTTTGTGTGTGCCTTATGTTTTGCTACTTCAAATTATACTATTTAAACCAACAGTGTCCCTTAACTTGAATCACTTATAAGAAAAGAAAATCCCATGTCAGATGCAAAAAAGAAGAAGCAGCAGTATAGGGTGGATTATATATATTGCATTGGTGAGATGGCTGAAAACATTGAAGAATCGTTGTGCAATTATCAGCAGACTTGTCAATGTTCAATTCACCTGGATGAGTCCACTTTTCCAGCCAATGAAGCACTGTCATACATAAGTTTTAACAAAGATGAAAAAAAATACGTCAAAAAATGTTTGCTCCCAATTTGGAAACAGATACAAGAGAAACCATATATGATACACTGAAAAAGTTATTTAACAAAAAGGAAATTCTTTTTAATAATATTTTGTCATTTGCAAGGCATGAAGCACCAGCTATGACAAGATGTCACAAAGACCTCATAACAGACTTAAAAAATAAAGTCCCTGATGTGCTTGCTGTGCATTACAGAATTCATCGATAGTATTTGGTTGCAAAACATTTGAGCAAACATCTCCATACATTAATGCAATATGTTAAAAGAGCAGTTAACAAAATCAGAAGCAACTCGTTGAATGATAGATTATTTAGTCAGCTTTACATAACAAATGATGAAGATTTCAAATGATTGCTACTTGATACAGAAATGTGCTGAGGTGCACTGGCTTTCAAAAGGTACTTGTTTGACTTGATTTTACAATCTGTGATAGAGTTCCGAGGAAATAATGACACAGAATTGTGAGACAACATCATCATATCAAATAATAATACTGCATACTTTAGCAAACCTGTATAAGTTGTTTAATGATGTCAATCTCCAATTTCAGGGTGACAGCTTAAATTTGATTGAGATTAAAAATAGGGTTGCTGCATGTCCAAACTGCTATTATGTAAAAGAAATATAGGCAGATGTGAATTCAATAACTTCCCATGTTTATCAGCAGTATCACTCAAGCACGATGACTTGCTTGTTTATTGTCAGCACTTGGAAAACTTCTACAATGACTTCAAGGAACAATTCCAGTACATTTTAAACATGAACATACCAGACTGGGTTTTGGATCCTTTTTTTTAATGTCAACACAGCACGATCATAGCAGTTAGAAGAACTAATAGAACTGACAGCAAATGAGGAATTAAAAATTAAATGCAAACATGGCTACCAAGAATTTTGGCTGCAGAAGTCAATTTCGCAACTGTATCCAGGATTATGGTAGATTGTTCAATGATTTCTGATAGTATTCCCATCTTCATATGCAGCAGAATGTCTCTTTAGTGTTGTAGCAACATTGGTAAAAAAAAAAGAGAAATCAGATCTATGTTACTGAACATGGCGACTAGAGATTGTTTTTAAGTAAAATCGAGCCTGATATTCATAAGTTCTTAAGAATGCAACAAATTCAGCTTCTCATTAGTTAAAAATTTGATGCCTTTAAATTTTAATAAAAATACTTTTTTAATATAACTGTGTTTTTATTGTTTACTGAAACTGTCAATTTATGTATTTAGAAAACAATACTTAAGTAGGAATTACTTCATGTCACCAAAACCCCTGACTGTACTTATAACAGGTAAGTCAATACTTTAATTCCTCTTTTTTAAATGAAGAAGAAATTTAGTAGAGTTTCAATTCCAACAATATTCCCTCTATTAGTAATTTTTTTATTTAATTCTTGTTTTCACCATGTATTATTTCTCTAGAGGTGGAGAGGAGGTACTGAAATATTTACTAGAAAAGAGAGTACCAGTTCAAGAAAGGTTGGGCACCTATTCTCTAGAGTAATAGCATTGATCAGCATCTCATGCAATACTGGGTGAACCTCTTAGTTACCACAGCCATTTATCTGAATTAATTTATCGATGAAAAAAAATTAACTCTCTGTCCTGTTACTGCAGGCAAAACCTCAATGTGGAGGTGGACCTTTTACTTTAATAAAAGGAAGCTGAGAGGAAAACAATTGAAGGAGTAAAAATGGACCCTTCATTAACAGAGGTAGTAATGATCTCAACACAATCTACAACCCAAGAGAGACAGAAGTCATTAGTAACATGACTGCTTCTTTTGAAAAGATTAAACTAAAGAAGAGACTGTCAGGAGCCCAGAAAAAGAAACTGGCCCAACAGAAGATGGCTGAAGGAACTCAAATAGAAAAGCCCGAGGGAAAATGTGAGAAAAGGTCAAGTCAAAGGAAGGTGCAGCTTCTAAGATTCCCAAAATGGATAGGCCCGAAGGTTCAACCTACAAGGAAAGCTTGTTGATGGTTACGATGGCTGTAATCATTGAGGAACATCTTGAGAAAAAATTACCACAAAAACAATCCTCAGACGTTGAATTTTCAAAACTAGAAAATTTTCAAGGAATGAGAAAAACATTGTCTCTGCCTTTCTTTTCTGCAGACTGGATAATGGGACACTTATAATCAACTGTGCAGATTTAGAGAGCTATAATCAACTGTGCAGATTATATATATATATATATATATATATATATATATATATATATATATATATATATATATATATATATAATGTATAGATAAATGAAATAAAAATATTTGAGATATAATAAGTGAGTAAAAGTTTCTCTAAACATAATTTTACACTCAATTTCACAAATTTTTATTTGTATTTATATGTAAAGTAAAATCTTATTAATTATAAATTGTTTTAAAATTGTAATGTAATAAAAAATATATCATTAAAGAAAACATTTTGTTTTGATAATTCTTCCAATATCAATTTTAAAAAATTGATAAATATTTGAAAACTTAAAATATACATAGATTAATAATAAAAATTTGATTTGTGCTAGGACGATGCATGTTTTGATATTCATTATAACAAATGAATTAACACAATTGGATTTTTAAAATGCAACATTTTTTCTAAGTAGTTTAGAAAAATAGGCATTTTTATCACTATAGTAGAATTTAAAAAATGATGGCCAATTAATGAATGTTTAAACTTTATTAGCACAGCTTTTCCATATAATTTAAAAGAAAATGCTTTCTAACCAGTTCAACAAATGTACAAAAAAAATTAAAAATTACAGTACAAAAAACATTGATTTAATTCTTAACATTAAAAAAAAAGTATATCTTACATAGAAATAGACTGTTGATTTGGTAAGTGCTTATTTTTGTTTCTCTCTGCTTGTGATTTCACACTCCTTGAATTTGCTGATGAACAACAATTTGCTATAATTTGTACTTCAGGTGCAGGTTTTTCATATATTATAAAAAACTCGTCATCGTCACCATCTGCTGCATGGGCTGTATCTGCTGACACATTAGAAGCACAAGTTTCGAGAAGATATTCATTATGCTCCTCCTCATCCAATTTCTACAATTAAATATTTAAAAAGTGAATGAACTAAATTATTTATAAATTAAATTCCAAAAAAGTTTTGAAAACATTCCATTTCTTTTTTTAAAAAATACATCATTTCAAAAATAATGCAAAACAAATTTTTTTAAGTCACTCAATAAATCCTATTTTTTTATAACATTAAATAACCCTGCTTCTTAGAAACAGAGAATGAGAATTATAACAGAATGTAGATTGTAGATAGTAATAAGTAATTGAATAACAGAATGTAGATTGTAAAAAAGTGGAAAATGTAGATTCTCTCAATTCAGAGGAAAAAAATCAGCTAAATTCATGTATAGAATTGTAGACAAGAAACACTTCCCACTTGCATTTTGATGCAATCTTTATATCCATTCACAATAAAAGGTGGCAATCATAATTCTGATATATAGAATATGAATCATTATTATCCTTATAAGTCATAAGTAAAAATCATAATTGGATTCACTTTTGTATAATCCAAATTTTGTGAGAAGTACATAAGTTTTTTAAAAGTTTAATTATGATTTTAGTTCTTGTTTGAAATTCTTTATCAAATTCCTACTATAAAAGATAAAAATTATAGTGTTTTTAGATATACAATAATTGTTTCAATACAATGCTCAGAAATCTGTTCTTTTAACAAAAGTAAAATACGAATCAACAGAAAATTTTAAAAAAAATTTAAAAGTTTTCATCAAAATTTAATAAATTGATGTTGATGAAATATCACTAGTTTTCATTATTTCTTCATTTTTCCCCTCAATTATTCCTTTTCAGTGAAAAAACGATTAT
This sequence comes from Latrodectus hesperus, assembly GCA_037975125.1. NCBI lineage: Eukaryota > Metazoa > Arthropoda > Arachnida > Araneae > Theridiidae > Latrodectus > Latrodectus hesperus. The sequence goes on along the minus strand of CM075860.1, from coordinate 28,395,785 downwards.
TCATTCTGAGTTGACATATGGCTACAAGACTTGGACTTTGACATAAAAAGATTACTTAGTAATTTTTGAATGGAAAATACTTCAAAAATATTTTGTGCATTACAGTTAAATAATAATTGTTGGAAAAATTAGAATTAATGATGAATTGGAAGATATGATCAATCATAAAAATATACTAAGATTCATTAAAGCAGAGAGTTTCATGGCTAGGGAATATTGATAGATCACCTGATAACCAAATGTTTAAGATCTTGCATTGAAAGCCTGCATGCAATAAGACAAGAGGTAGGCTAAGAAAAAATTGCCTTGAAGATATCTTGAATAACCTTAAAGATCTCCAACTGGAAAATTAAATATGTGGACAGAGTTGTCTGAAGGGATATTGTGCGGTTGTTTAAGGCCTTCTCTGGGCTGTAGTCCAAATAAAAAAACAAAATTCTTTTACGATTTTATAACAAGATTCACACAACAATCTGTTCATATTTTTGGTCTCCTCCCTGACCTTTGTTCTAGTATGCCTAAATGAAAACATAGTTCAATAAAGTCTTATGGTTCACAATATTAAATCTACAAATTTCAAGATAGCATTGAGAATTTTGATTATTTTCTCATGAAATTTAACTTTGATACTGCCTTTGATTTTCGATTATCATTATAAGTGAAGTGCTTGAAAAGTCATTTAAAAAATATACTACTTTAAAACAATAAAAAAGATTAGAAAACTTTCAAACATAAGCATATTTTTCTAGTTTTCAATAGCAAAAAAGCCTTTTTGGCAGCATCATCCCTCTTCCATGACATCAACATATGCATTACTTTTATGATAAAATAAACCTCATAAATATAATTCAAAAGTTAAGACTTCCCACAAAAATGCTTTTAGCAATGCATAAATTTCTAACAAAAATACACAAATGATAAATAAACAATAAATAATAATCTTTATTTAAAAAAAACAAAAATCAGATTGCACATTATTTTTTGTATTAAATTGGCTTCACTAATAAGTATTTTTTTAAGTCCATATAAACAAAATTTCCAAATTTTTTTTCATTAACTTTGGGAAATAAATTACATACTCAGAAGTTTGCTGCTTTTCTTCCATGCAATATGTAAATATAAACTATTATCTGAAAATATTTTTTGGAATGCAATATTGTGCAGAAGATATTTAAAAAAACTTAAAAATTGCTGTTAGATATTTTGCTGTTAGATTATTCACTGCATTATGGTTAAAAAAATTATGTATAATACCTAATATTTAAAAAAGATTAACATTTAAAAACTGAAAATATACTTGTTTAATTTCCAGATAAAAACCTGAATTGTTAAAATCTTGATAATCAAACATACTATTCTAGTAACAATCTTATATTAAATAAAATAGATTATTTATCTGATCATGTTAACTACACTAAAAAGTCAAATTTAATCCTACTAAATCGTATCAATATCATCTTAAATAATTTGAGACTTTAAATATCTAACAACAAATGTATTCTGCATATTAAAAAAATCATTACATAAAAGTTTAATAACTCTTTACTTCCTCAGAATCAATGATAGAGGAATTCTGAATATATCTCATTCTGTAAATGTTCACTTGAGATTTTTAAGTCATTTAACCAGTTGAATTTCTAAAATAATTGAAATTCAGAAAATGGCTATGGCCATCAAAATGCATTACAGCAAGTGCATGAATAAATATGAATGTAATGATGTTGAGGATTGATTGGGTTTTTATGGTGCAAGGTCAATGATGTTGAGGAAAAAAATTATATTTGTAAAGTTTTTCCATAAATTAAAAGACTAAGGAAGTCATAAAAATGCTGTAAAAACTGAATCTGCAAATACCAACTTAAAATTATAGAAGGCAAACTTTTCTTTTACAACACAAGAAAACAATTATAATATATGAACAGTTAAAAAAATTAATTTATGGACACATACATAAATACTGAATAAAATGATAAAATTAGTACTTATATTAGTTGGGTGAAAGTGTTTTTCAGTAAGGCGTGCATCACTTAAAATTGAAATGATAATATCAAGATAAAAACATAAGAGTTTATAGCAGGAACTGTTAGAATCCATGATTTATTAAGAATGTTTCAGCACTTACATTAACTTCTTTCTCCAAGAAATCAGGTTAATTCACCAAGAAAAGCATCAATTTTGAAAATAAGGTAAGCATTGTTTTTATACAGAAGTTCTTAAGATTAGCAACAATTGTTTAAAAAAATAAATAGTCAGTGATACAGATAAAAAACCAAAAACAGGATATTTGATGATTTATATATCATAAAGATGATGGTAAGTCCTGTCAACTGAGAGATAGAAGGGATTTTATCAAAAAATACTCTACAAATATAGCAAATTCATAAATAACACAACCATTATCATAATCAATAGAAAATAAAAGTAATGACATGCAAATTTTACTCCCCAAAAAAAGATGTATTTAACAATACTTTAAAGATAAGTAATCACTTTCTTACATTTTCTGCCAAGGGTTTCTGCCTGATGCCAAGGGGTAAAACATGACAAGAAAAATTTTTCAGACCATTCCAAGGAATTTTATTGCATTTTTAAAGAAATAGATATATTGTTAAGGTAAATAATAAGATGATTATGGATCAAATTACTTTGTAAAGTGATAAAGTATGGCCATTTTCTGAAAACCATGTATTAAGACTATAAACAATAATTTGAAATTATCTTTAAAATGTTTAACTTTCAACATGATATCTGCAAGTCATCAACATTTGAGCTACTATAAGCAGGTGGTAGTACTTACAAAGAATGGGAATATCTGAATTAAATGAATAATTGAATATGAAGGTTAAAAATATCTAAAAAACACCTTCTGCTTCCATATAATGACTAAGAACATATAAATCAAACACAGACTTTAAAAATCATGAATGCAGAAAAAGTATCTTGAAATATTGAAAGATTACCTCAAATGACAAAGCTATATATTATACAGAGAATACCATAGCATAACATACAATCATTTTATCACTTAATGATGTAGAAAATGAAAACTAAATTAAACTTTGATAGTAAAAAACTCTACACAAATATGTATTCTAATATAAATGATGTTATCAAGGGCACATTTTTCTTTTCAGAGAAGCTGTAATGAACACAAATGCATTTCAATTTTTCTAGAATATGTAATCATGCTTTTTTTCAACTGGTGCATGTGAAAATCACAAATGTAAGGCAAAGCTTATCTGTGGTAAAAATAGTTGTGTATTAGCTCTACACAATTCTTTGTTCTTATAAAATTAAAAAGTTGAACATTGAACATTCTAAGACATTAGTTACATTTTCCTTGAATAATATTAACAGACATAGTAAAAGTATTAAACAGCTACAATTTAAAGGAAAATATGAATAAAAATTCATTTTTTAAACAGATAAACTTACTAATTTATATAGATTACAACAATATTATTGAAGTTATAATAATTATTGAAAGATTAAATTAAATAAATGGGAATAAATAATTAAGTCACAGTAAAAAAATTAATATTTAATTATTTAACATAATAAACATGAATTATCTTACAATAAAATACATTAATATAAATACATACAATAATGAAACTGTCATCAGATTCACAATTAGCTTCAAATATTTCATCATCAATTACAAGAGGACCTAAATAAATGTGAAATAAATATAAGTAACATTTCAGTTAATTACAGTGTATTAAATACATATATATAGTTTTATAAAACATAAAATATATTCAGAGATTTACATATTCTGCACATATATATAAATGCATATAAATATAGGTATGCATGAATTTCCTTTTAGCATATATCAGCAGATTGTGGCTTCAAGTAGAAATGTGTAGCCACTTTTTGGGCAAAAATAATGATATTTACTATTATTTTTATTTCAAAATATTGCTTATACAATAGAATAAAATCTCATGTTCATATGAAATCACCAAAAAAATTATAAGTTGGTACCAAGACCACACACAACTCTAATTTTCTTTTAATTCTCGATATATATACTTCAATTATAGAAATATCAAAATTTCCAATGACCTGTTCAGTTAAATTATGGAATAACATAACCTTGAAATTTTCCAAAATCTTAAAAACAGCTTGATTTAATTATTTTTTACTAACTGTTACATAAATACAATACTAGAATGTTAAAGATGTCAATGAAAAGTATGATTTCCATATATTAAGAATAAAAATACTTAATTTTTTAAAGATAAAAAATGTAGAAGTTTAGCACACATAGAAATTAAAGTCATTAATAATAAAAATATATTTACAAAAAAAAGAAAAAAGAAGAAGGAAAAACATAAACTTGTTTTCTTAGTATTAATGCAGATGCATTGACTTTGTTTTTGACTAAAAACATTTTGATTTCTAACTCTTTCTGAAATCTTTTGCTTTAAAAATAGCTATCTGGTTAAAAGTTAGCAGGAAATATGATTTTGGCTATCCTAACAGCCATTTATCTTATAAAAGGAGAGTGGGATGAATTTGCGTGATAAAACTCTAATAATGTATCAGTTATTTCATTAGAAAATAATTTACTATTGACCATTCCTCAAGTAAATAGATACTAATATTTTTTCGCCCACAAGTTCCATATACTATTATCTATTACCTTTCTGTTAATAATAATAAAAACAAAACAGAGAGTTAAACTGTAATTATGAATCTCTATTTAAGGGATGGGAATGCAATTTCATTTATTTAACACATTCTTCTTATTCTTCTTCATTGGCTTGACAGCCCAGGGTGGACATTTGCCTTCCTCAGAAGTGCATACCAGGACCCCCTATTTTTGGATAAGGTCATCCAGTTTGTCACTTTCAGTGTCTCTAGGTCTTTTTCAAGGCAGTCACGCCATCGGAGTTTCGGTCGTCCTCTTCTTCTGATGCCAATGGGGCGAACCTAGAAAATTTTTTTCATCACCCGATTGTCGTTCATCCGGCTCAAATGTCCTGCCCGCTTTAATCTCTGTATTGAGATAAATTTAACAATAACTTCTTATTTAACACATTAATACTTTAAAATATACAAATGGCACAAATGAGAAGGCAAAATAAATAAATAAATGATTTATAAAATAAAAATACATTTAAATTGCAGGAAGAAAGGAAATGTTAGAAAATTGGAAAGACATTTTAGAAGTGGGCAGTGAAAATTTATGGGTATTCAAGAAACAGGATGCCGAAGGGTGATTAGATATTCACTGTGTAACTGAAGGAAGCATATATGAAAAGGGTCAAATTTCAGAAACTGGATGGTTGAAACTGCAAAGGATTTTGAATCTTTACGAGAAATTTTCAAAGACACAGAATTGGGAAAAAATAATTATATGGATTTTATATATCATAAGGAAAGAGTTTCAGGAGACTTAGACAGTCAATTAGCTGTACTAAAAATTAGGAGAGAAAAAATTCTAAAAATTGTTCATAAATATATTGTTGCAAATCATTAAGGGATGAAAAAAGAAAAGAATTTGTTTAGCCAAATATAGAACTCAATATCAAAGATTATCATCGTTCATGTATATAATGTCAGTTACGGAATAAGGAAAAGGTTACTGATCATATCCCTATATCGCCAATTCAGAGATCTAAATTTCTATTTTATCATGTGACTATTGATATGGTAGGAAAACATAAATGTTTTATGTTTAGTTGACTAGCATTCTAGATGGCCTAAGGCAGTTCCAATGAGAACAATTGCAGCTAAAGCAACATTGCTGAGGTAATTTTAAGCAACCAAGGAACTAATTTCATATTAAAATTAATGGAAGAATTTTATTCTAGGTTACATGTACTTCCAAAATTCAGCATGCTGGACATTTGCAGAGCTCAGGGCCAATTGAATGATACCATCAAGTTTTAAAACTCACTTTACATCATGTAATTTGAAGCGATGCTAAAAATTTCTTATTTATTGTTTTTTTTTTTTTTTTTTTTTGCATTTCTTATTTATTGTTTGGATACAGAAAGATACCAAGTTGAGCTGCAAGTATTTCATCATTTAAATTATTGTATGGAAGAGAAGCAAGAGGACCTCTAGTAGTATTAAAACCTAATTGGTCAAATGAAATACCATTACTAATAAATATTCGAAAAAATGAAATAGTTTATCCCCAAGTTTTAAAAATTAATTTAGAACGGGTGGCAGAACAGACACCTCTCACAAATGAAATAAAGCAAAGTGTATATATGAGATATTATCAAAGAGCAGTGTATAAAGAATTTCAACCAGAGAATCAGGAATATTTATTATTTCCAGACCCTAGTAGATGGATAGGACCAACTGAAGTAGTGCTGCATTGTAATTTGGATTCCTATAAAGTGAACTTACTAACAGAAGTGTTAAAAATGTACATGTAAATAAAATCAGGAAATTTATGCCTAGGATATCAGTGGCATGGAAGTATTTCACTTCAGGTATGAGAAATGAATCGAACGATTTTAGTTTAGAGCAACTAGATTTGAATCATTTGGAAGATGTTAGAAGGAAATAGATTTTGAACTTATTGTCAAAGTATAAAGAATTGTATATAAATAAAGTCAAAAAGCCAAAGTAGGTGTACACACGATTAGGTTAAATGAAACTGAAAGAAATCTTTAAATAAATCGCATACTGGAAACATTAAAACTGGAAATAGACAAAATGGAGAATTGTCATTGGGATAGAGGAAAGTGATGCAGAGGTTGCATGTCTAGTAATCTGTGTAATGAAAAAGGATAGGGTGTAAAAGTAACATGTTAACTTTAAGGAGTTAAATGCAATAACAAAGTGTGATGATTTTCCCATACAGAATCCCACTGAACTCTTGTTCTGCACTCTGCTCTCTCTCTCTCTCTCTCGAGCAATCAAATATTATCACCACAATTGATTTAGTGAAAAGATACCGGTTCATATCGATGGAAAAAGAACTCGGATTTAGCTTGTTATAACACATAATACACAGTACAAATTTAAGATCATGTCCTTTTGTTTTGTGTCATGCAGTAGCCACTTTAGAAAAGGGGAGCATTAGAAATTTTCTTACAATTACTAGCATAACACTATAGTATATTCTAAAACATGGGATGAGCATTTATCTCACTTTGACACTATCTTTACAGAACTGCAAAATTAAAATTTTTCAGTGAATCTGAAGAAATGCACATTCACAAAAGCTCATATTAAATATCGGAGACATTATTGGATCCAACAACCACCACGCATCACATTTCATCATGAAGAATGCTCGACAGTCATCAAGATTTCAGAAGTGGGCATGACTTTGAAGAAACATCACTTACTCATTTGTCACTATTCAGGCTCAAAGCAGACAAATGCTGATACATTGTAGAGACTGAAGACAACAGTGACTTGAAAAACTGTTAAAAATAATTTTTTCAAGCTTTTGCTGAAATTAATTTTATTTTTACTATGATGTTTTTTAGTTTGATATGCTATTCTAAAATAACTTTGATGTTAATACAATAATTGATGATATTCAAATAGTTTTTTATTTAAATGATTTTTTAAATTAATGCTATTCAAATAAATAACGTTTTATATTTGTATATATTGCAGTTAAAAATGTAAGTGTATGAGTATTGTAAAAGTTGTTTAAGTGTTTCTTGTTAAGTTATACAGGTATGTTTTTTGTGTTATTTTGCGTTGTTATGTGGTAAATAAATATTTTTTATGACATGAGCAGACAAAATTTCAGATAAGAAGATGGTGTACACTCTATATCCAATCTTAGGTGGAGGTTTAATGCTTTAATGATGTTATCCTTCATCCTCGTTCATTCGGGGACAGAGTCTTTTTATTTATTTATTTTTCTAGAGAAAGGGTGAGGAGCAACTAATGGAGAAGGTTGCAAAACTGTAGGTCCTGTCAACAGAGTTGTAGTAGTGTAAGATAGTGTTAATTATATATGTATATCTAGCTGTTTATTATATGTGTATGTTATACACTCAATCAATACATATGTATCTGCAAAACTAAAATGGCTCTCTGATGATTTTTGATTTTACTGCTGCAAGATTCTTAGATGGGATAAGCTGCGCCAAAAACAAAACAATGTTTGATAATTAAGTCCTTGAGAAAATTACTGGATAAAACTAATTGAGAATGTTGAGATGAATGACTGAGAAGAATAAAGGCACTTAAACAAATTCATGAAAGCCAGATGTAGATACACCAGCAGAGAAACTCGAAGAGTAATGCCCTCTTTGTAAACGATTCATTCCACCTCTTACTACTGTGGAGAACAGAGCTTGATTGTTAGCTCATTACTTATACTTATTACTATTTACTACTTTTTAATTGTTATTGTTAGTAAATAAAATTAATAAAAATATATACTAGGTCTGTCATATTTTATACACATTATAGCATCACTACAAACATTTGAATTTATGGATTAACACCAGAAAGATAAGACAAATAAATGTTATATTAAAAAAACTCCCAAGTTTTCTGAGAACCACAATAGTTTCATGAAATTAATAGCATACAGAGCAGGTTTTATTTGATCTTTTTTGTGCTTTTTTTCCATATTTTGAAACAGTCTGAGATGTAGAGCAGGAATCCGTTTCCATATCCATTTCAAATGAGGATATATCAATTGTTCTTTAATACTTTTTTCTCGATATGTTGGTTTTCAAATTTTTGTATCATCAGATTTAGACTTATTGATAGTTAAAGTAGATTTCTTTGTGCTATTATAAGTTGATGGTAAAGTGGATTTATAGATGACAAAGTTGAAAGTGGAGCTATTTTGGTAAATTACTGTTCTTTGCTGAATTGTTATTTATTTTTCCATCTGTCTATAAAATAGCAGAATAAGAAACGCCAACTTTTAGTGTTCAGTTTTTTACTATTTGCCTTGCTTCTCAGAAAGTGATATTTTTTTTATTTTGGTAGCAATTACCTTTTTCCCCAAGATCCATATTTAGGGCAAGATTAGGAAAACGCAACATTTGACTCAGAACAGTTATAATACTTGAAAATTTCTGAAGTATGTGACCATATCTCTGACATTTAAAACATGTATGAGGATTAGGAATATATGGATGAAGTTTGCAGTTCATATAACCTGTTTTTATGGATTTTGTTAATACTGTGGCGTCTGAAAAGTTAAAACATACTGGGTCGGGATAAGTTCACCATCACATTGAATGTTTGTATGACGTGCACAGCATAAACTCCTTGATCATATAGTTCTTCCAAAAATTCTGCTTCTGTAACATGTATGAAACTGGAGTTAGAAAGGACACCACGAGACTCATTTAATGTTTTATAACAAAATTATGTTTTGAACAAAAATGAAACTAATTTGTTAAAATAACTGATCACTAAAGTTTGTTTTACATCAACATAAACAAGAAAATCCTTCAATCATAATTTTCTTAACATTTTGTATGTTACTTATATATGATGTCAGAAGTCTTTATATCAGAAAAGGCAATACTGTATGAAAACTGCCTGGTGTGCTCATCAACATGTAACAAGTTGATGTATTGGCTTCAATGACACAAAAATTAGAACCCATAGGATATTTATAACAGTTTGCGCTTGATGGCATCGTCCACCATGGAGCTCTATAAGGGATTAAGCAACCAGCTCTGGACATTTCCAGCCTAGGTGCTAACCATAGCGCTAGTTGACAATCAGACACTGGGAATCAGCCCAGGAGGCAGTAACAACTTTAACAACAAGCTCAATGTGAGTCTTTTTATTGACCCCTAGGAGAGTAGCCACAACTGTAGTTAGGTACCAGCCAATTGATACACTGGGAACCATGGTGTACCACAGTTCCAAAGGGTTGTCATGAATAGCTAGCACATGAAGATCTTGAATGTCCATGAGAAGCAAGAAGCAAACAGAGTGGTTACAGCTACTCATGGAGAACTCCCTTGCTTACTATCAAGGGATTGAAAGGATAAGGAAAATATTAGAAGGGGAATATTGGAAAAAACAGAGAGAATATAGATCTCAAGATTGGGACATCAATACTCAGAAGGCTATCCCCATGAAGAGATGAATCTTTGATGATTTCCGATGTGAGTACAACAGTAAGATAAAAGAATGACCACATGAATAACAATGGGCATTACCAGATTTCAAAACACAACTCAAACACAAATGAAAATCTTCATAAAACACAGGGTATATTTTGAACAACTACAAACATCCAAGGTGGGAATCAAATCAACAAACTGTTGAAACAAAGGCCAGAACCCTACTATTCAAGGCCCAATTAAGCATTATAAGTTTGGAAAGTGCAAGTTCAGTCATAATTATTATGCATTGCAAAAGTTCATGTAATGACATTGGAAAAATTGTTAATTATGGTTTAAATTATAGTATTATGTAAAGTGTTAATTATGATTTAAATTTAAAAAAGTTAAATTAAAAAACATTGTAATCAAAAGTTAAAATGAAATATAGTCTGTTTTAATTTGGCAATGACCAACATCTTGATGTTCTTCTATTCCAGTGGTGACCAATCTTGTACTCTGCGATCGTTTTGTATGCGCTTGTTAGACCGATTAGGTATTACGAACAAAAAATAATTTTAAAATAACCCTTTATTTATATTTCTTAGTTGTTAAAATATGGTAAGCATATATAGTCATAAGAGATATCTTTCCACTATCTCTTATGACTATAAATGCTCATAAGAATGATAAAATAGCTGAATACAAATTCAATCTTATACAATCGTCATATATGCAGTTTAGAACTCAAAGTAATGTCAAAATAAATTAAAATTACAAATAAACACTTAAATGACTGTATGTGTGTGTTTGGCTTTAACAACATATGTACTGCTGTACTAGCTACAGATACAGCTGGCTGAAGACAAGCAATTCACATTAATTACCAGATATTTGTTTTAAATTAAATATGACTTTTACTGTGTAATTAATAATTAGGCATATCACAGTTTAATTGTAAAATACTGTATTACTTTCCCATTATTTATTAGTTACTATTAAATGATTATATTTTATAAGTTTTGTATAATTTGAAGATTTAAAATAGGTTTTTATGTTGGTAAATTAAAAAGAATAAAATTATTACTATTTCAATAATGTATTTATATTGAAGTTTGTGATAAAAATATTTTTTCAAATTCAAAGCAGACAGTTTTTAAAAAGGAAATTTTTTTATATTTCTCTCAAAAAAATTTATAAAATTTTATTATGAAATAACTGTTAATTTATTTTAAATAAAAAATCTAATTTTTAATTTTTAAAAAAAAACTGAATTTAATATTTTTTATATATTTAAAGGTATAAAAATTCTCAAATGTATATACATGCACCTGAAGAAAATTAAATGAACATCTTTTGTAAAAGTTACCTTTTAACCCTTTGGATGCACATTAATTTGAATAATTTTTTGCATTTGGAGCACATTTAATTTTTTGGGGTAGCGTAATTTGTAAGAACAGCATATTTTATGCAATTATTAGAATTTATTGGCTCCCACCTTTGGTTTCTTTTTTTTCCAAAACCTTTTTCTATCACTTGTCTGGCATATCTGTCTCTTCCACTATGCTATTCCAAAAATCTTCATTTAGGACTTCATTCAAAACATCCAAAGGTTTAGGATTAGCACCTAGTCTTCGCAAACACAAAGGATTTATTCCAGACGCTTCACGAAACTGTTTTACATTAGGTTCATTGTCTTTTTCTTCCCAAATCCATTGATCTAATTTCTCAGGAGAAGATTCACTATCACTGCTTGATAAGTATTTTGTACGTCTTTTGCATCTTGGTTTTATTTCACTATCATTGTTACTTTGAAATAAACAAGAAAGAACATGTTAAATATTGTCTCATTTTCAACAGCGTATCAGAACGTCATGTGCGACTTTGGTCAAATTAATGCATGACGTTCTGATACGTCGAATGTGTTCAAAGGGTTAATCATGTACAGACCCTTGACTCTTTCAAAATCAGAATCTAGCATCCCATTAGTCTATAGCTATCAAACTAAACATCACGAATATTTTTGAAGTGCTTAACAAGTATATTTAAATTAATCCGTCGATATAAATATGCACAAAATATTCCACAATGTGCTTAATAAAGAAATCTATTAAATAATCCAACATGAATTCAATACAAGGAATTCTTACAACATATCTGGTGTTAGCTGAAAAAGCTATTAAGTAGGTTTGAAACTTTTTAACTTTATAAATATTTGATTCCCTGCATATTACTTTTTCAATATTCTGAAAGTAGATTGAAGTTTTAAATTTGTAATTTTAAGTAAATTATTCGTAATATATATATATTTAGATTATACATATATGCATAAAATTTTAAATATCTAGATAATAGGTAAAACTTTAAATTAGTAATTTTATATACTATACAGGGTTAGACAAGCTCCTTAATAGTCCGAGTCATTTTTCAAAATTTAAAATTTTTTGCATGCTGCATTAAATTGTGTATTTAAAAAATATGCGAAAAATGTATTAAAAATTTTTTATAGAAATTATATTTATTGAAAATATAAATAAAAGTACAAAATATGTGTACTAAATTTAAATATTAAAAATATACATTTGTTTTACTTCTCTAAATGACTTTTTAAAATTTGGTGAATAATTGGTGACAGCACTTCTCAGTAATTCTTTGAGATGCTGGTTAGTTAATACTGATCAGCATTTGGATTACCACACAAGTGGAATAAAATGACTCACATAAACATATCGAAATAATTCAACAGCCTTTTTTAATTCAGAATACATCGATTCTAGTACAAATTTCCAAAATTGAATAATCGGCCTCAACTTATATTAATTATCAATATATATATTATTAACTTATTTACTTGATTATACAGTTGATCTTTTTGCATCTTAATTATAACTCTCCAGATACTTTTTGGGTCATAATTATATTGGAAATAGAAAACTCACCCTCAATTATGTTAATTTCAAATGGATTCAGAAAAAAAAAGCAAGAGATGATTTAAAATATTTAGTCTGGAAATCTATTTTGGAATTCTGTAATACTCCTTCTAGATTTTTTAAATACTCTTTGAGTTTTTCTTGTTTAATATTGGAACAAATTTCTTTTTGAGATTCAAGAAAAAAATTTTAAGAAAATGTTAAAATGTTTTATTTTCAATGACTTTTTGAAAAAGTTGTAATTTAGTTTGAAAATTTAATATACAATGTGAAAGAGGTCAGATATTTTATCTTTCCCTTGCAATTGTAAAGTCAGTGTTTGAAAATGTTCTGTGACATCAGTCTAAAACATTAAATCTTGTAACCAGCCATCATCATCAAATTCTAAATAGATTATTTTCTTTTCTTTTAAAAATACAATAATCGAATCAAACAAATCTACAAATCAATTTAATATACTGTAGCTAGATAATCATCTAACAATGCAAAAGAAATTAATGTCATTTGAAAGTTCTTTGTATTTTAATTCAAGGAAATTTTTCAATTGTCGTTGATTTTTTCACTGGTAGAAATGTAACTTACAATGGGTAACGCTGTTTCCATAGCATCAAGATATTTTAAATATTTTGTAAAGATATGTTCTCAATGAATGATGCAGTGAATTGGCATGAATTGTGGAATTTAATAATTATCGTTCAAAAACCTAATAATTTTTTTTTTTTTTTTTTTTGCCCAGCAATGCTAGATCTCCATCAGTTGCAATGCTCTTTAAGTTTATTAAGAGGCACATTAAAAGTTTTCATTATGGAATCTAATGGATTTTTAATATTGACACAGCAGATTATATATTGGCATTTAAAGTGCTACTAAATCTAATAATACTTCTTTGCTAGGTGGAAAATGTTAGATGGAAAAAAGTATGAAAACTGTCAATTGTGGAAGATCTGTGATATCTGTCAATTCGACAAGGACTAAGCAGAATGCACAGTACAGTTCTTCATAGTATTTTTTTAATTATATTCAAGAGATGTATTAATTGCAGTTATGTGTCATTTAGTTGTATGCCTTGAAATGAGGATTTGTGAAACAACTTTGAGCAATGCTGCATTATTTTTATTTAAAACTTTAAGTAAATCTTCTAGTTTTTTTTTAATAAACTCTCCTTCTCCATACAAATGTATTGCAGGAGCAATATTCCAGGAAATAACAAAACTGGCTTCAGCCACATTATTAGCTTAATTGCTAAGGGTTGTCAAAATTGCCAGTTGTTCATTTAAATTTGAATTTAAAGAAAAAAAAATTATCTGATCTTAATTTAGAATTTAGAGGTTACTGATTAGAAAATTGAGGATTGGTTTCATCATGTTGAGGTAAATTGATATCTTTATAATTTTTGACTGTAGGATAACAACACATAATGCTCTTCCGTTATTGTCAGTAAAAAAATTTCCTACTCATTATTAAAACTTCTATTTTCTTGCTCATATTTTTTTTTTCATTTTTGTTCTCAATCATATTTTTTAAAAAACTGGAAATACATAAAAAATATAAATTTTGTGTTATTAAAACAATAACACATGTTACATACTATGAAACAAATTATAATTAACTTAGCAAAATATCCAGATTATAAATTATATCAGTAGCAAGTGTGATACAAACTGTTTCCTTCAGAGCACTATATCAACTGTCCATTGCAATGAAAGTTAACTAATTAAAAATCAGTTTGGATTTGGTCAATTACAGATAGTTACACCACTGTTTATGTTTGTTCAAACAATTTTTGATGAGTCACATCATTCATCCTTAAATTGGGCAGAAATTTAATTTGTTACACTGATGCACTAAGTCTTTCATGTTTGTTCTCAGTAATTTAAAAAACATTTTGAAACACAAGCGGAATGATAATTTTTTAAAATATAATAACACAAAAATAAAAAGGGAACTTTGGAACATTTATTAAGAGCTACAAATAATCCTTCAAAAAGTCACATGTAGCTCCCAAGCAACAGATTGGCCGTCCCTGTACTATACTCAAAAAGATCAAATTAATTCATTTTTAATATATAAAATTGTACTTCTGTAAATCATATCACAAATTAACTAAATCATTCAGAAGTAAATAGTTGCAAAAGTTTTCTGAAGATATTTTAAAATTTTTTCATAACATTTAATATTTATAAACACTATTTTTGGGTACTATTCAGTTTCACTCTGGCAAGTGATACACTCGACAAATCCAAAACAAGATATTGAATGCAATTTTTTACCAATTTTTAAAATTATGTAAAATGTTTATGTTTCTTGAATCAAATTACTATCTTTCAGTTACTAGCAAAACAAATTACAATATGTTTCTAGTAAAAACTTAACAATATTACTAGCTTTTTAAACTGTTTTCCATGTGTTATCATTTCAGTGAGATTTGTGCCAACAAAATAGAATGATAGCAATTCTTTTTCACTCTATTATGATAATGATGATAAATCTGTTTAAAGTCATTGTATTTCTTCAAATTACTGGAATTTTATGCAAACAAATTTAAAAAAATCAGTTCTAGTAAATTTTTAAGAGTTTGAAAGTAATCAAATATGATCTTTTAAAAGAGAATAAAAAAAAATCAATGATTTATCTAGTGGTATTAGTAATATTCATATCTGTTACATAAATAACAGAGAGAAAAACACTTTTTAACACGTTATAATCTTCACATAACACTAAAAAAATGGAACTTTTGCACATTAAAATAAAAAGCTGAAATAATGCACAGTATATATAAAGTTAAAAAATATTACTTTAAATCTAACATAGCTTAAGATAATTGATTTTACAAAACCTGTTATAAACACAAATTATAATTTAATAAGAATTTAAATATTATTCAAATTAAAAAATGAAATGAAAACATTGAAATTATATTTTTTTTCACTTTTTATTCCAGCAACGTATTATCAAATTAGCAAGAAAACTTTTATTTTAAATCTACCTACCAGGTTCAATAGCAGCATTCCCATATTCTTTTGTAGTACTACCCAATTGAAATTCAGTTTTGTCCTGAAAATTTCCAACACTTTGCATCATTTACACTAACATTTTTTACACAAACTTAAAAAGTAAATAAAATTATCAAAAAATTTAATAATCAAGTAACATACATACACAAATTCTCTTACAAAAAAATTTCTGAAAATTTTAATTGAGTGTAAAATTTGAGTAGATTTTAGAAAGATACTAAATTTTTTTAATTTGCCATTTTATATGAATTTCAGAATTCATTATTTTGCGTTATATATTTTAGGTGATTATTAATATAACACAGGAAGGTCTCCAGTTATAATTTTAGTAATATTTCTTTACATTCTAGTTCAATACAAAATGAAGGAACACTGAGCTTTATAAGATTTTATTCCATTTTTTTAAAACTATTAACATAAGGAATGCTAAGTTGACATGCATTATGATAAAAAAATATTGCAGTTGATTAAAATTATATGAATGAAATTTAAATTATATTTGTGAATTCAAAACCAAATAATTATCACTAAGTTTAATGATAAATAAAAATTTAAATGTCAATAATAATAAAAATAGAATTTGCAGTCACATTTATTATCTTATAATAACCAGCATATATAAAATTTAACTTCCATTAGCACATTTTTAATAAATTATGGTAAATTTATTTAATAACTAATTTTTAATTTTCTTAATAACATTTTTATTAATAACTATATTTGTTAAATAATATATTATGGAACAGTAACCAGCACATTTATATTTGAACTTCAATTAGTACATTTTTAACAAATTATATTAATTTTTTTAATTTTAAATTCTTAACTAATAGATTTTTTAATATTAATAATTTATGTTACTGTTTTAATTTATAGAATTATTAATACTAAAAGGAATTCTGTAGTTTTGTTTAAAATCCAATAATCTTATCCTTCAAACGACTCGCCGAAATCATGACAAAAAATTTTCAAAATGTTAACACAAGAATGAAAATTATACTTTGAAAAGAACTGTTCCAGGTATTTTATACATTTTAAATTAATATGTAACACATCCGTTCACTTTATAATAAATAATCAAATTCGATTTTTAAATATAATTTAACAATGCGAGTTAAAATACTAATAGAATTTCATAAAAATAGATCAAGAAAGTATTGCTTATAGAATGAATCATAAATTTACCATTTCTTCCATTTTTTTTCAAAATATTCCAGTCAACAATGATGATAATTATATAACAAAGTCTATAACAATAGAGTAACGCGACTGTATCTTCAGAGTGTCAGAATAATGACACCCCTTACTAAATAATACAGCAAAAATTACTTAAAGGAAATATTGGCGCTCTAACAGAAAGAATATATAAGGGCATATAGACTTTGAACTTCTTGCCAATCAATCAAACATATTCAAATGGTTTTCATTTGGCGATATTTCTATTGTTGGCGCACATTACAGCAACGAAAGAGCATTCGTTGGTAAAACATTAGCCAAGAATTCACCATGACGAAACTATGACGTAAAATGTGACGTCATTCTGCTGTTAAACCAATGAAACATTAATTACATCATATTAACTTCTTGTTTACATTTTAACTCGTAGGCAGTTTCAGTTTTGTGAATATATAAAACATTTTATAAAATTTATAAAAACATTTAATTTATTTCCACTGAAAATTGGAATGTGTAGTTTCATGACATTTTTTTATCTTTTGATAAATTTTAGAGAATATTGAAAGTTATTCAACAAAACTAGTGTATATTTCATTAACATTTCATATTCTAGATTCAGACAAACTCATTGAATCACATCAATGCTTTGAACAAAATGTAATTATATTTTAAAAATAAATATAAGCGATAATTCTGCAATATGAAGATGAAATGTAATTATAGTGTATGCCATATGTTTAATAATCATTTTAGCAATATATTAATTTGATTTTTTTAATATTAAAAGAGAATTACGTTTCTGCATTGCTTAACTTTCACTAACTCAAATTGTCAATTTTTGTGTATAATCACATTTTTAAATTTTACACTATTTTTATTTCACTAAATAAATGGTTCTTTTTCTATTATGTAATCAATTAAATTAAAATATAAATTTTGTTTTCTACAAGAAACTGAGAATTTATACATTTAAAAATCTTTCTACTTATCCCATACAACCACACACGTCTATTAGACGTCTTTTAAAGATCCATAGAGTAAAAGACATCCTGGATACCTTTTGGATGTCATAAAGACGTCCATGGTTAGATGTGAACGGGATGGTCTTTTGTCGACTACATATGAACGTCGGATTGACATCCACGATGGATGAATTTTGGAGTATTAACATTTGGATCTGTAATAGACGTAATTTACATGTCTATGATAGATGTAATTTGGACGTCCATGATTGGCGTACTTAAGATATTTTACTCTTTTTAAATAACTTATTTTTATTCCAAAGAAGTCATAATAGAAATAAGGTTTAAAAACTGAGTAGTATTATCTAAGTATAGAAAACCAATCATGTTTAAGTGTATTTTTACTTTAAAAAATTACATTTGTAACTATTTTAAATTAGCGTTAAAAGATAAATATTGCTTTTATAAATTGTGCTTGATAGCAGAATGTAATAATTTCTTATGTTATTAAATTTTAAAATTATTTTCAGGCTGAAAAAATACAAACATTGTGATTAGGATGAAAATTGCTGGAAGAAAATACCACAAAGTAACTTTCTTTTATAAAAACCATTTTTCTCTCCAAAATTACTTAAATTTATTATTATTTTGTCATACAAAGACTTATTTATATCTTGATTTCAACAAGATAAATAATTATCAATATTAGGGTTTGATTCAAAGATTTAATATTTAATTAAAATACTTTTTACTGTTGAATTAAAATCTGAGGTTAACTATAAAATAATGAGCATAAAAATAATTCTAATTTATCAATTGTGAGAATTTTATTACATTAACTAGACTTGAACAGTAAATCAGTCAAAAATCTAGGATATTTGACTGAATATAAGAAAAATGTGATGCTAAAGCAATTTCATAAGTAATAAGCTAATTAAAAATAATTTTCTCTTTGTCTAGTGGAAAAAAATATATGAGCCACTAAGATAGATGAGGGATTATTTCAAAATCTTCGCACATCTAAAATACATCCATAAAACTACCTAGTATAGAGCAGTGCGTATGAATACATCCAAATTTCGTCCTTGAACCATCCCCTGGCAACGTCTCGTAGATGTATAGTGGACGTAAAATGGGTAGATATTTTACGTGCCATGGATCTAAACTGGACCAAAAAGAGATGTCAACTGGATTAGAGTACATCCCGCTGATAATGTCATATTGACGTCTTCTGGACGAAATTGTGTTACATGGGATGTCTTTAATGAAGGAGAAAAAAATCATTTTATATTTCTAACATATAATGAATTGGTGTATATCTAACAGAAAAGTATCAAAATTTGTATAACACTTATTTAAAAATATTCAGTTAGATGTTAACTAGAGTTTCAAAATATTTATCTCTAGTTCACATCTCGCTGTCAGACTTTAAAATTTTTTTCTTTGCATACGAAACAACATAAATTAAAATAAACTCATGAATAATTTCTTAAGAATTCGACATTAATTTTGAACAAGTAAATTAAATTAAAAAGTAAATTAAAAAATTGCCCAGCTGTAAAAATATTCATACAATATGTAACAAAATTATTTTTTTAATTATATATATTAAATGCAAGAATCAATTCTTTCAATAATATTAAATGAAGTGTATTTAAATGTAGAATATGTTCTTCTGCACGCATTTTATCGAAATTAATATAAATGCAAGAAAAGTAAAACATTTAATTTCAATTTATTTCCTTTCCATGAAGAAAATCCATATTTACTATTAATAGGAATTAATATCTGTCACAAATAATTTAAATGTTCCACTAAAAGTTTTACGGAACCATACGACGTGCGATACTTTCCACACGATTTTCTTCTCCCGCCATTCTATCCCATCCTTAACTACCTCTCCTCTAGTTAAAAAAAAAAAAAGAGTTATTCATAAAAAGAAAGATAAGAAAATCCCTAGAAGCATTCTTGTCTTTGAAATTCTAAGAACAAATGTCTGCGGGAATAAAGAAAGAAAGAAAAAAACCACCATGGTAATGAGTAACTGAAATTTGACCGGAGCTCTTTAAAGAGATGATTATTCTCGAATTTTTGCGTAAATCTCTCACAAAATAGAAGCATTAACGCTACTAAGAATTCAAATTAAAAATGCACCCGAAATATTAATGTTAAATTAAACTGCGCTAAAATGACAAGAATTAAAATTATTTAAAAATGTTTTTAATTAAAAATGAATACTTGATAACTTTACTAAATTAAAGTTAATTTTGAAATCATAGTGATATGCATTTTATTTCATCTACAGATCTCGGTTAAAATGCCAAGAAAATATGCCTTGAGCAATCATGTATTACTTTCGATTGTGTGTCTAAATTAGTTTTGACAGTTTAATTAAAATTCCAACCGATTTCATAGCCATTTATTGATTAAGTAACGATTATGTATCTCGTGAAATTTCAATGTTAGACATTGTCAATGTATTTCGACATTAACTTCTGTTAATGTAGAAAATATTTCGAAATATTGCTTGTAGTTATTTTTTCAAATACAAAAATCGAGATATTTAAGATGGTTCAGTAAGAATAAGTGATTTTTTAATTTAATGTTTTTATCATATAATTTTTAACAAACAAGAAAGTGACTTAAGTTTTGCTATTCCTTAACTAATTTCCACCTGGCATTTCTTTGACTAAATATTTCAGTGTAAAAATTTAAATAAAATGTAAGATCATAATAAAGCTCACCTTGAATTATAATGATATATTATATTAATCAAAGTTCATTAGTGGAGTAAAGTATCTTACTTTTGAATTTTTAAGAAACAAAACAATCAATGCTTTAGAAAATTTGGTGGAAAATTTAATATTAATAGTAAGTATAAAGAAATTGGAATTTATTAAGCACAGTTAGTTCACCATCAATTTCATATAATACACAAAAATTTGAAAAATTGTAAAAACTAATGAAAGTCAAAAAACAGCATTTAACATAAAAAGAAACAGAAAATTGCAAATTAAAATAGAGCAGAAAATGATTGTAGACATTTAAAACATTATAATGTTTATAGTAAAAGTAATAAAAAATCCATATATAAAGAATAGCATTTAATATTTAAGTTCCTTTATTTTCTCTTAATTAACATTTTTTATAAACATATTGTGAGCACACTGCCAGACATTGAATATGCAACACCAAGAAGGAGTGGACAGAAAATTATGCAAATTTTAGGGTAGACGCATCCTATCGAGGTATACAAGTGATGTGAAATACTCAGCTCTCCATCGCACGTAAAATAAGAAATAAGATGAACCGGCAAAGTAGATAATATTCGTGCCGTTATTGCTGATTGAAAAATAATCGTTAAAGTTTGTTCTTGTCACAAAGGGCGTCTGTAATTTTAGAGAATGCAAGAACATCGTCAACGAAGCCAGTTCCAGGAGACAGAGAAGTTTACGAGGGGCATGGGAATCGGGCAGGTTAGTCCTTAAGGCAAATCGCAGTTGACAGATATTTGGACGCCTCCACAATGCACCTGCTGTGTTGAAGATGGTTGGAACAAGGAATAGTGTAACGTTTGAGGGTTGCGAGTGCTGCAATGTCCTCACAAATGAATATCCTCACAATTGTAGTCAAGGAGTCCAAGATCAAGAGAAAGATGGATGTTCAGTTTTAAACCTCGTCATTTGATAGTAATTTTAAATTTCGTGACAGTTGGTAAAGTTTAGTAGCTTAAATCAACAGAAATAATTCATCCTTATGTATTGTATATTCACAAACGCAATTATATGTAATCCATGTAGCATTGAAAAATTACACATTTATAAAATTTCTACATATTTAAATATTTGCGCAATGCAAAAAAATTCATTACTAGCTAAAATATGCGGTGCAGCCAGAGTGACGTCAGCACGTGTGAAACGACGTGTTCGACGGGAGGCAATGATTGCCCAGTAAAGTACGTCTGCCGAAACTCTGCAGAATGTGTAAGACATCATGGATACTCCCATATCGAGCAAACCATTTGCCCGTGATTGGTTGCAAGTGGCTTACGCTCATGTCGTAAGTTAAGAAGACTGCTATTGACCTCACAGCTATACGCCAACGTCTGGAATAGTGCTGGATTAAAGCGACGTGGACGACGGAATGACACAGGATATTGACGGCACTATGACAGCCCAAATTTACGTGTATGATGTGCTACAGCCGGAAACACTCCCCTATTCTCAGGAGGTACCCAGTGCCCTTTATCAACAGAATAACACCCAACTACACATTGCTCGCATCAACCAATATGACATGCAAAGTGTTCAACATTTTCCCTGGAAACCGTGCCAGATCTCTCACCAATCAAACACGTTTGGGATATGATTGGACACCATTTGCATACCCTGCCACTGGCTCCTTCAGAAGATATTTTCACAAATGGTTGACAGGCAATTGAGAGCCAGTCCTCAGGGCGCCATCCGTTCTCTAATTCAATCTGTGTCTAGACGCGTTGCTTCGTGTGTCACCATCCACGGTGGCCCTACAACCTACTAAACAGACCCTCTCGCTCTGTATTATACATATCATTTCGAAATACAAATCATTTATTTGTTTGTTGTTGCATCTCTCGGTTTGCTGAGTTTTATCACTTTGTGGCAAATCTTCCTTGATGTTGGATTTTCAATGTCGGGCCATATATTTACCTCTTTAATTGAAAAAGGACAAAAATGTTGACTAAATTGTGTATTGTATTAAAAAAATGTCACATAATTATAGTAATTTTAGAATTTTTAAAAAATAAACTTATGTGTAACATTAAGAAATAGAAATTGATGAAATTTAAAATATGGAGTACAAAATCTTGATTTTTAAATTTTATGCAAATACAATCATAAGCAAATAATTTTACTCGCAATAAATTTTTTTTCTATAATAAAATAGAAAACTGGCATATATATATTTAAAAAGACTGGTTTTATTGGCCATTTAACCTATACAATCATCATTATTTAAGATTTATTTTTAAAATATCAATCTTTTAATTTACATTTGTACAACCGAGAATGAAGACCCGAAAATACCATATCTAAGGCTTTTTTTTTTAAATATAGTATTAAAATTAAAAAATGTCCACACAAAAAATACAATTGCAATTTTTAAATTTCAAAGCTTCACTTATCAAAGTTTGATGTAATGTCATTAATCACATGATTAATTATGTTGTTGCCAGATATAGCAAACGCTAGGAATCTATTGACAAATTACCACACAGAACAACTCGCTGGAGATGTTTTCAGAGAGTCTAAATATCAATTCTTACTCTCAAAAATTCCATCGAAAAAACTTTTAATATTAAATTAAACTTCATTTCTCACCAATGGAGCTTTGTACGATCTTCTGGGCCTCTCATTACTTATTACACTTTATAATTAAAAGAACAAAGTAAATGAAATTTTCCTCCTAAAGGCAAATGTATACTTTTTTGTAATTCGAGATGATTGTAATAAAGAAATATATAATCAAAGCTTTCTCATCATCATATAAGCCTCAATATTATTTAGTTATTTTGAAAAATAAGGACAAAAGATACTTTGCCGTATCTTTCCTTCAGCCTCTCCAAGTGCTTGTATATCATTGATTATTCTATTCCGATTAAACATAAGTTACTTATCTAATTACTTTTAAAAGAATATCAGTTTTACTAATAAGTCTATTTACCTACACACACATTTCAATCTATATATAGATCTATAACTTGACGCCCATCAATGGTCCATTATTGGGGTTATCTTGGCAAGTTTGCTAATATATGGCCAAGCTGTTTTGCTACTTAGGTACAACTCGATAAAACTCACTAAATTTCTGATACATTTCACGATAATTTCAAATAAAGTTCAAGTCATGAGAACTTCTCTTATCCACAAATTTGTCAGTTTAAAATTTAAATTATAATCAAACAACACTATTTAAAGTAAAATTAAAATCTTGTTGTATAAAACTCTAATTAGACCTGTACTGACTTAAGCCGTTGAATCTTGGACCTTGACTATAGGGGAGAGAAAGCTCTTTAAATTTTTGGGAAGAGATTCTTAACAACCGTTTATGGCAGTGTTTATGAATAAAGAGTGTAGAGAAGAAGGTATAACTTTGAGCAATATAGACTCTTTAAAAATGAAGATGTAAAATTCATTAAATTGAATAGAATGAGAAGGGCATGACATCTTTTAATAATGAATTTAACAAGGGCCATTTAAAAACTATTAATTATACTCCTCTTCGCCAAAGGCGAAGAAACAGACCAAAAAAGAGATGGAAGGATACTTTAGATCCATACTTGGGTATCATTGGTGTTAAACACTGGGAAACAGTATTCGGAAATAGAACGGCATAAGAAAACTTCTTCAGAAGGCTAAAACCTATAAAGGGTTGTCGTGCTCTATATGATGATAATGAACGTTGTTAAAACTGTTTTTCTCAACAGTCTTTATCATTATAGTTTATACTATCTACAGTTTCTATAGCCCAAATACAAAAATCTTTTTTTGAACTATATACACCTTGTAACAACCAATTGCCAGAGAAGCGAGTGACGTCACCCATGTGACTGCTTGCGTTATTGTGTAACTTAAAATCTTTTTTTCAGTATGCATCCGGCACTCGCCGAGCAATGTTTTGATTTAGTTAAGAAATAAATAATTTGAACTTCTGTTTTTCAAAGTCATTATTGATAATTTCTGTCTTCAATTTAAATGTCGCGTAGATATTTCGGCCCATAATTTTATTATGTTACGTTGAAAAGAATTCCATTTTTATACATGATCGAGAAATCGAATTCGGAATTATTCAAATTAAAACGAAACGTAACATAAGTGACGCCCAAAGTGGGGCCTGAAGATTGAAATTAAAGTTTTACTGAAGAATGGATTTGTTGAAACAGAAGAGAAAAGGGCTTCGAGCATCCTTTACAGTCTGCGGGAATAAAATTCAAGAAGAATTCCTGAAACCAGAAGTAGATAAGAATGTTATTTCGGTTTTATCCGCGCAGTTAGAAGACAAATTTCAAAGATTAGAAGTTTCTCAACAAGAAGTAGAAAACGAAATTTTAACTTCAAAAGATGCGGAACGATTATATGAAGAAGATTTCATTACAGCAGAAGAATATCGTGATAGATATATTGAACTTTTTGAAAAATGCCGTAAAGTAACTATGAAAACGGAAGTCTCTCAAGATACCTCAAATAAGAAACAATTCAAGCTCCCGAAGTTAGAACTAAAGCGATTTTCCGGTGAGACTCGAGAATGGCTTGGTTTTTGGAGTCAGTTCTCCAAAATTGATGATGATGAGAGAATTCCACCAGAAGACAAGTTCCAGTATTTGCTACAGGCAATAGTGCCAGAATCGAAAGCAGCAAGATTAGTAGAAAGCTTCCCGCCAACAGCGGATAACTATCCCAAAGTCATAGAACAGTTACAGGATCGCTTCGGGCGGAGTGATCTACTTGTACAAGTTTACGTCAGAGACTTGTTAACTATGGTTATGAGAAATGCCTCCTCAAACCGAACTAAAACGGATTTAGCTGTTCTTTACGATGAACTGGAATCAAAACTGCGCGCGCTGGACAGCTTAGGAAGAACCCAAGAAAAGTACGGGGACTCTTTAACTCCCCTTGTGGAATCGTGCTTGCCTGAGAGTGTCCTAATAGCTTGGGAAAGAAACCGAAGTACACTTGACGGAGGAGTACGTTCGTTAGAAAATTTGATGTCTTTTCTGAGACAAGAAGTTCAAGGACAAGAAATGGTTGTGCTCGGCCGTACCGGGTTTGAAGCTCCCCGAATCGACAAACACAAGGAATCCCGTGATGGGAATATTACTACGGCTGCCGCCCTTGTAAGTACATCCGAAAGAGAAAATCAAGGTAAGAGGAATTTTGATTGTCTTTTTTGCAATAAGAAACACCCCAGCCAAGATTGTTTTTCTGCTAGAAAAATGCATTTAGATCAAAAGATTAAAATTCTTAGTCAGAAAGGTGCCTGTTACTCCTGTTTGAGAACAGGACATACCTCTAAAAATTGCAGGGCTAAGGTGAAGTGTTTTCATTGTAATAAAAATCACTGTACTCTTATGTGTTATTCAGATAAGGAGAACAGTCCTGCCAGTAAAAACGAAACTGTATCTACAACTGTATTGTCAAATAATTCTAGAGTAGAAAATGTTTATTTAATGACTCTTGTTGTTAAAGTTATGAATCAAAAGAAACAGTGTTTAGTAAGAGCAGTCTTGGACACAGGATCCCAACGTTCTTACCTCAGTTCAGGAATAGTTAAACAATTAAAGTTAAAACCCAAAAAGTCATTATCTTTAATACATGGACTTTTTGGTGGTCAAGAAACGAAACCCTGTTCTCATGAAGTATACGATGTGAAAATTGCTAGTTTGAAAAATGATTTTTCTTGTAAAATTGAGGTTTTATCTGAAAACAAAATTTGTGGTTTTGTTCCTAAACTGACTGATATGATGACTATTCATGAACTGAAAGAAAAAGGGATTATATTGAGTGATTTCGAAATCCCTAATTATGATATAAATCTTTTGATTGGATCCGATGTGGCAGGAATGTTGTTAACTGGTCATTCTGTGAAGTTAGAATCAAGTCTAGTTGCTATTGAAACCCGGCTGGGGTATACTGTTGTTGGAAAGCAGAAATTAAATGATAATTATGATGTAAATAATGACTCTGTTTTATGTGCTTTATCTTTGCATGCTAATAATTTATCTGTTAGTGAATTTTGGAATCTAGAAAATCTTGGTATATTAGATCCTTCTGAAAACAGAAACATAAATATTGTACACTCTGAGTTATTAAAAGATTTTCAAGAGGGTTTGGAAATACTCCCTTCTGGTAGATACCAGTTAGGTTTGCCTTTTAAAACAGATACTTCAAGTTTGCCCGATAACAAGGAACTAACTTGGAATAGACACCAAAAAATGTGTAAACGATCTAAAGATAAAAAATTAATTAAGGATTACGAAATGGTGTTTAAGGAATGGGAGTGTCTTGATATAATTGAAAGGGTACCCCAAAATGAAATTATAAGCGACAGGCAGTGTCACTATTTACCACATAGGCCTATAGTCAAAAACGAAAGCACTACTACAAAATTAAGACCAGTCTTTGATGCCTCTAGTGGCAAGCCGTCCTTGAATGAACTTTTATATAAAGGGCCAAATCTCATTGAATTAATCCCAGACCTGATTGACCGATTTCGTTCATATCCCATTGGCCTGTCTGCAGATATCGAAAAGGCTTTTTTGCAATTGTCTATTGCTCCAAGGTACAGAGACTTTTTACGCTTTTTTTATCCGTGCGAAGATGAAATGGTCATTTATAGACACTGTAGAGTAGTTTTTGGGGTTACTTCCAGCCCTTTTCTCTTAGCAGCATCCATCTCCCATTTGCTTAACAACACCTTTGTAGAAAACAACGAAATAATTGAAAAATTAAGAAAATCATTTTACGTAGACAATTGCCTTTCTGGTGTTTTTAATATCAAAGAACAAGAGCAATTTATTTTAACAGCTATAGAAGTACTTTCACGTGGATGTTTCAACCTGCGAGGGTGGGAGAGCAATGTCAAGTGTAAATACATTACGAAAAGTTCTGGCACCACCAATGTTTTGGGAATTTTATGGAATTTGGACCGTGATACTTTGAAATGTAACTGTGATATAAAGGTTGATCCTTTTGTTTTAGAAGTAGGTGGGAAAATAACTAAGAGAGTAATTTTGGCTACGATTCAGAAGATTTTTGATCCCATTGGTTTATTATCAGCGGCAATTTTACCCATAAAAATTAAATTGCAAGACATGTGGAAATTAAAACTATCCTGGGACTCTCCTTTACCCACTGAAGATCAGAATAGCTTTAAAAGATGGATTAATGATTTACATTTATTAAATAATGTTGAAATAGCCCGTAATACAGAAATTAATGATTCGACACAAATGCATGTATTCATGGATGCTGCAAAGTAGCTTATGCCGCTTGTGTTTTCTTTAGAGCTATCACTTCCAATGAAGTAAAAATTTGTCTTTTAAGACCTAAACCACGAGTAGCTCCTTTAAAATCCATCTCCATCCCAAGATTGGAGTTATTATCCTGCGCCATTGGAGCAAGATTAGCTCATTTGATCAAAACAGCCCTCCAACGTATTTCTTGGAAATTCAACCCTCCAACTGCGAGTTGGTGGGGTGATTTTGGGGAGAAACTGATTAGAGTGGTTAAAGATCTTCTTAAAAGTACCCTCGAAAAGGCTGTTTTTACATATGAAGAATTACTTACAGTACTCTCAGATTGTGAAACTGTTATAAATGCACGTCCACTCACATATCTTTCAGAGGACGTTGAAGATTTAAAGCCTATAACACCAGCCATGATCATGTTAAACGATCCCAAGATAAAGAGTGTAACCACAGATATTGATGAAGTTGAAGCCAAGCATTTTCGAAACAGAATTAAACATCGGGCCAAAGTAACTGAGCAGTTAAAGCTGCGCTTTCGAAAGGAATACCTTGGTCAACTTATACAGCGTCTAAACTGAAGGTGTTCAACTCCAAAAATACAAGTTGGAGAAATCGTGTTAATCGGAGACGACAATAAAAAACGTTTGAACTGGCCTCTTGCTAAAGTCATACAGTTGATTCCTGGCAAAGATGATATCGTCAGAACTGTGAAATTGAAAACACAATCCGGTGTTTTAGTGCGACCTATACAGAGGATTTTTCCCCTAGAGATTTCAGCAACTACTGATAAAGAGGATGTCCCAACTACATCAAATGTGAGAAGAGATTCCTTTTCAGATGCTGAAGGAAATGATTTGTCACCGGTATCAGAAAATGACATTTCCAGTGATTCTCTAAGAACAATTTTGCTCAGTGATGATAAGGACTTACCCAAAACAACCAGAACTGGACGATTAGTGAAAATTCCTCAAAAACTAAATCTGTAATCTTATAATTGTAACTAACTTTTTTCTTTTTCATTTAGGTTTTGTTTTCTCCCGAAACAAAAGGTGGGAGGATATGTAACAACCAATTGCCAGAGAAGCGAGTGACGTCACCCATGTGACTGCTTGCGTTATTGTGTAACTTAAAATCTTTTTTTCAGTATGCATCCGGCACTCGCCGAGCAATGTTTTGATTTAGTTAAGAAATAAATATTTTGAACTTCTGTTTTTCAAAGTCATTATTGATAATTTCTGTCTTTAATTTAAATGTCGCGTAGATATTTCGGCCCATAATTTTATTATGTTACGTTGAAAAGAATTCCATTTTTATACATGATCGAGAAATCGAATTCGGAATTATTCAAATTAAAACGAAACGTAACAGCTCATTCATATAAAAATGAATGTATATAAAACGGAACCTTTAACATTGCTATAGCAATTAATCTTTTGTTATACTATTTCAAAAAACACATTTTTTTCCTTTTAAAACAATAAAACATTTTAAATCTAATCTATAAAATAAAGAGGTATTTATCAAATTCTATTAATATCATCCGCATTCTATTAATTCGTCCAACAGTTGCAGAAAGTTAGGAATGAATGATGTGATATTATTATAATTTAACAAGCTGACCCAGCCACGCGTTGAATCAATACATTGAATCAATTTTTTACTAATTCTTGGGTTCAATCAAATTAATATTTTCTAAAAAAATTTAGAATAGGTTCATTCATAGGAGATTAAAAATAAAACGTTTCACCAAAATTTAATAGTAATAGGTAAAGTATCGAAATTTTGAAATTAAGCACAAATCAACATATACTTTCTGAATTTACATTTTATTCATCTTATATTAAATTATAGTTTGTAATCAGTGACTTACTTATAAAATATACTATATAAATTAAAGACATCTAAAAATAAATTGTTATAAATGAGGTAGATAACATTGACATCGAACTATTATTATTTTAATTTTAAATTATATTAAAACTAAAAATTTTTTCCGCGGCATTATACTGAAATAAAAAAAATTAAAAGAATTTATCATTTGAATAAATAAATTAGATCAAAATGTTCTACTGAATAAATTAATAATTATCAAATTATAAAATAAAAATAAAAAATAATAAAAGGCTATCAAGAAATACTTACATATTTTCGAGGTGGTATGAAAATTAGTAGAGAAAAACAGTAATAAATAAAATTTTATTTTACTATTTATAATATTAAAAATATTCAAATTGAATACTGCACAATAATAACACAATACAAAGTATAATTATGAAAACGATTCACGAAAAATTGTTATAGTATCATTATACATCATGAAAATATATGTAAATTCTATATTTAACCACGCGCTTGCACGCGCACGATAATTTTCTCGAAGATGGTATAATCTAGAAAAATAAACACGTCGCCATCTGCCGAATACCTGTGCAACTTAGATGCTAAACCGCCATCTATTAGGAACTTACAGAACTAACCAAAAAAAATAAAATAAAAAATTTAGGGTTGTACTATCCCTAACATTTAGGGGGATGAAAAATAGATGTTGGCCGATTCTCATAGATACCGGATAAGCACAAAAAATTTCATCAAAATCGGTCAAGCCGTTTCGGAAGAGTATGGCAACGAAAACTGTGACACGAGAATTTTATATATTAGATATTAGTACTGAGATTAATGAACAATCATCTTTCATCTCTACCATAAATAAAATTCGTTCCATATTATTTTGTACAAAGTGATATTTGTAACTTAAATTTTGTAATGATATAATATATTCAGAAGCTTTATAATAATTAAATAGACTTTATAGATAAATATTGTACTTTTTAGAACCGAGCAGTTTAGCGGACAACAGTTTGCTAGATCCACAAGCCCGGTTTAGAGACCACTGTGAATGAAAAGTATTCTATAAAAAGTAAAAAAATAAATCTCTTTATAAATAAAATGCTGTTAATCAAGCAGAAAGTAAATAATTATAAAAATATTGCTGAATTTTATTATATCACCATACTTAAAAGCTCATCAAATGGAAAATTCAGTCCATACTGAATTTCATAAATTAAAAGGGTATGATACTTTAAAACGGTTATGCCATTACTTTTCAAATGCATTTTCTTGATAATTTTTTTAACATATTTTCTCAGCAATAAAAAAAATCCTATACAATTTTAAATTGTTTGAATAAAAAAAGATTATTACTTTCGAAGATTAATAGTTTGAGTGTATTGCTTAAAATAAAAGATACAAACTGAAACTAATTTAGTTTTCCGCAGTTAAATCATTCATATTAAGAACCTCTTTTAATATTTAATTATTTAATGAGATATAAAAGTAAAAAAATCAAAAGAATTTTGATGGTTGAAAACAGTTTTTACTTTACACAATATATTTTAGTTTTTCATCCTATTTAAAGTAAACTATAAAAATAGTTTAATTTTTTTTCTGATAAAATTTGTGGAAAATTATATTACATGCTTACTTTACTTTTGTCAATAATTTTTCGTATTAATTAATAAAATTATTTACCACATTGATTAAAAATTGTATGATAATTTATGGATTTCATAATGTAGGGATATTTAGAGAAAGAAAGCTTATTGATCTTATATGTAAATCCTGTTCGATTAATAGTGTTATTTATACGTCAAAATTTTTTCTCGGGTTATGCTAACGCATTTCTACAAAGAGTTTCATTGTAGAAATGCGTTAGCATAACCCGAGAGGGGAAAAAAAATACGTATTCTAGTCAAAATAAAAAAATCTCTATTTCTTTTTTTTTAAAAAAATAATAAGTGGTATTTCTTTCGTTACAGTTGAGATCCTGAGTATGTCACTTTATCCTGATTTTCATTGGTTTAAAAATTGATGACGTCAGATAAAGTTTCATCCACATCACATTGAAATTGACGGCGTAATAAATCCGAATTGTAGACGAATTTGCTGCCTACCTTCCAACACATTCTACGAGCGGTGGCAAACAAGGCGAAGTTCACCATTGAATGTTTGAGAATAGTGTCGAAGTTCATTTTGTCAATAAAAAGATTTCTTATCTAAAGAGCAAAACATTTATTTGAGAAACCGTTTGCATTGATTCAAGTCATTAACACATGGACAACAGAATAGCAGAAAAAGCACAAAATGAAAAAGGCATGACAAAACATCCACTTTATTGTTAGTTTACATCGGCCAGGATTAATTAAATTTTTAAAAATTTGTTGTTGCTAATCCCAGATGATCCAATTCCAATACTAGATCAAATCAACAAGTCTATTAACAGCTAGGAAATAAAAATTAATTAATTAATAGATAATTCATTAATTAATACATTTATAAATAATCTGTTTTGAATCTGAAGACTATTGCCTTGCTTATTCCAACATTTAACATTTTCTCTTAACTATTATTCCTGAAATAATAAAAACCAGATTTGTAAAACATGGGCTCTAAAAATTCATTCAATTTCTTAAAATTGTTTTTTAATTGCAATCTCCCCTAGACTTTAAATTTAGGATGGTTTCACAGTCTTTTGAACAGAGACATTAAAATATTAGTTAAATAAGCTTGACTCAGGAATCATCCTTTTAAAAATTCATAAATTATTAAATTTGGGCTTTATCACAGTCCCTATTAAACAACAACAGATCCATGTTGCACTTCTGCCCTAAGCATGTATTCGATAGGGGGTGGCCACTTTTGGACTTTTGCTGGTTTCCTCCCTTAATACATGTAAATATGACCCACTGTATGTGAAAAGTTCTCCCGAAAGGTTATACATGGTGAATATTAAAATACCTTACAATGATCTTCGACAGTTAAACTATTCACTACGTGGTGTCAAATGCTTAAATAATATCATGACATGTACACAAAAAAAATGACTTAGTTAGAAAAGTAAGCATCGAAACATTAATACATACTTACATTTTTAATTAAAATACAATAGACGATCGCTTTTATGAATTTGTATGGACTGATAGAAGTATATGTTAGATTTATAGAAGAATATAAAAAAGAACTTATGAGTTAGATTTTAAAATTATTTTTTTTTACCACTCTCTCAAATAAAAATGCTTTCTCTTCATCCATAAAGTACTTTTAGGAAAAATTATATAATATACTATATAATTTTACTATTTGTACTATATATGTACTGTATAAGAAACACATGCAAAATAAAATTCATATTAAAAAAATTTAATATCGTTATTTCATGCACGAAAAATCATGCAAAGTAATATATTTTCTGTTTCCAGTAACATTTTTAAAAACAAAGTTTTCTCGTTTTTTGAAATTAGCATTTCAAAGTTATTTTTCGCAAAAAAAGTTTAAATCTTGTTAGCCATTTATATATTCGTTTTGCAAATAATCATAGCAATATGTCATTTTCTTCTTCAATACTTAAATTTTTTTTTTGGACTTCTTGTTTCTAACCAATTATTCATCAGATGTTTCTTAAAAATTATATCTGAGTATTCATTCAAAATGTTGTGAAATACAATTGTAGTAGTGGGTTTCTTTGTAGAAATTAATGAATGAACAATTCATTTTCACTCAAATCAATTAAAAATACCCCCAAGTACAAGTACATTTGGCTTTATTTAATTACAGTGGCTTCTTAAATAAAATCTGCATGCCAAAATGAGCGAGATATCGATTTTCTGCAACACCATTCCAAGCACGGATGGACGTGTATGTATAACACCTAAGATGAAAATTTTTAAAAGCGATTTTAAGCCATGATCATTTCTTGCAAAAGCATTTCGTATATTTTCACTTGAAACTATTCATTATATTTTAATTTATGGATTGTAAAATGAAAATTAGACTAAATGCGAGAAATTCCAGATAAATTTTTAAAAAAAATTCCAGGGTTTTTATATCAGCAGTGCCGTTAGTTATCCACGATTTTAAAAGTTTACAATTCCCCTCAAAATCGTCTATCTAAGTTTTGAAATAAAAATTCCCAAAAATGAAGGATGGAAGAAAATGGGTTCGCAAAAAAGAAAAATTTTCAAAATTTTGGTTGATAAATCCGAACTAAAATTAATATTGTTCTTATGGAACGATATTAAAGGAAGCAGCCACTAGTTCGTAAAATCGTGAGTAGACGTAAATTAGAAGTTCGTAAAAAAGAGTGTCTTCTGCAAATAGTAAATACATTTATACTTTATTTATATATTATTAAGTTTTAAAATATTATTTGAATTATATGCAAACCTACTGTGTACGGTGTTATGTGTGACGTACAATATTTTCAAAAGTCATTACTATAGTAATGACCAATTGGAGCACAAATCAATCTTTCACAATTTATGATTTTTAGAGTGAGCAGAATACCTGAAAGGTAAGGCGAAAGAGGAGCCGTTTGTAAAATTAATATTTGCATGACGTTTTCAGAAACATTTTTGACTTTATTTGTAATCTAAAACTAAACTCCATGGCACGACAGCCCATGTGGGCCAAGGCATACAGTGCCCATAACTGTTTTCATGACCGAGGGCCCTGGGGTGCGAAGCATATGTCCCAGTTAAGTGGTCAGCCTAACGTAAGATCCCCAGTGTTTAGTTCCCAATCATGCTTGGTACTCAGTTAATTGACCCACTGAAGGGATTAAAGGCTGAGTCAACCTTACCCAACCCGAGGATAGAACCTCGGACCTGTGTCATGTGAGCGTGAAACTCTGCCACTAAGCCACCGGGATTCTTATTTGTAATCTAAATTTACTATATACAAAAAAAAAAAACAGTTGAAGAAGCCACAATGGTTTGATTGGTTAGGGCATCGTTCTCATTATCGGAAGGTAGTGAGTTCAAATCTCGGTTTAACCGAAGATCCGTTGTGTTCACTAATGGTGGCTGGAACACGTTAAAACTGGGAGTGGTCGCAATGTCCTCCAAGTGAAATTATTCCTCTGGGGTTGGCAGGCCAAATATTGGGGTATTGTGCTTGGTCCCTGCTTCAAAATCAAGAAGACTCCACCCTGCTGCTATCTAACAGATAGAGCCCAACTCAGGGCTTGGTACAGGGAAGCATGCTGATGTAAAAACACGGCAGTTGTGTATGGCCATCTTATATTTTCTGAAGATTTCCAAGGAGTGAAAGAAATGAAACAGAATATAAAAAAACCTTAGTAATCTTTTAATATTTTACATAGTAAAGACCTCTGTTTTTAAAAATAGAAATATAACATTTTCCAAATGAAACCTAAAAAAATTTTTAGAATAAAAGTTAACAGTGTTTAAATATTTGAGTAAATTAAGATTTCAAACTTGTTCAGTAAATTTAAATTGAATTCTTTTATTCCCTTAAACTACTATAGAATTAAAATTGAAAATATTTCTCTCGAATAGTTCATCATATAAATTAATTTACAAACCAATGAATTAGTTTTAACTGATTCGAGTATTTGAAAGATTTTGAAAAAGTTTTTTCAAAGCAGTATGGAAAGCTGCTGAGTGGGTAAAAAGATTATTGAAATTTATGTCTCTTAAAATAACTTACATAAAGTCATGACGATAAAAAGAATTCAATGAATAGATAATAATGAGAAAATGGAAATTAGTAATTTAATGAAAATGCTCCTTAGAAAAACTGACTAAGCTCTAAAAACTAGATCCAGGGAAAGATCAAAAGTTTGATGGAAAGATCAAATTGAAAAAGTTTTGAGGAGACAAGGATTAAAGAAAACTAAAAACAACTAAAATAGAATATTGAAAATTCTTAAAAGAAGGTCAGCGCTCTACAAACACTGTAGGTGTAAACAAATAATGATCATGATTCAAATTTCTGATGAATCATTGAAAGGAAAAGAAAATCAGTCATATCTCTCCAACACAAAATATTAATATAATTGTGTATTTTTACAACACAAAATATAATTGTACATTTTAAAAAAAACTATTCAATGTGTGTTGATGAAAGCAAGTGTTTTTTGGGGGGGGGATTAAAGCAAGTAAAGTGATATTTTTCCGAACTGGTAACTGAATAATTCAATAGTTATTACATTCGACTCTAACCTCGTATATGGATATTTATAATGTTTTGGAATTTAATTAAAGTTGAAGTCATCAGTTGAATTACTTTTCTTGTGTAAAAATGATAGTTGAGTGAACTAACAATTTTGGAAAAACACTTTTTCTCGTTGTCCCTAAATTTGAGGACAAGTAGAAATAGTTGGCAATTTATATGTATAGTTTTGACAACTAGAATGTTAGTCGAGAGTAGGCCGATCTCATTTGTTAAGGCCGGAAGACAGGAGTAAGATGGCTGTTTACTTCTGTAATGTTTTGATTTAGAGTTGGGTGAACGTGAGATATTACAGTGTAAGAAATTGGGTCTCATGATGATTATGAATCTTATATGAAACTCCAATGCAGAGTTGATGGTGAGATTAAAACCTGGGTAGATCATCCTTTGCTAGGCCATGGGTGCCCAGCAGGGTAAAGAAAATAGAGGAAGCAGTTCATCAGTTGGTAGTGGGAGCCATGGAGGTAAACCAACTAAACATAAATCAAAATCTAAAGATACCAGAGTCTCGTCAGGAACAGCAAATATATTTACAGAACACAATGGTAAGAATATTTCTCTTTATTTACGTTCTCATTGTGACACATCTTAAGTCACTAATGTTTGATCGAAGAAATTGACTTTGCATAATCAGTATTTCCTGTTATAAATAAAAATTTAAATAGCTTTTTGAAATACAAATTTATTCACAATATTAATGATTAAAAACTTTGTCAGTAAAGAATGCTCTTATTCAAAAAAGTTCTATTTCATACTTATTATTTTAATTACATGTAGAAACTTTTTAATTTTTAATACATTGATTTTATGTATGAAAATATTCTTTATCAATTTAATACAACATGTATCACGTAAAATAAATTAAAGCTAATTTATAATACCGTAATAATTGTTTTTCTGTTGTTTCAAATCGAAATAATATCAAGGTATGTATATGCTAACTTCAATAAATTAGCTTATTCATAAATCTATGTTTTTTTTTATTATATTATGATTTAAAACTACTAGAAAGTTCAGTATCTGGGACTATTAGTGTATTTTCAATGCCTATGTAGATTTATTTACTTGTGTGTATTAATATGTATATAAGAATATCCCCTATATAAGTAAATATTGAAGTATATTGAAGAAAAATTTGTGTTTTACTTTGTTCTGTGAAATTTCTCAAAATGTACTTGTTCTAAATTTGCTTTGTTTATTTTTTATTCAATGAAATATTGAAGGAATTTAAATATCCGAAGAATTCCTGCCTAGAAAAATATTGATTGCTTATTTGAGTATTTTATAACCTTATAGTTTAATGTGTGTGCTGTATAAAGATTTTAATATTTAATTCTAAATTCTTTTCTTTATTTCAAATTATTATATTCAATTATATGGTATGTTAAAATTTTGTGCTATTAAATGAAATTATTAAAATCTTAGCTTTCAAATTAAATGATAGCCAAGTCAGTAATTTGTGGTTAGTGCTGTGGTCTTCAATTTTTAGTTTGTGAGTTCAGTTTACAGTTTTGACATTGATGTCTGTAGTTGTTTAGAATCCAATTTAAACCATTAAGTCCCTTTCAAATTATCCATTAGTGTTGTAGTCATCAATTTATGAGTTCAACTTTCACTGTGAACAATGTGATGTCTGTAGTTATTTGGAATCCATTTTAAACTAATTAACATCTTTTATGTTGAAAAATTAAATATAGAATAACATACCAAGCAGTAGGTGGTTCAAATAACTAATAGTTAATTTTATTTACTGTCCATTTTATTATTTGTATTGTTATTATTTACTTTATAAAATTGTCATATATGTTCTAAGCTCTTCAGAGAATGACATATATTTAAAATTGTTTTATAAATATTGTTGGTAATGAAGTGGTGGGTTTAGTCAGCAAGGAGAATAATAATAAAAATTTGAGCAATATCAGCTGATAGAAACAAAATCATACTGTCAATAAATAATTATGCTTATCATTTTAATAAGGGGAATTTGTTAATAGATAGAAATTAAGGTACTGATTATTTCAATTGGTGGAAAAAATCAGTGTTAATGTGTAACCACAACTTCAAGTTATAAGTTTTAGGAACAAGTATAACTTTGTTCTGCTTAGTTAAAATTTGTTAGTGAAATGACAACAGTTGTTAGGGAAATGTTGTAAATAATAGAAAGTACTCATAAATGTAAATTTTGAGTTATATATTTTGAAAAGGTAAACTAGAAACTAGTTATCTTTATTTGTAAAAAAATATACGTGGAATCAAGATTTAATAATTGCTTATTTTCTGTTAACCATAGATCAGATTTCATGACGATTATTCTATTTGTTTGTTTTTAATCATTAAAATAATGATCAGTAAAAAAATATTGGAACAGTATCAAAAGTGACTAGGGAAAAGTTAATGGATATTTTGCTTCACAAT
This sequence comes from Latrodectus hesperus, assembly GCA_037975125.1. Classification (NCBI taxonomy): domain Eukaryota; kingdom Metazoa; phylum Arthropoda; class Arachnida; order Araneae; family Theridiidae; genus Latrodectus; species Latrodectus hesperus. Next base: position 28,357,238 of record CM075860.1, on the reverse strand, counting down.
TCAATGTTTTAGTTTTACATTTGTTTAATCAGGAAATTTTGCATGGTTACTTAACTACTTAATCAAGCCAATAAGTAACTACTATTTTAATGACCCTTATTATCTTAATTTAAAATCTTTATGAAAATGTAAAAACTTCCAACTACTGTTTAATTTTGTCTCTAGTTTTCATTAAGTTGAAAGTTTTTGCTTTCACTATCATACCAACGAACTAGTTAGCTTTTGTGATTTGACTAATGATTACTTTTTTATTTCACATTTATTCTGAGATTGATATGATTAGAAATATTTTAAGAGTAGAATGAGATTGAAATAGATAAATTATTGCTTATTTTAAACTTTGCTTAAAACAGTTTAAGATAAATATATTTGCGTAAAATAAAATTACTAAAATGTGAATAAAAGTTTTTTTAATTAGTATTTGTCTCAAAATTGCATAAAATACTTTCAATTGATTTTATTTCCATAAAATTTTAATTAATGCTGTTCATTATTATCACTAGGAAAAATTTAGTATTGATATATTATAATCTAAAGTTTAAAACTCTTTGTATTTCTTGTAATACATTCAATTATAATTAATTTTTTTTAACTCTACCTACAATTTTACCATATTGCTTTTTCTATTATCTATTAATTTTTACTGAGACTATAATTTTTTAATTTTAGAATTATTTTATAAAATTAATGTTAAAATATTAAAAAAATTATCATACATGGCTGAGCTGTTTTCCAACATAAAAAGTCTTCTCATCATTTTAAGTGTATATTTTTCTTCTTTTTTAAGAATAATACCAAAATATTAGTATTAAAATACTAATATTTCACCAGAATTTGAGGTAAACTGCATAAAAAATATTATAATAAAAATTATTACATGAAAAATATCTTTTAGAAAAATACCCACTTATAAATTGTTTTACTAAAAATGTTAAACTTGTAATGAATAAAATATTGCTTATTGTTATGGATTCGGTATAATTTTCTCAACAACCAAAATTATGACTCTGCATTATTATAATTCTAGATATTTCTTCATATCTCTTTACATAGCAGTTTTGCAAAATAAGTAAGTAATAATAAAAAAGTGTCAAGAAACTTATTAGAAAATAAGTAACCATGCTATAATTCACATGAATTGAATAATGGTTCTAGTCTCTTAAAAATATTATTCTGGTAGTATGTCAATAATGGAGTTGTTATATTAAATCAATAATATGAACAAAAATTTTTATGATAATTTGTTTTAAATTTATTGATCTGAATTTTTTTGGCTCTTAAAAAGCATCCCATGTTGTACTAGTAAATAGGAATCAACAGCTGGACGAAAGCTTTAAACCAATGCAAATTACAGTTTTTATTATAATTTGTTCTTAGTTAAGTAAACAGGAAACATGTGGATTAAAAATTACTATACTCCATTTATTTAAATATTAAAAAGGTTACAACATCGATATTTTTGATCTCATGTATTGAAAAGACTATAAATACAAAACACACGCACACACACAAAATTATTTTATATATTGGTCATAAAAAAGACTAACTTACCAAATGAAAATACATTTATCCAGCTTCAGCATATTATTCATTTTAAATAACCAACTTTGAACATTATAATTTGATCTAATGTTTGTAATAAGTATCAAACATCAGATTTCTAATTCATTTTATTAAAAATAATTAAATAAAATTTCAAATATTTATGTTATTTAGCTTAAAAATAATCTTGGAATAAATTTTTATATTTCTTCAAAATTAAATGTTAAAAAAAATAACTACATTCTAAAGCAAGAGTTGCCAATACAGCTCTCTTCCAGTCACAATCAAATTCTCCTTAAATCAAAAATTGTCATTGAAATTTTTTAATTCAATCAAAATATGGTATCAAGTTGTACATATTTCATAGATAAATTCATATTAACTAGTTTGTAATACAATAAAGTTGTGTTTTAATATTTTTGTTAGAACTTTTAACTTTTTATATCTGATGTATTGTTTATATGCTTATTATTTTACATTTGATTCAAGAAAATAACACAATTTCAAAGTACAAAAATAAGTTCATTTTAGTAATATTATCTCTGAATTATTTTCAAAATATTAAATAGAAAATAAATTGTCTTCATGTATTGGGATTAATAGTTAATCATACCTTACAAAAAGACATTTGTTTCACATTACATTTTTGTAAAAGGAATTTTTTAACTGCCACTAGCTCATCAAAATTCTAGTTGTAACTGGAAAAGTGCAAGATTCACTTAATATTTTAAATCATTTAGTTTTGGGGTATAAAAACTATTCTTTCAATCTATTTGTAAATTAACTCAAATGCTGGTTATGATTTTTATGCCAGTTAAGTAAATTTCAAGTTTTTTTATGTAATGACATATCTTCAATGTAATTAATGTTCCTCAAAATCAAAGTTTTTAAGTTAATTAAAATTATCTAGTAAAATTTTGCCTTTATTGATTTTACCTTAGTAATTTAAAATTTTGGATATTGCATTACTATTTCATTACTGTAACAGCATGAGAAAATAATAAGCAATTGTTTCATATATTTTATCAGAATATGTTTTGGAAAATAGAAAAGTATAAAATGTGTTATGATAAAATAATGCTCTTCATTTGTATTAAATGAAAAATATGAATACCAATTTTTTATAATAATTTATAAGTAATGAAATAATTATACTGACCTCCAAAAAGCAATTTATGTAGTGCTATTAGGGAGTGGCCATAAAACCAGACAGTAGCATTAAATCAATAATGAGAATATTATTTATTTCAATAATTTAAATAAAAAATTTACCTATTTAAACAGAAAATTTTACTTTTATATCTCAATTAAATACTAAAATGGTTTACTGTGTAAAAAATGTATAACATTTGAATTCACACTTACATAAATAATGTATGTTATAAAAATATTTTTATAAGTGCATATACAAGAAAATAAATTTTTCTTGTATATTTAATAAAAATATGCATCTAATTTCACTTATAATAAAAACATTACAATTTCAAGCTTTTTAACAGTCATTATTTTCAAATTTAAATTTATAAAAAAATAACTTAATTTTAAATACCAGTTTTAAACTTGTGTACTTAAAATAATTAAACATTGTCATACTTCTCTGTAAAATTTATAGACCTAAAATACAATGTATATAATACAATACTTAGAATTGGATTAAAATTTTTGCTGATTGAAGGTTATTGTACTGTAGTTTACTTTTATGCAAATTAAAAAAGAACTGGCATGTGAAGGAATATAATTCAGGTGCTATCATTTACAGATTTAAGATTAAAGTGACTTATATTATTGATTCAATCATTTTTTTATTAAAAATATTAAGACTAAAAAATGTCAAAAGTGGTTATTGTAGTTCACATACTTTTTGTGCATTTATTATTCATGAAAAAAAATGCAGTTAAAATATCTGTCATTACTTGTTTGAAGCTTATTGTAAAATGTATCATCAAAGTCTATCTCTTTACTAATAAAATAAAATATTTATAGTGAAATAAAAGCTGATTATATGCAAATTGCATTAATTTAAAATTTAAGCTAGGTAACATTTTTCAATATATAAAATAAAAAATTAAAAAGCTGTTAATTATATAAATAATATATATAACAAAAATTTTTTATCTTTTGAAAAGCAATCAGAGAGAATAGTTCTTAAATATGTCTGTGCATCATAAAGGCCAACTGCTTTTTCCTGTGTTTGGTTGCTCTAACTTTTTTATTAGATATATGTCTTTTAAAATCATGTTGTTACTTGTTTTTTTTATTGTTAAAAGATAATGTAAATAAAAATAGTGCTAAATCACTGCTATTTCTTGCATGTAATTTAATAATTCTTTTGAATCAAATAAAAATTTTATGAAGGAAATGAGGCTTAAGTGATCTATTGAACTAAACAAAAGTATTTTTAAAAGTACACATTGACTGCAAAACCATAACAATTTTAAATCATTAAATTTAAAGTTATTATTAATGGAAGTCTATTGAATTATCGTGGAGCTTTTAAAAAACTGAATTTGTTTATTATGAATTAATTAATTTTATGCATATTTGTACAGAAATATAAAATTATATTAAAGCCCTGATTTTTTACTGGAACCAGTGGGGCGTAGGACCATCACCAATTGTTTTATAACTCAGAGTTATTTTATTTTTGTTTGTATTTTATGAATAAAAATTAATTTTTTACAAATAACATCATAATTTATACAAATTTTGTTATTAATAAACAATAAATACCTGAAAATCCAAGTTTAACTGTTGGTATGACTCAAACTTTTATTTATATTTGTAGGCTTAATAATTTAGATTTAAAATTTCAAAAGGGATTTCAATTTTTGTTCATGGTATTCATGGTACCTTTGCGATCAAAAGTGGACTTGGAAATTATAAATATTTTATGTGATGAAAGTTAAAAAAAGATGTAAAATATTATATCAATAGCTGAAACTTATTTTAAGATGTTAATAATTTTTGGTGTACAGAAAAATGTAGGCAGTTAAAAACTAAAATCTCTATGTATAGATGATAGCATCAAGTATAAATATTCATATTTTTTAAATTGCAGATTGTCAGCTTTGAATTATTAAAAGAGGACTATTTTTAGATTATACTAATTTATAAATAGAATTAATTTTGCTATCCCTAAATATCAAAAGTATACTCAAACTATTTCTGTAATTTTAATTTTAAAAGAACACAATTTAAAAAAGGTAAAACTTTATGCCTAAATAATCTACTTAAACTGAAAAGAGATATAAAATTAATCGATTGTAAAATATTATGAATGTATTTAGCTTATATCATTGATACATTTTTCTTATTTGAAAGACTGACGTATTTATGCATTTATAGTAGCATATTTCTTATTTTCCTCCTTTTTACAACATTCTGCTGCATTTTAATTATTTTGTTATATTATAGCATATAAAATTTAACCAACCAACCTTTCTTTTTATTACTTTTTATTCTTTATAAAGATTTATTACTAATAATTAAAAATGAAATGGAATATTTTAATAATGATAATTATTTTTGTAAACAAATTTGTAGTTAAATCACTTTCATATGGCTACTTCAAAAATTAAATGTCTCATTAAGTGTTGAAAGTAATATTTAAATAATAAAATGTGAGTAAGCTTTGGAAAATGATAAAATATTGAATGAAACTTAAAAATAGTTAATGTTTTAAATTTTATTTTGGTTAAAGTACTGGATTTTTTTTGCATAATTTAATTCTAGTCATTGTTATGTATCCACTAATTTATAAAATGGAGCAGGCAATCGAATGTTTTGATTTCCAGTCTTTAGTTTGGCAATTCATTAATTGGATTTTCACCTTAGATACAGATGTTTGTAATGGTTTGGAATCCACTTTAAACTGTAGGTCCCAGTTGAATTAGCTTTCATATACTAATGCAAAAAGTATCTGACAAGCACTCCAAACCTTATCATGGTAATACTATTATTATTAGAGAAAGTGAATTTTTACGTCAATAATTTTGCATTGTTTAAAATTTTAAGCCCTAATTGGTCTTAAATGTGATTATTTCTCATCAATGTTAAAACTGTAAGTATCAAAATTTCTGAATCAACAGATCAAACCTTCTGAACTAGATGTTTCCAACTTAGATCTTCCTATATGGATCTGTTGAAGTTTAAGTCATTTGTTCGGTGTGCACTGACCAGCTGAAAACTAAATAGTTAGCATTCTGGCCTTTAGTTCGACAGTTCATGAATTCAAATGCCATCATAGATTTGGGTGTTTCTATTGGTTTGGATCTACTTCAAACTGTAGGTCCTTATATAATTGAATTTTATGGAAAGAAAATAATTGTTGAGCAACAAAAAGAAACTGTCTCTTGGATTATTTAGTCTAACTGCTAAAAATTCTTTTAGTATATAATTGTCATTCATGAGTATAACCTAAAAAAAGCTGAAAAATCAAATTATTTTGAATTTTCAATAAAATTTATGGCAATTATGCATATTTTTAAAACATTGTTTTTCTATTATGTTAGAACAGTCATCCCTCACATCACCTAACAACCAATAAAGATATCTTAATTTTTTTTGTGCATTTGCTCTTTTTTGTATTTAGTGGATTTATCGATAAACTAATAAACACACAAATTAAGAGAAAGAAAATCAGTTAAGAGTTCTATAGATTTCCTACTAATAATAATATCATGAAATATAATTAGTTGTATATTCAACATATACAAGAAGGATGTTTTGTAAATTAAACAAAAATTTTAAAATGTTGCCTTAAAAAGTTTAAGGGATAACACAAAATGTTGTGGCTATTCTAATCTCATTAAAGTACGAACTTTTTAACAAAGTGTTATGAAATAATTTATATTTTTCTTATAAACTATTTAAGCTATCTGAAATTTCATGATTTTTTATGTACTAATATAAATAAATTTGTATGCAAAAGGTTGGTATTATAAAAATAAAAAGAAAATATTTTTTTTAGGAAAACATTAAAATATTTAAGTTAATTAGAACTGTTCAGCTTTATACTCAGTCTTAAATATTTTTATTATAAATTAAAACTAAAGTTGGTCTAATTTTTTAATTTTCACTTGGATAAAATTCTAGGTGTTACCTAGGATTTTTATTAAAAGTTCAATATTGATCATAAATTGTTACCAGTTAGTAGGAGTCAGAGGGAGTATTTGGATAGTTAAACTATTTTTATCTTTCTTACTGACTAAATTAAAATATATTAAATGGTAAGGTCAGAAAAACCTCATCCATATTTTTTTTTAATATTATAACTGATTTAAAAAATATACTATGGTATTAGTACATATATTTATAAAAATTTTCCTATACATTGCAATTCTAAATAAAATGTAATATTGAATAATTAAATAAAATGTAATGTATTATTATAATTGAAGCCTGGTGGTTAGTGGTAGCATTTCACGCTCGCAAGGCACAGGTTTGAGGTAAGGTCCTCGGACTAGGCAAGGTCAACTCAGCCTTTTATCCCTTCAGTTTGTTGATAAACTGAGTACCAAGCATGCTTGGGAACTAAACACTGGGGGTTTTCATTAGGTTGACTACCTAATCTAGACATATACTTCGCACCCCAGGTCCTCTCGGTCAAGAGAACAATGATGGGCTGTATAGGCCTTGGCCCACATGAGCTGTCATGCCACAGAGTTTAATATTATTATAATATTCAGTATCATTAATATACCTCATGATGTAAATTTGAGAATAATTTTATCAGTAGATACAAATGAAGTTCTATATTTGTTTCATTTATGTATCACTTGTCTACATTGCGAAATAAGTTGCATTTTAATTAATGATCATAAAGTAAGTCTTTCGTTTTTAATTATTATTGTAAACTCAATGAAAGATGAATAATGTTATAAAAACAAGCAATTTGTTGAATTTATTCTTTACAAATCGCCTATTTCTTTATTTTACATATATTGTGATATTATATACATAAAATTGAATTTAAGCATTCTTAATTAAAGTAAAGTAGAAAAAAATAATATCAAAGTAAGAAAGGGACAATAGAGTTATTTATAAATTACATATATTCCCATTTTCAATTATTGAAGTGGCAGAATGAAATGTTTTTGGTCTTCATTTCGAAAGCTTATAAATTTGATTCCCATCTTGTAAATGGATATTTATTGCAGTTTGAAATTCTTTTCAAATGTTTCTAGCCCAATTAAAACTTTGTCAGCAAAAAATTGAAAGTAAAATTACATACTAAATGAAATCAATTAATTTTCATTTTTTAATATCGCATTTAAGTACAATATTTGAAAATAATCATTAAATGATTATAAATTTTTTGAATTTTAAATCTGCATTATTTTAAAATCTCATTTCTTCATTTAAATTAGTAACAATTTTATAATTTGTTTACTATGAAAATACCCATTTTAGTAGTATACTAATTATGTAATTTATGAATATATATAAAACACACACACAAGTTTTTGACAAAAAAAAATTTAGAATTAAGAAAAATAAGATAAAACTTCTTTTGAATCATGTTTGAGTGAAAAATTTGTGTGCTACTTAATTATAGTAATAAGCAAATGATTTCTTGTATTTTTTCATAAAGTAAATCAGGAAAGTTTCAGTGAGATCAATTAAAAGGACATAAAGTAGGTTCCAATAAAATCCATTTATTTTTGAAGTATATGTGGGCCTAATTGTTGAGTTTGATATATTAATGGTAGAACATAATAGAACAATTTGCTGTAAAAATATTCAAAAAGTAAGAAGGATATTATGAAATTTTACTATTTTGAAATAGCATATTATGAGATTTTACTAATTACAGTGGTTTGTATATACATTAAGCTAGATGAAATTGTAAATATATTTGGCATTTTAGAAAAGAGATGTCATAACAAATGTTAATAAATATATATAAAGGAAATGTTCTGACCTTGTCTGATTTTTATATTATTAATGATTCGATTTGTGCATTACAGTGGTAATAGTATGGACAAAAATATTGAAATATACAGCAAAACAATTATCATAAATTATACAGAGTAAGAAAACCATATGCTTTTCAAACATTTTATGACATGGCATTAATTTCCTGATACTTGGTATACTCACATTAATGTTCAAATGTTTGGAATAATGTATGTTGTATTGCTTGTTAAAGAATTTTGTAATTCCCTAAGCAATATAACATACATTATTCCTTATGTTTAAACATATAATATTGTTTTTTTTTTTTTTTAAACCATTAAATACTGTTAAAAAGGAGTTGAATAGTATTAATGCAGATTTTTTCCTTTAAGGGCTGTTCAATCATATTAAAGTTTTGTAAATATGTAGACCATGCAAATGTGGAATTTCTCTAAAATTAATTCTTGATGATGTGAACAATATTTTAACATGATATAAAAAATTCAATTTAAAGAAGTTGAAACTAAATGTACTTGTAATATAAAATTTTAAAAATGTATATTTTATCATTAAAGCATATAATAATTTTATCATTAAAACATTTTAAAAGCAAGAGTAAATGCAGTTCATTAGTAACAAAATAAATGGGGTTTCTTAATTAGCAAATATTTTTTAGAATCTGCATTAACTAAATGAGATTAGCAATATTGGCTATAATTGGCAAGAATGTTTTAGTTAATGATTCTATGACTTCAAATACCAGGCTACACATACTATACTATGGACCAATATCCAGAATGATTTGTTTTTCATGACAGTTACTTTCATAATCTTAAAGCATCATTATTATGATGTAAAGAACAAAAATTACTGTCAGACTTTGTTTTATAATTTCAGCATTTACGTCTCTTTAATCATTACTTATGTGTAAGTTCTAATTTGGAATATCTGATTTAGATATAACTTGAATGTAGTCTTACTTTTAGTGAATGTTTTGTCTTGATCCTTCAATATACTTTTCCTTTTTCCCTGCTTCATCTAATTTTATCAGTTATCTTGTTTATTGTTGGTGTCTAATTTTGGCCCCTATACATCAAATGTGGCTTCACACAATATTGTCTTAAAAACAGCTGCAATTTATAATAACATAAGTAGTGGCAATAGTTTTTAAATGCAATATTGCCATATAAGGTAGTTGAGTCAATTCTATGCTTGCTACTGTCAAATTTGAGCAAAGTGGTTACCATTCTGACTTTTTTCAGCTCAGTGGTTTGTGGGTTTGATTAAAAATTAGGTTTAAGTATCTTATAGTTCATTTTGAGCTACAAGTTCTTGCCAAATCAATCCTCATGTACAATGTCTCATCTCTGCTTTTCATGAGTTAATTGCTATATGCTCATCTACATTGAGTTAAATCTATATAAAAACTTATTAATAGAATATCAAAATATTATTTTCCTAATTATAATCATTTTCAGGTAAAATAAGGAATAAATTCTATGATTTATAAAGATTTAATTAATTTAATACAAAAATAAAGATTCTTGGCAGAGTTAAAAAAAAAATTGTGCTTTTATTATACTTACATTTATGCCTTTTTATTTAGCTGTTGGATGGAAACGCTTCAAACTTTCTAAGTTTAATATTGAAATTTGATTAACTATGATTGATATCCATTGCATATAACTTCAGTAAAATGTGCGAATTTATTAGAAATATTTACTTAAAAAATCAAATCTCAGAGTCCAAATCAATTTTACCATTTAAGTGAAGAAAATTGTCTTAGAAAGATAATACTGACACTGAATTCCATCTTAACATTCAAAAGAATTTTTTCACAATTTCAGAAGATAAAATTAATACTTTTATTCTTTTCATCAGTTTCTGTGTAACTGTTAGATTATATATTTTTCTATAATTTTACTTAGAATGGAAATAAATGTAGCCATAGGAAGGAATGTTGTATTCTGCATGGGGGAAAAAATCTTTGATTTTCCAGAGTCCACCAGAAATAACCTTTAAAAAAGATACTATTCAAAAAATTATATATTAAATATATGAACAGATTGATACAAATAAATAGATAAAATAATTTGAAAGAAGTGGATAATTGTAATTAATTATTATTTGATTAAACCTTTGTTAAAAAAATTTTTTTTGGCTGAATCATTTCCTATCATTGCCATAAGTTTTTAGAAATTTTCAATAAAATCGCTGTGGAAACTAATAATTAAAAAAAAATTAGTCCGCAATTTTTAGTATTATTATTTTTTTGCCTTTTAAACCACTTGAAGAATGCATACTCATATTTTTGAAAATTAGTTTTATTAATCTCGGAGTGTTTATTTATATCTAGGGTTAGGAATAAAACCATCTCTCTACTAAGTCTGCAGTATTGTTATCAATACCTTGAAAGAGATAATGAGAGAAACCCCGTGAAGCTAAAAAAGGGTTTCGATAAGAAGTGGGGGAAAAAATCGAAGTGTGTGGAATGTCGACACGCGCTCGCGAGCTCCTGTTGCATTATTTTCATTGTGATGGTTTTATGGTGCAATCAGTGACGCGGAGAAACTGGCGATATACAATGGACTATATTCAAGCAACCCCTCTTCAGTACATTGCTATGGAAAAACAATTGTAAAGAATGATATTTAGAAATTCTGTTACAAATCGTTGAAACTTGTGACCTTGAGTACCGAATCGTTCTTCGCAAATTTTATTTATTTGCCAAGCATATCCGGATGCTCATTATATTAATACTTCTTTGAGTTGAGTATGTCTTTCGCAGCCAGTTTTATTACTTTAGTATTTGATTTTGTTAATATATATCTATGAATATAAAGTAAAGAATTTCCTTGAATTCAAATAAAATTGCTTTGAAAAAAAACTCAAAATTTTATGTTAAGTAATCGATATTTTAGTTTCAGTAGTTTTTCGTGTATATTTTTACCTCCGAAATAATATCGCTTGAATTTAAGTGAATTTTTTGAATGTCTTAAGTTAAAAAGTGGTTAGTTATTATAAATATCGTGATAATCCATACAATCTGCTGAATGTATGAAATAGCAGTTCAAAAATTCTGACTTTGCGACTCCTCACTTTATGGAGATTTTGTTTTATTCAACATATTACACATATTTCAATTAATAAGCAAATAGAAATCAGTAGTTCTGAATTTTTTAAACTTTGCTTCATTCATTATCTATCATATTTCTGGATCATGAATGTATTTTAGTGATTCTAAAATGTTCCAAATGCCACTATTGGTTTTTTATCTAGAAATCTGAGTGATAAATCATTCGACATGCGTTTACGAAAGAAAGTAACGAACATAACTTAAAAAATACAATAGGGTTCAATATAAGAACTAACTGTATATATTATATAATAAAGATTTTCTCTCAAACTGTTTCTGAGCCTAGTGTAACTTATGTTCTTTTCTATAATATTTTTCGATGGCAAATAACTGTACAGTAACTGTCGTCTGTTTTTTTTATCATATTCCTCCTGATTCAATTTAAACCAAAAGTACGAAAAAAGTATTTAAACATTTTCTTATAATTTGGTAAATTACAATTTTCTAGGAGTAAGATTTTAGACACAGGCAAAAATGCCATATAAAATAGTAAAATAGTTCTGCTATTACTTTATCTGCATACAGAGTTGTTTTGAGTGTACATATCTTTGCTTTACCACGTTTAAACTTGTCAACTTAAAATGATTCCCCCTTTACAGCTAATTTTTCACGTTGCCTTCTTCAAAGCTTGTTGTCTTGTTAATGAATTCACTTTATGCATTTTCTTCACCATGCAAGGATTTTTATAATTAATCATATAAATAGAGAATAATATCAATATTGTTACAAATTCCTTTTCAGTATGGAAATGCCACTTTTTAAAGTATGGAACTTATCTAAGAAATTAATTTATAAAATGTGAAAATTAATATGTTATTTATTTTTTAAATAATATTCGAATATATTTTTCTAAAAGTAATGTGAAAAATAATTCATTATAGAAGATAAATATTATTAAATTTTCATTCTATTTAACGCATTCGACAACTTCTGTCCTTCCTCATTTGTTATGAGTAATCGGAACTTAAAATTTCATTTTATTTCTCTTTTTATGATTAGGTATGAATGCGTTAATTTCATTGTTGTAATAACCATAAATTATAAATTTATGCATTTATTTTACGTTTAATTACTTATCTTTGAGTTTAGTTACATATTCGTATTAAAAATATTGATTATTTGTGATGTCTAACTATTAAGTATAAAATAATATAGTGTAATGTATCTTTCAGTCTAGAATTCTTGAACAATCTAAATAAATCATTTTATTAATATTTGATTATAAAATTATAAATTATAAAATTATTAATTATAAAATTATAAAAAACTTGATTTAATTCATCTTCTCCATTAAGAAGTAATGGCATACGCTTGCCGAGCTGGTTAGCTCTCTTGTCTTCGGTTACACAGTTCGCGCGTGGGTTCGAATCTCACTTGCTCATGGAGATTGTAGTGGTTCGGAATCCACTTTAAACTGTTGGTCCCGGTCTAATTAGCCCTCGTATGCAGAAAATGATTGTTGAGTGACAAACAGCTTATTTCATCTTGTTCTAGGGAAAAAAATGCTATTCTACCAAATAAATTTATCAGTATTTTTTTTAGCTTGTAAGTTTATGGATAGGATCGAACATTCTTATAAAATTGTTGTAATACAGGAAGTTTTAATTTTGTATTTAAATCTGATTTTAATTTTGCACATTTTTTTTTAAATTTGCGAATAATTTTTATGATAATAAGGAAAAGCTTCTGCTCTTGAATTTTTTAAAGATATTACTTCTAGTTAGTGATACCACTGCTTACAAAGTAATTTGAAGCAATTAAAGTAATAAAAACGAAGCTAGACATTTGGATGATGAAAAGAATTTAATCGTTATCAGACTTCCTAAGTTTATTTACGAAATTTTTGCATAATTTTTCTATTTTTCTATATATACATTTAATATTTCCGTGTAGTCTCTTAAATTCAAAGCTTATTCATTCACGGTCTGGAAAATCTCTTTGGTCAGTGGCTGTCTCCAAACAAGTTTATCTTGCATGTGATTTTTTTCCATGGCTTAATTGTGCTATTTTCCCCTTCTTCAATAGTAAGAACAATAACATTTTATTCATTTATTACATGGATAAGAACACGATTCAAGCATGCGTTCCACTGCATTGTAATTGTTGCCTTCGTTTAATGTAAGAGAACGTGAGGTTTTCCCGATTTTGTAAATTACAAGTTATAACTTTTGCTGTCAGGTTTCTATTTATTTTTTTCCTTGATAGATTGATATTTATAATTTATTTGTATTTTTTGATAAAATATACATTTTAAATGTGCTTAGACACTTTTCACAGTAAATTAGGTAATTATAATGGTGAAAATAAACTATTTTTTCGTATATCATTTTTGTTCTTTTATAAATTTTTTTATCTAGAAAAAAAGATTAAGGGTATATTACTCGCGTATCAATCTGGTGGAAACTTGATATTTTAATTAAAATGAAAAATATGCATTTGTTTTGATTGTTTTGGTGAAAAATTTATTTACTTTTAAATATGTAAAATGTTTAAAGAATAAAATGATTTGGAAGTAAAAGTTACCAATATTTGTTAACACCGCACCAATAACTTTAGTATCGTTTTTTGAGTCACTATTTTTTACTTATATGTACTTTTGTAAATTTATTTAAATAGATTAATAATTTTTTACATTTTTTATCTATGCAGATATTTATAATGTTTCGGAATCTATGTAAAACCAAGTCCCGATCGAGTTGGTCGAGTTGGTAGATGAATAATTGACATTGAGACTTTCAGTTCAACAGTTCATGTGTTTGATTCTCACTTCGGGCGTGAATATTTGTAGTTAATCTGAATCAACTTTAAATCCTGAATCAAACGTAAATGGTGGAATTCGGAATCTGCTTTAATCGTAAAAAATTGATTATCGTATAATAGAAAGCCAAATCCAACCAATAATTTTGAAAAATCTGTTTAATAAAATAATTTTAGTATTACACTCTAAAATATACCCATATTTGTAGTAATCAAAACGAAACGCGCTGTGGAAAAATTCCGTTCCTTAAGAAAATTAATGTGGGAATTCCTTTGAAATACGTCCGCCTTATTTGTCTTAGTTTTTTTGACTGTCGTGATTCATCTTCCTTCATATATGCCAATAATTACTGAAGGTCGTCAAGTGTCAAAGCTCCTGAGCTGGAACTCCCATCTTTGCTGTGGGAGATAAAAATTTCCCCAGTTTTCCCACGCTGGGTGGGGAAAAATTTCCCCGCATCGTTATATTTGATATCATCAGATTTTTGCAAGGTATTTATGAACATAATAATAACACGTTCTTCTGCTTCTCTGGTTCTCTTTTTATGTTACCAATAATCTTTTGTGTTGAAATTGAAAATTTGGTCTTTTTTCTTTAAAAGTCCGAAAGGAAAATTACTTTTTCATTTTAGTGCTACATTTTCCGCTATCTAATTCCAGTCTGGACAAAGATGAAACATTACCCGCAAGCAAGACTCGTAAGCATAGTTCTTTATTACTTTTTTAATGAATTTTTTCCTTTTAAATGAATGTTGTTGAATTGCATATTTTTCTCTTTAATATTAATTTTATTTCATTGATATTTTGGGTTGAATGAAAAACTTGTTAACGGAAAAGTGCGTGAACTTTTCCATTACGATAAGAGATCATGTCAATTCAAAGCAAAACTTAATCAAATAATCCATAAGAACAAGAATAATGGTACCATGGTGTGGAAAATTAAAATAAAACTTTTGTTAGTTACTTAATTACATTATTTTTCACAAGATGATAGCATTATATGCATTAGGTTTTCAGTGCAATGCCAAGCCAGCAGTCAAATTACTGGAGTCTGAACTTCGGTTTAACAGTTCATGGGTACGATTCTCACTTTAGATAAGGATATTTGTAATAGATTGGAATCCACTTTAGGCTATTGGTTTTGGTATTGCTGTTTTCGTGTGAAAAAAAAAAAACAATCGTTGAGTTTATAGGCTAAACCAAACCATGCAACACTAGTCGAATTGGCTGCTATATAGTTAGCCTCTGAACTCAGATCAACAGTTCATAGATTCGATATTTACTGCCTGTGAGTGGTTCTAAGTTTATTTTAAACTGTTGGTTTTGGCCGAATTAGCCTTCATGTGAAAACATTGACTTTAGAATTCGAAGGACCTAATGCAATAAAAACATGTCATAGAAAATGTCTCGAAAACTCACATATATAGTTTAACAATACTATCTCATATCTTCATAAAGACTAGAGAAATCGTATTAAATATAATTTGTGAAAATGAAAAAATGAATGTGGGATAATATTCAAATTTTCAGTCAATCGTTCGTGGATTTGATAACTATTTTAGAAGCGGATATTATACTGTAGATACTAGTCGAGTTAACCGTGTAGTGCAAATAGTGACTAGAAAAGCAAAACAATAAAATAATTTTTTTTGGTGAATTAAAATCAGCTGGATTTTTTATAGATAAAGGGCGCTACACGTTACAAAAAATATTAAAAGTTGCTTGGAAACTAAATCTTTGTGTGTATTAAAATATTAATAGACACGTTGTTTCCTAGAACATTTGCTGTATACTTAAAAAAGAAAAAAAAACTTTTTATAATAGGGTGGTAAATGTTTGTTGTTACGAACTCATAGAGACCGGTAAAATAGTTCTTAAAATCGATTATTCGCGCGTTAAATAAAAAAATTAAGTGGTACTTTTTAAAATTATTTTTTTTAACCAATGCTCCCCTTTTAAATAAAGTATTAGAAAAATCAATATGCACTATATAAGAAATACATGCAAACTAAAATTAATGCTTTAAAACAATTCTTATTATTTTGTTGATGAAAAATCAGACAAAAAGTAATATTTTATTGTTTCAAAAACTATTTTTTAAAAACTTTTTCCCAATTTTTTTTAATGAGGGAAAGCATTTTATTGTTGTTTTTCGCAAAAAAGTACTTTTTAAGTAAAAGTACCATTTGTATGTTTGTTTGGCTGATCAAGCATTACGTCATTTTTTTCTTGCTCGATGCTTGAAAGCTCTTTTTTATTCTCAATCATGTTCTTAATCATTTATTCATCCCGTTATTTATTCTATCATTTCTTTTACCTGAATTCACATTCAAAATGTCCTGAAATAAGTTGTAGTAGTGTTTCTTTGTCGAAATTAATAAATGAGTAACTCATTTTCACTCAAGTCGTCAAGAAAATGTTTTCGCTTTCTTTTAGTTACAGCGGTTTCTTTAATAAAACCGGCAAGTTAAAATGACCCAGGTATTATTATTTTTTTTCTGGAACATCATTCCAAACATAGATTGACAAGTGCATTGCGCATAGAACGTTTTATTTCCAAAGATATTATCACTCCTTACTCCCTACGATATTTGCACTTGGATGGTGTTGATTATACTCAGTTGCATGGGCCATTAAGATAGGTTGAAGAAAAAGTCGATTAACCAAAAATTAAATTAATTCCAAGAAAGACACTGACACTCTAAATGAATACGCAGTTGAAAAGTTTTTTAAAACAAATAATTAATGACATAAATGAAATAACAAATTCTTGTGGCCGATTAAATCAATCCTATCTGAAACATCGTTCTCCTCCAATTGCGAGACAAACATGAAGTACTTAAAATTATATAAATAATATAAATTGCGTTCAGGCAGAATCAAGTGGATTAAAGCGTATTGGTATTAATCATATGGGTGTTAGAATAGGGGGATGAAATTCCACACGGATTGTTTTAAAAAGACGATTTCTACATGAGCAGCGCAGTTAATTATCCGCTATTCAAAAGATACGGTTCTCCAATAAGAACGTCGATTCAAATCTCAACCATAAAATAAAAAGTGAAAGAAAAATTAAATGATGAAACGTATATGTAAACAAAATATGCATGTGAAAAGGAGATTTTTCAAAAATTTTTATTTCGTAGATGGGGATTAAAATTATCATGGCATCTTTGGGTCACCTAGTTAGTTCATAAAATTGTGAATGTTTGTAAAAAATTGATTTGAGTTCGTAAATTAAAGCATCTCTACTATAACATCTTCGCAAACCTCAATTGCTTTAGTTTTTATGAACTATTTACAAATTTTGGGAAAAACCTGCTTGGTAAAATTATTTTTTCCTTTCGCTCTTAATAATTTTTGAATTTTGTTGTTGATGTGGAATATTTATTAATTAAACATAGAGGTGGAAAAAAAGGTGGAAGCTCCAACTTGAATAAAAATTAGTGCATAAAATTATAAAATAACCTATCAGTCATTTCTAACTTAATTTGAATTATATATACACGAGAAACAATTATCAACATATATTTTCATTAATGTGCGTTAATTTTTTTAATTGAGCTAAAAGGTTAATTTAGATTATACTTTTACGAGAGAACTTTTCGTGACACATCTTTATTTTTTTAAAATTGCAATATTTTATTACATGCTTGGGATTACTTCAAATGTTTGAATTTAAGGAAAAGTCATGATAGTTGATATATTTTTTCTAGAAATGCGTATTTGAATATTATTTAGAAATTTAACCCGGTTTTTTATCATACCTATTTTTCTTCTTATTATAGGTCTGGTGCGAAATAAATTTGCAAATTGAATTAAAAACATCTTATTATTGTTCTTAATAATATCCCTTGGATAAATAAAAAATGGTGATGAATAATAAAACTTTCGATATTTTTTATTTTTAACACATTAAAATTTGTGTTTTATTTGTTAAAGTGCAGAAGAAATTTCCCAGAAAGCAAAAATTCTTAATATCGAATGTTAATAACAACTAGACGTTTTTGGAATTTTCTTGTATCCTCTGTCAGTTTGGAGCTGCCAAATTTCGACGAAGTTTGACTGATTAACGAATAAAGATTTTTTTTAAAAAAAAAATTGATTGCAATTTCAAATGTATTATTTCATAATTAAACATTATGTCATAATCCCAGCGTTTGGCCATGACATTTGTACTGATATGTTAAATGTGTGATTAGCATTCTGGATTTCAATTCATCTGCTCGTGAATTCGAGTCCAGCCTCATTTATAGATGTTGATAATGGTAACTCACTTAAAACCTGTAAGCCCTGTTAGAGATAGTCATCGCGTACAAAGAGTGATCATAGAATGTCAAACTATAGCAAACCATGAATTCACAGTTCAATAATTAACTTCATAGTATTAAATCGTGTACTTAGTAAAATCATTATATCGTGTTGTGGATTGCGTAAAAGGTCTAAAACTCATGAAAGGCATTTTAAGGTCCACCACGTAATTGCTTTCTTGTAGGACTACTCATTGACTGTGAGTCATGTTCCCGTGTCTTAAGGAAGGAAACCTGCAAAACTCTCAAGCACTCACCATGACAGATGTGCATAGAGAAGGCAAAAATGCAACGTCCGTCTCCCGTTGTTTCACAATCGCTGGAATCGAACCCGGAACCTTTTGCTCTGAAGAGCAGTGTTCTACCATTAAACCAGGATGAGCTTTAATTAGTAACCTTGCAACTAAAGGCTGTTGTGAGGCATTCGAACTCCTGCCGTATAATGCCTTCCTGTTGTATTTAGTGTCGCTGTGGAAGTAATCGGGCAAACGTGAGGTACCCAACCGAGCTATGTATGCAGAAAGTAGAAATGCCGTATTCTTTTTTAGTTGTCCACTCTTATTGCTGTATTCGATTCTGAGACTTTCCGCTCCGAGCTTACAATATGGCCATGGTGAATTTGTAACCTCATAGTGTGTGATTCGTTATCGCGTATTATGCCCGAAAATCAATATATTCTTTTTTATTTTTTAAATATGCATTTTGGTTGATCTAGAGCGTAAATATAAAAGTAATTAGAGGATTGGACATCGTTATTATGTACTTGCTTCCTTTTGATGTATTCGAAGAGCTCTTCGAAATATAAAAATTCATTGCTGATTATTGCTTTACTATTTATTAAGCCATAGGTGGATAGGGTGTATATTTTGTACTTCCAAATTGCTTAAAATTTTGAAAGCATTTTTTTAAAAGTTGCATGTACTGGTGAATTTTCCGTGAATCTGCGGATGTATTATGATGATAAACAACGTAATTTTTCTTGTGACGATATCATTTCATTGAAATAGGTTATTGCGGCACAGACGTTGAATCCACAAAATTCATCCTTTGTTATGAAATATGTATAACAAAACTTTTGAGTCCCTCAAATGTTGTTCTACGTGTCTACTTGTATTAGGTTAAAATTACAAGTATGTAAATGCTCATTATGCGCTTCAATGTAAACAGTTTAAAACTTTTGATAGAATATATATATATTTTGAATTAAAATTTTCTACATCTGAGTAACAAAAGCTGTTGTTAATTGCGAAATTATCTTTGAAGAGTCATTTTGAAGCATATTAAAGCTTGTAAATGTCCAAAACTTCTAAGTTAAATGGTTACTTTTAGATCTTGGTTTGTCGACCTGATTTATCAAATAAACTCTTTTTTTCCCATTTAAAAATAATCAAATTTTTGCGCACTCAAATCGGGAAATTGAAATTTAGTTATATGCAGGCACAAAGTATCGTAGCACGGGTTTGTTATTAATTTAGAGATTCCTTCCAAATCTTTTATCCACTGCTTTCGTCGATATTTAGTTGATAATTATAATGCTTTACGAGAAGAGTTTAAATCTTTGGTGAATATTGGTATTATGTATGTAAACTTTCTGCTATTGCACATATAAATAGTATCACAAGACGTTTCTTCTAGATGAAAGCTTCTTTTACAGCAATTTTTTGAATGCGCAGGTAATATGTTTCTTCTACATTTTATATATTTGCCATGGAACTTGTTTTGTCCTTGAAACAGCATTCTCTGCCCCTCTATCTCGATTGCACTCGATAAACTTGATTGAGGAAATGAATCGTTCTTGACTTTTTTTTTTTTATTGGAGTAAGATATATTTGCTTTATACTTTAAATTAGGTGTCTTAAGATCTTAAACTATCGTATAGAAATCATTATATACTTGCATGCATATATATATATATATATATATATATATATATATATATATATATATATATATATATGGAGAGAAATTTAAATAAAGCTTCAAATGTTTTTTACTGCAATTTACTTATTTCTTTTAAAATGACACTTCTATCAATTTGCAATAAGTGTTACTTTTGGATACTTTTGAAATATTATTTATTATGAGGAATATTATTTCGAATAAAAATACTAAATGTTAGCTTTTAAATAATAATTTTTGTAACTTTTCATTATAAATTTTTATTAAATTCACGATATTTTAATTTTTTGACTGATTAATTGTAAAGAAAAGTTCTTTAAATTGATGCTATTGTGTTTTTTGCGTGATTTTGATACATTATGAGGGCTTTTTGATGTCTTTTATTTTCACATTCTGATAATTAATGGTGGAAAACAGTGCGGCGTGCTTCTTGAATTTTTATGAAATTATGATCTTATATTATATAAATTATACTATTTTCCTATCAACACTTCAGTTTCAAAATAAATTAGAATATTTCAATTTGTTGACATTTCGCTTTTTTTTAATGAATGGCTTAACTGTATTAGTTGAGTGCAACATTGGTATATTTCATGAAATTGTCCTCACAATTTGATTATAATTTTAAATATAAACGATTTATATAGTTTAACATCTTTTATAGTGTAACTCGCAGTACTAATTGTGTATATTGCATTAAGATTATAGACATGGAATAATGTAATTAAAAATAAAATCTTTTTAAATAAATGCACTTAGATTAAAAGCTCATTTTTCAGTGTTTAAAATTTTGAAAATCTATCAGCCGAGTTGATCTTTGAATGGTTAGCACTGTGGATTTCAGTTCAACAGTTCCTGCGTTTGACTCCCACCCCGGGCACAGATGTTTGTATAATTTTGAAATCCGCTTTCGCGGTCGAATAAGATCTCGTTTGCAAAAAATGACCGTGGCGCGACAAATAAACCAGTCTATATAATCCATGACGGTGAATTTTTCCCTTTCGCTGAACCGTTACCATCAAAATTTCCCTTTCCTCTAGACTTCCCTCACCTTCCATTGAAACTGAAAAGTTTTCCTGCCTACCTGTCAACAAGCGTTCCCCCTTTCCGCCGCATATCCCTCCTCTCCCAGTCTGCTTCGGGTACTTACAGGGAGAGGATGTGAATCTTCGTCTTAGCATGTTGTAAACTGCATATGGTTCTCTGACGGTATGGCCCGTGTGAGTTGTTGTTGAGTAAGAGTTGCGAAATGCATACCTTAAAGAGGAAAGTAAGCTTTTTAAAGAGGAAAGTGAGGAATATAAGCTTAAGGACGAGTAAGTGTGTTTTTTATTTATTTAATGTGTTTATAGTTATATGTTGCAATATTTGGAAAACGCTCTACTTAACCCTCGTCCCCTCTACTTAACCCTCGTGTATGAAAAGTGACCACAGAGCAAAAAAACAAGCCAACTAAACAGACCAAATAATTTCATTATTTTATGATAGTATTAATTTATTGAATTTATAGCTTGTGTGCGATGTTTCTAATATTTTTGCCTGTTGTTTTTGAGGATTTTTTTTAAACTTATGCATTTTTTCAAAATATTAATTCAGGATATAGGAATAGTATTTCATACTTTCCATTATTTCTTTTAGTTCTATAAGTTTTTATTTGAGGCTTCTAAATATTGAAAATTCACAAACTAAAAGAAAATTTTTAATTATTTTAAATTTTTATTTGTAAATATAGCTTGTAACTAAATGTTTCAATTTATGTACTTTGAAGCTAAAATTAAGATTTATATTACTTACCGTTTCAGGTATTCTAAATTTAAGTTTTTGGAAAAATGTTTATATTAATATTGCTTACACTGTATATTTTCGACTTTTAAATTTTAAAAATGTTGTTTTTAATTTAATTTCTTAAAAGTGAGTTTTGAATATTAATTTAAAATTAGTATTATAAATGAAACATGTATCATTATTCTCGATAAAGTTGAAAATTTAGTTCGTACACATCATTTAAAAAATTAGCTAATTTATTTTTTCTTTGAATATATATTTCACATTCAATCGTGATAATAGTCTAAAATAATGTTTATCAATATTTTTCATATTGCACATTCCTTTCGAAATATTTTTCTTGGTAACTTTACATGTTTTATACGTTGAAAAAATTAAATCCTGCTTAATTTATTAAGTAATCCTTTTGTTTCTTTCACCTTTTGATAAATTTATCCTTTCAGTTAATTTTTATTATCTGAAATTTGAAAGAAAAATGATTTATAATTTGTAAAAAAATCATTTTTGTAATTGATTGCATGTGCAAGTGCAATATAATTATTTTGATATGATTAAAAATTTTGTTAATACTTGTTATTATGGAATAAGTTTGTTTATAGAATTAGTTTTTAATCATTGGGAATTAATTAATATTAAGAAAAAAATTTTATTTCGCTACAGGTAATGAATAAAAAGATCCATATTTGATCCATATTTTTTAAACATTAATTATTATTGGAGTTATTTAGAACGAAAGGAAACCATTTTTGTGGTTTCTATCATTATTTAAAGCTTGTTAGTTAAGAAATAGAAGTAATATAAATATGTACAAAATCCCATTTTTTTCCGTTTGCAAATAAGAATTGTATTTTTGTAACTCGAGTTTGTAATTAATGTTTGCCTATCTTATATAATTTGTGGAATCCTATTTTTTCTGCCGTTGTTTTGATATAATTCCGGTGTTGCATAATTTAGGTTCTTTTGAAAATGGCTCCCATTTAAAAACGTCATCCACGGATTTTTCACTTAAATGGCTATCTTGTTATTTAAACTGGGAAAAAAATTACATTTTTATAAAATTGAAATAGGAAGTTGTTCTGGTGAAAATATTGAAATTAAAGCAACTTAAAAATCTTGATATTTTATATATTTAAGAGGGTTCATGTTGATTTTTTTCCTTTCTAAAAATATCATTCTATGGAACAGTTAATAGTATGCAAGCATTTATACACTTAGATAAAATTACCAAAGCCATGATGATTTTTGGACAAAAACTAGTGAGTAATAAAAATTTAAATTTTTTGTTTTTTTCTATTTTGTATTAGTCATTGAAATATATATAGGTGTATGTGTGTAAGATGATTAATATTTATTCGAATTATTGTAGCATTTTATGTATCATTAAAACACTTATTGCAACATTAAAATGTTCGGTAGTATTTTCTGAACAAAATTAAATAAATTTCTTACTGCTTTTATGTGGTTATCTGGGATAACAAGTACCTTTTTAATATTTTATTGCTTTTTAATATGAATATTTTAACATGAATGAAATGAGTTATTTAAATTTTTTATTACCATTAATAATATCTCACACACATGTTGCTGGCATTTTAGTAGTAAAAATCATCATTAAAAAATTAGTTTTGAAAATTCATTTTGAATTTCTCTTCTAGGTTATATATGTTATACATATAACAGTAAGTATAAATATTTTAAATTAAATGTATTGAGATATTCTTTCTTTCTTTTTTTTTTTACGGACAAAAATAATTGTATAATGTGTTGTTCATGCGGGAAAACAAGTACAATTTTTGTTCGTTATTTTAAAGGTGAAGGAATTATACATAGAAGCACTCTTTATATTTTAATAATAAATTATCATTAATTACAAAAAATATTATTTATGCTTCGAATAAAGTTCATTAAAGTATTTCCTGTAACTCTCGAACTTATCTTCATAATGAGTGCATATATTAAGTTAAATAAGAGAAAGTATCCCCATATTTGTTATTTGTGAATGACCACTAAATGTTTCGTTATATTTTTAGAATGTCATTGCATTTTCCTGCCATTAACCTCTTTTAGTCTATCAAGAATTTGTTTCACGTCTGACCTTTAATTAGAGGGTTACGCCTGCTTTCGGACGCGATTCATTCTGCATTCATGATTTTTGTCACTTCTGAGCTACTTCCAAGATCAAGATGTTGCTTCGATTAAGCACATCACCAACTGTTTCACCTACCATTGGCAGTGCTTTTTTTTTATGAACGTTTCGTTTCGGCTAATCGCTAATTTTTTTTATAGTCTTATTGCTATAACGGTGTTTGTTCATACTTCGATAACAATAGGTCTCGCCTCGATTTTTCCGCAGAAACATTAAGTCAATGACCCACTATGGATTGAATCAATATTTGACTAATCACTCCTTACATGTAGATCTTCAGCTGTTCGTCCTGCTAACCCAGTGTTTTCCTTCTTTCGTATGCCCTCTTCAGAATTGTTTTTAGGTTTAGCGTAAAGGTTTATCTATATAAATAAAATATGTTCTACGTGAATTATATTTCAAAAATACTTGCAAGACAAATAAATTATCAAGATTTAAGAGTTGCCCAGCATTTTGCTCCTGGTGAAATCGTGCCCCTAAGTACCTTTTACTTGAAAATTTTAATGTAAATACTTCTCAAACATTTTTGTTTTGAAAGTTCGCCATTTTTTTCGTTTCCATTAAAGAATTTCAAATTTATCGTCTCCATTTCTTCTTCATTGATCACTCTTATTAATTATATATTAACTTCGAGCTTAACAAATATAATGATACAAATAATGTTTTTTCTAACCCAAACATTTATTTATGTATTCTTAAAGTTCATATTTCTAATTCAGGCAATCATGTATTGGTAGATTCAATGCAAATTGTAATGGATCTTTGTATCGAGAAGGATTCTGGAGCAAATGTTTATTAACAATTTAATTTAAATATTACAGCTAGTTTATATTGTTCATATTAGAAAACATTTGTTTGCTCTCTCACCTAAAAAAAAACTCGTTTTTTTCTCATCATTCATTTTATTGCAAAAAAAAAAAAAATCATTTCTTAACAATTAGAAATTGATGTTTTCCTTTGATTGATTAAATCCGTTACTAAACAAAATTGATTAAAATGACTTCAAATTATTTTTTCTTTAAGGATCTAAAATTTTTGCTTCTTTAAGTATACTCTATTTTCATTGGATAATTTGTGAAGTTCTTTATGAGGATTGGTTTTTATCTGAAATTGTATCTAAATTTCTCAGCAGAATATCGTAAGTAATCTTGGATTCTCCAAAGCAATGTAATCCATTTGTGATGACTCAGGCTTTCAGGCTACGCCTAAGGGGGAGAACGAACAATTGATGTTGCTAGAAACGTCCTCTTTTGTAATAGGAAGTGACGTTTTAATCTTTTATTCTTTAAACCTTTCATTTTATTCGAGATTTTTGCATTAATTTTTCCCGTGTCCATATTATCTTCATGCATATTGTCAAATTCATTAAAATGCAAATTTGTATCCTAAGAAACTTATTAAATAATGCAAGCCATATTTAATATTCAGTCACCTGTAAAAACAAATTACATTAAAATCCTAATATAACAGTGAGAATTTATTTTTGACGAAGCATTGTTTGAAAGTGCATTAGACCATAAAAGTTAATTTCTGTATGATAAAAGAAAGTTAGAGTGGTGTACCGAAAATTCATATTAATTTATTTCGTAAAGCTGTATAAAAATATGTTTTATGTTTTATTTAAAACTAATGAAGTGGTCGAAGCGTTTCAATTTTGTATGCTAATAAATAATTATTTACATGTATGCTAATAAATTTATAATAAGTTATTTATAGTATTACTTGTATGGGATATGAAAATGAATGTATGGAATACAAATAAAACAAGGAATAATATATTTATTACCTTTAATTCACACACATATTTTTTTAGTAATTTCATTTAAATAACATTAAACAACTGAAAAATTTTCTGAATACAACATTCCGCAATAGTTATAATCAAGAAGATTTTTGTTTATTATGTATCTTTGGATCTTTAAGTATTTTTGACATAATATTTTAAGCCTCAAATTGTGCTCATTTAATTTCATTGATTTAGATGAAATTTTCCTGGCGTGAAAGAATCAACTTTTTTACCTTACAAAAAAGTAATCTTCCTTCTTGCCAAAGAGTCGCGAAAACAGGAAGTAAGGTCCATGGCCTATCCATTCTTTTTTAAAAAAGTGGTTATAAAACACCAGACTTCTTCCCTCTCTCAATCTGAGACACGTGATGAGGTGGGAATTCTCGGAGAATTTTTTTTTGTCTTGGAAATTGGGGGTGTGTATGTTGCTGAGGCCTTAACTAGGTACAAGGCTTTGGGAGTGCTCATACATATGATTTTTTAAGCTCTTTGAAAATGAGGATGTTTTGTTGATAGCGCTTTGCTCTTTGACCACTAACGCCGATCTTTCCAACACTATCGAATCAATAAAAGTATTCAGTGTTCCATTGCGTAAAATAAATAAATCGTTCTTTAAAAATATAAAGCTTTTGTATTTTTTGTATCGTTTGCTAACAGCTTTTTTTATTGAATAATTTTTGTCGTCTGTACTTTTCATTTGCCAAAATTGCGAAATTAATAAAATGTTATATTGTGTTTTATTGGTTCATTACAGTATGACTTAATTCACATTTAACGAATAGCTTTATTTGAAGATTATTCTAAAAAAGAGACGATTTTTGATTGCTGGTGGCTCTTGAGATTCGATATTGAGATTTACTTTAAAAAAAGTTTTATTTCATATTATTATTATTATTTTGAAATTTGTTTGTTAATAATCCTATTGTTCAAATAATTTTTATCATCTACTTTTTCACTGGGGAAAATTGTAAAGTGGAGAAAAAACATTATCTTCATTATTACAGAGTGACTTGAGTATAGATCTCAAAATTGTAATTATTTAAGGGACATGTTCTTAAAAGGCATTTCCCAAAATATAGTGCAATGGATTCATATGTGCTTCCAAAAAGTGAGTGTTTCGAACATTTATTATAATTTTATTTAACATTTTCCCCATTGCTTATTTTATAATTAACATAAAATGGTTTATATCTTTTTGATTTTGCACGAAAATTCACGAATTATCAGTGTAAGTACATAAAATTTGGTTTATGTACTTATACTGATATTTTGAACTAAAATTCATATGTTTATATACATATATATATATTAGTATTATTTTATTTTTGTTAAATCAATGATTAATTTTTCAATATTAGTTTCTTGACATTTTTTAACTCTCACTTGCGAAAATTACGATTATGCCAGGCTGGGAATATGATTAAAACATCTTGAAACTAGATACATTTTGAACTTCAAGGCATCAACCTCTAACCTTAAAGAAATATGTGCATGTTGTAGTTTTTATTTCCTCCAGTTAATGATATTTCATCTCATCACAGCGTGTGATTTTTATGTCACATAAAAAAGCAAGCAATGCCATAAGAAACCTGGAAAGGAGAACATGCTTTTTCTTCGTTGATGCGAAGCGTTTTTCAAATCTGGGGCATAAGAAAAAGGAAATGGCACAAGTCATTTATAACTCCCGTTCTTTTTATCAAACCAATGAAAGCAACGATGAAATCCATCTTCGCTTAAAATCTTTCTAACTCTTTTAGAATATTATTGCGGTTGACCTTGACGGGGAGGGGGAATGCTTAGTGAGCGCGGTATGTTGAGGAAGGTCATCGGTTTCATTCTTCCCGTAACTGTGTGGAAGCGGGACATCGGCCTTATTTCCTGTGATGTCTGCTTAATTCCCCATCAATAAATGCGCGGAATTTTAATGTAATTCTCTTTCAAAAATTATCGATTGAGATTATACAGTTGTGAGTCATTGCTTCATAAAGAATTAAAAAACTTGCTCGATTTTTTTTTAAAAAACTTTGAATATGATACTTGATTATTATGCATCTCAAGACGTTTTTGTTGTGTAAGAATTTGCATAATTTTAATCGTATTACTAAGTTTTAAATAGATAAATGTGAGATTAAGATTAAGAAAGTGAGTATAGAGAAATGCACTCTACACCACTTAGTGTAATTTATATTGTAAGGAAATCTCTTTTATAATTTATAAAAAAATGTGGCATATATATTTTTGATACTTAAAAAATTATAAACAAATTTTCATTTACTTTTAAAAAGATTAAAATCATTTATTTTAAATTATTGTTTTAAATATATACATTCTTATCAGTCATATTAGATGTCTCTTTCAAAGATTTTATGGTCAACCAGCTATAATGTAGAGAAATTTTGAATGATAAATTTATGTTATAACCTAAGTGATAAAATTATGTTATAACCTATAAATATTTAACTTGAAAGAAGTTAATATAATTATTTATAAATATTATTATATTAATTTCTTTCAATTAAATATATTTATTTAGGTACATAGTTGTAGTACATAAAAATATATACTTTAATTATTTCTGTAAATATCTGTGCATAGTAGAACATGTGTCTCAGAATTTATTCAATTCTGAACTTTAAATTTTAAGAAAAAAGTTCATAAAATCATAAATCATAGAAATTAAGTAAAATTATATATCATGATAGATATCAGAATCATTAATTATTTATTTAGCAGTTTTCATTATTAATGATTATACACAGTAGTTATCAAGTTAAAGTTGCTAAACCCTCAAGCAAATGTTTAGCACTTAGTCTTCTGTTCAACAGCTTGTGGTTTTGAGTCATATTTCAATGTTAAGAGTTGGAGTAGGTTCAAAATATACTTTAGACTGTTGATCATGGGCTAATAACCCTCATGTGCAAAAATTTACTGTTGATTGACAAACAAATGAAACTATAATTACAGTTTTATATTCAATAATTAAAATAAAAGTTATTTTAACAATTACTGCCATATTAATTTTATTAAAAAGCAGAATAATTTGATATCCTTTTCCTTATCAACAATAATTTTGGTTGATATCTAGATTTCTGTTTTGAAATTTTCTTAATAAGTTCTCTCATGAAAATTATCTAAGTTGCTCAGATAATTCAAAGAAATAAGTTTTTTAGTTCAAGCTGAGTCAGTTAAGTTATGAAATTTTTTTTAATGAAAAATATCAAGCTATTCAAAATATTATAGATTAAAGAAATTCAAAACTCCAAGACTCTAAGGAATTTATTTCTTTGGATGAAGGATTTCTGTAGTTATCGATAAATGCCATAATGTAATAGCGTTACTTATCACTTAGATTGTGGATAAGATTCGATTTTCATGATTGCAAACTCTGAAATCATTGGTCTTGATTTATAAATTAAAAAAGATAAAGAGGAGAAAAACAGTTCTAATTGTAATGATATAAAATAGTAATAGATCTTCATAGTTATAATATTGTAATATTAATTATAATTTTATTTTCTAAATATAAGTACACATATTTTGTAGTTTTCACTAAAGTTTAAAAGATCATTATTATAATGTGGTATAATTTTATGCAGAGGCTCTTCTTCAAAGCCGACCTCTTCCGGAGATTCCTGGTTTGTTAGAGGATTCTGCGGCTGGTCTTCCACTAAGCATTGAAACTGCATCACGATGGATGTCCAAGGAAAATTTGTTACTACAAGAGGACGCCGATCCCCAAGTTTTTGTGGCCCTGTATGATTTTCAATCGGGAGGAGAAAATCAACTTTCCTTAAAAAAGGGTATTACGAAATATTTTTTTATTTTTCAACAGAACTTATTCTATTATATTCATCACAATGAATTTTAATTGAATACATTAAGGAATAATTTTTCAAAACAATTCAAACAATTTAAATTTTTTTCAAATATTGATTCTTTTATAATGCATTCATTTCTGAAGGTTTTTAATTGACTTCCTTTCAAATTTTCTATAATTATTCATTACATGTCAATATTATATCAAATTATAACGATTAATCATAACATAAAAAAATTTTAAAAACTGAATGTTGTTGGAATGATAGCAAATGCTTTGCATAGATTAAAAAATAAAAACTATTTTATTTCAATAAAATAATTTAATTTTTCATTTTGAATTATGAAAAGAGATTAATATAATAAGGTTTTTGTGATAAATAAAGGAAAAATACTTATATTGTTTTAAACTTTAGTATATTTATATTAATTATGTGTGTGATTTGAAATAAATAAAGAATAATTTATGAACAAGTTATTTGTATTATCAGTACAAGATGTTTGAGGAACATTTTATTTTTGAAATATATTAAAGAAATATAAATTAGTGGTACAAAAATGTAATGTTCAGTGAAGTAAATAACTATAAAGAATTGGAATTCAAAATAACATTTTATATAAAGTTAAGTGAAAATAAAAAATTATAACTGAAATAAAGTCACAATTAAAGATGTGGAGAATTTCTAATTTTTGATACCAAATTCTTTTGATATTAATTTATAACTTATTTTAATGTGCCAATTTATGTTTGTAAATAAAGTATAAAAACATTGAAAGGACTTTAATAAAAGTTTTATGTTTAATGATGAAAATGTTCGACTGAATAAATGTAAATGTACTGTTTTTCCTACTGTAATTGTAAAAATTGACACTGCTATTAGAAAAAAAAGTTTAATATATTGATTTTATAATTAGAGCAACTTTTACTATATGCTTTAAAATTGATTTTAAATTAATCATCATTTCAATATATTAATTCCACATATGTAGTTTCATATCTACTTTTAGTTATAACAATGATTCTCAACCTTTTTTTTTTTGTCGTGGAATAATTTTAAAATTTGGTGGTACACAAAGAAAAAGATAAATTTAAAAGTTATTTACTTATAAAACAATGTGTAAAATAGTTTATGATAATAATTGTGAATGTAAAATAATAATATAATATTTACTACAGAAACAATTTTATGCTTATAACTTTACTCGTAATAAAAAAGGCATTATGATTTTTACCATATACATTTCTAAAATTTGGCCGAGCTGGCAGCCGAATGGTTAGCGCTCTTGCTTTTGGTTCAACAGTTCGTGGGTTCGAATCCCACCTTGGGCATGAATGTTTGTAGTGGTTCGGAATCCACTTTAAACCATAGGTCCCAGTCTAATTAGCCCTCGTGTGTAAAAAATGACCGTGGAGCGACATATAAACCAAACCATTCTAAAATTTGGTAGCACACTTTAAAATTTTGGCAGCACACAAAAGTGCCATGTCACAGTGATTGAAAATCACTGAGTGAGAAAGCAAAATAAATTTGAATCAAATGATGAATAGTTGTTGCTGTTACTTTTAAAAATATGAGTTGCATTTAGAACAAGAGTTTCACAATCATAATTTGAATTAAGTACTTTAAATGACTATTATTAAAGTATATTTCAGTTTACATATAATTTTTAAAATTAATTTCATTACTAAAAATACAGCACTATTTTTTTTTAAATCACAGGAAAGTCTCCTATGTAACTATGGATTCTTAAACAGACTTTCCAAAATTTTTATGCTAAGATCCTTGCTGAATGGTTAAGGCTGTTCAGTTTAATAGTTGTTCATGGATGTTTTTAGTGGTTCTATATTCATTTTTAAACTCTTGTAAGATGCTTAACTTAGCCATATATTAAAAGTGACAAAATATCAATCTAACTAAAAATTTTAAAGCATAGAAATGTATTAAATTTTACTTCAACAGTAATTTTTTTTATTAAGCAAAGTAAAGTAATGTACTAAATTGAAATCTAATATAAATTCCTCTCAAATGAAAAATCAAGAAACTAATTAAATTGCAAAATTTAAAATTAAAAATGTATACAAGCTTACAAAAATTGTTTTAATTTAAATTCAAAAATTTAACTATGTAAAATTGATCATCAATGAAAAATAATAAAAATATTTTATGTTGTCAATTATTTTATTGAATAGCATTTTTAAAGATCAAATGAAATCTGAAATGATCAGGTTGATTGCCTAATTTATTGGGCAAGCGATGTCCAAATGGCTGAATTTCTCATTTTAAATAATTTATTTAATCTTATTTTTGAATTTATGGGAAATGTTCAATTATAAAAATATTGCTGCAATTGTTATGTCTTCCAAATTCCTCGTACATGCCATACAATCTCTTATGTCTTCCAATAGTTTTCTTTTTTTGTTTTATTAAACACTATATTAAAAATTGTGATACGTATGCTTTATTTATTAAATAAACTTATTTAGAGAATAGAACTAGTTATAATATTTTATTTATAACATGAGTTGTATTATCTTGGCATATTATATTTTTAAAATGTTGTAGTTCCTGATTACCATTTAGTTGTAATATTAAAATTTTTTATAGTTTTTTAAAATACTACTATTTAACTATTAATAGATGCTTTTAACAATCTTTGGAAGTATCTGTTAAATTTTTTTAAATTAATTTAAAACATCTGTTAATAGTTAAACTGTACAAACTTTTCAGTTTAGTTATTAAATACATATATATATTTTTTAACTTGTTCTTACAAATGATAATTTTTTGCTAATGTTCTTATACAATAGAAAAAATGTCACTTTGACATAGTTTAAAAATCTGTTGATGAAAACAGTTGATTATTTATTTTTCATTAGCCTAAAATAGTGCATTGGCTAAACTTATTTGTTTTGAAATATGTAATACATAGCAATTTTCAATAATAGCAGATATTCATATTGGGTGGAATGAATGCTCTCTGTAATGATGGAAGTAAAACAAAATATACAGATTAAAAAAAAATAAACAACAAATTAGAAACTGATTGTAAATTGAAAATTGTGCAAGCAAATTATACTAAACTTGGTAATTTTTATTCAGTCATATATAACTCAAAAATGAAAGAAAAACTTGTGTATAAAGTTTATATTTGATGATATCAGCAGAATCATAAAGTAAATTGAATTTGGTTGTGTAAATTATGTATGTAAAAAAAAAATTTCAGTAGTAGGTATGATCACCTTGAACAGCAATGTTTTATGCTATCTATCATGCTCTGTCACCTGCCGAGCTGGCAGCTGAATGGTTAGCGCTCTTGCCTTCGGTTCAACAGTTCGTGGGTTCGAATCCCACCTTGGGCATGGATGTTTGTAGTGGTTCGGAATCCACTTTAAGCCGTAAGTCCCGGTCTAATTAGCCCTCGTGTGTAAAAAATGACCGTTGAGCGACAAACAAACCAACCATGCTCTGTCACCAAGTTCTTTGAGAAGAAACGTCCACTTCTGATGTAGTTTTAAGCTTATATAGGGTTTATAAAAGGAATTGGAGGCCAGAAACATGATTCCCAAGTGAGCATCCCACACATCTACATCAGGACTAAAATTGACTCCTTTTTATCATAGTAAATATGATCACTATTATCAAAAGCATCTTCTAGTAACTTAAAATACAGACATTCCATTTTGGTAAATAAATATAAATTTTTTATTTTAATTGTTCTTTTGATTGAAGATTTTTGTTACCATTCTATGTTTTCTTTACCTTACTGTAAATTCATTAATGCTATCATTAAGAGCATCTTCTAGTGCCAAAACAGTGCATACTTTTAATTTTAGTAATTAAATACCTATTTTTTTACCTTTGTTTTTGTGATTGATAATTTTTGTTATTGTTTTAATACAACAGCAAGGAATATGGTTATTTGTATTTATAACAATATTTGTTTTAGGTGAACAAGTACGTGTCCTTTCTTATAATCGAACTGGTGAATGGTGTGAAGCTCAATCAAGAACTTGTCAGGTGGGCTGGGTGCCAAGCAATTATATTACTCCCGTGAATAGCTTAGAAAAGCATTCTTGGTATCATGGTCCCATCTCTCGTAATGCAGCTGAGTACCTGTTGAGTAGTGGCATAAATGGCAGTTTCCTGGTGAGAGAAAGTGAGAGCAGTCCAGGGCAAAGGTCTATATCTTTGCGCTATGAAGGCAGAGTTTATCACTATCGCATAAGTGAGGATACAGATAGTAAAGTAAGTTAGTTTCTTAATTAAGAAAAATACTCAACAAAAACTTAATATTTTTCTTCTGATACACTGCAGTTTGTTATTTAATTTCAGAAAATTTGGTACTAATGCGATTTTACTTCTAAACTTAATGTATTAATTAAAAGAATTTTTTTCCTGCTTTATATATATTTTATTCAATTCAGGTACTGATAAATGATAATTTTATATATGGTGGAAAATATTCCAATATAAATTTTATGTGTGTGTGATATAATAAAAATATTATGGATATTTTGGCTTATATCACTAAAGTATAATGAAATATTGCTTTATTTCCAAGTTTGAAGTTAAAATTTTGTTTTCTGAATAAATTATTTAGTGTATGAATGATTTGTGAATTTTCAC
This sequence comes from Latrodectus hesperus, assembly GCA_037975125.1. Lineage (NCBI taxonomy): Eukaryota > Metazoa > Arthropoda > Arachnida > Araneae > Theridiidae > Latrodectus > Latrodectus hesperus. The sequence goes on along the minus strand of CM075860.1, from coordinate 28,322,536 downwards.
ACATCAAGAATAATATATATTATTAAAAAAAAAACTTTTAAATTATAGATATTTTTGAAAAACTTTGGTATAATGCATGAACTCTTAAAGGCGAATACTTTTTCATCATCATATAAGATCACCTGATATCTGATAATGATGATCATATGTAATTTGTTATCAAGGTAAGAAATAATGTGTTGATCTGTCAGCTGAGAATACAGCTGTTAGAACTAAGGATTTCTCCTCAACATTTTATATTTGAATACCTCCTTGAGTATAAACATTTGTGGAGGTATGTTATTTGTTTAAAATTGTTGGTTTTAGTTGAATCAGTGCTTCTAAGCAAAAACTGAGCCTATTGTAACAAAAACGTTAGATATTAAGAACCAATAATTTATTTTAAAATTATTTTTCAAGCTTATAGTTTTCCAACTTCTCTTAATAGATCTTATTTCAAAAAGATAGTTGATGAAAAAATATTCTGTATTTTAGTTTATTTATTCCTAATAAGGATTGATTGCCATTTTTCAGTAAAATCAAATTGTATATTGTATGTGCAGTTATGACATTCCTCAGCAGTTTGTCTTTTATTTCTATATTGTATTCATTGTGAACAAGCCAAAGTCTTATCAATAATGTGTGCTTATGCATCTAATGAATTTCATTTCAGGTGTTTGTTACATCAGAGTGCAGGTTTAACACCTTAGCAGAGCTTGTACATCATCATTCAATGCATGCAGATGGTTTAATAACATTACTACTTTATCCAGCTCCTAAAAGAAATAAACCTACAGTATTTGCTTTAAGCCCAGAACCAGATGAGTGGGAAATCGATCGAACTGACATCGTAATGAAGCACAAACTTGGAGGTGGTCAATATGGAGATGTATATGAAGCAATATGGAAGCGCTATAATGTTACAGTGGCTGTTAAAACTTTAAAGGTATATGGAAATATTTGTTACTTTTGGAATTATTCAATGTAGATAAGCATTATTAAAATAAATTCATTCTCTACATTTCAAATTTCAATTAAAACAATTAGTCTTCCTTTTAAAAATGTAGGATCTTTAATTTTTCATTTTTTTCCCAAAATGAAAAATTTTGTAGTAAAAATTAGTTTTTTAAAAACATTTTGAATCTTTCTCTGTATATATTATTACTTATAATAGTGCTGTTTGTAAGAGCATCAGTCTTTATTTTTATACTGATTAATGTCAAAGAACATTGTTTTTAAATGTGTAGATTAAGAACTGATAAACACAATATATATTATTGATTCCGTACATATTTTCTGTTATAATAGTTTTGTTAATAAAAGCACCAGACTTATTGACCTTAAAATGGTCATGTTTTACTCTGATTCAAGCTAAAGAACATTCTGTTTATTAGAGTAAATTTAATTGTGCGTGTTAGAAATTTGTAGGGTCTAATTAACTTAGTGTAATGTGTAGTTTCAAGAAGAGGGGATGTTAGCTCTAATTAACAACTTTGTCATTGTAGCTTTAAACTATGTTACACTATTTCCTAGAATGTTATGTTTTGTACTTCAGTTTATTATCAGTACCTTAATCTGTAGCTATAGCTCAATCTTAACATTCTGTAACCATTACAGGGTATTTATTAATTGTATTTATCATAATTTGATACTCTTAGAATTCAATTTTCATTAATAGTAAAGCAAATCAGTCAGTTTTATACGACTTTAATTGTATAGTAGTCTAGTTGCAAAGACTGTTATAACTTCCTTCTCTCCCCAAAAAGAAAATTTAGTATTAAAATATTGTCAGTAGGATTTAAGGAATGAAAACTAAGCATGAAACAGTATCCTTCTATTGGTGTGATGGGGAAATTTTTGAGGAAATCAAGTTTGAATGCAGTAGAGCATTTTAATGCCCACCACAAAATAGCATTCTGGGTGAACTTTTCACAGGTATAGGCCATATTCATATGTCACTAGGGAGGAAATCTTTAGAACTCCCAAATACCCACACTGGCATGCTTGCAGAAAGCAGAAATGCAATCATCCTTGACATGGATGATTGCAACAGTTGAACATGAGATGGATGAATCACATTCATCTCATATTCAACTGTGGCTGGGATTGAAAAAGGAGCTTCTCACTCTAAAGAACAATGTTTTACCACAAAGTCACTGTGACCCCTCAATGTATTGTCTTTATCATTTATTTGATTTTAAATTAAAATTATGAATTATAGTCACCAGACCCATTTTGTTTTACATAAATAAATTTGACATTTTTCCCAACTGTCAATAGCTAAATGACCTTCAATTAAAAAATTTTTAGATTTAATTCTAGCTATGGTTATTTATGCATACAATAGTTCAGAGTATACTTTAAATTGTAAATCCCAGTCCAATTATCTCTCATGTTAGAAGTTATGTTGAGCAACAAACCAAACCAAATGCATTGAAATTTAAGAAAAAGAGTAATTTTGTTGACTATTGTTTCTTTTGGTGACAGTATATAAGATTGATTAATTTATTTTCAGATTTCATGTCCTATATGTGTTAGTATTGGGATTTTCAATTTTATATTTAGTGATTCCCACCTTAGACATGAATCTTTGTAGAGGTCACAATCCAATTTAAACTGTTAGTCCCAACCTGATTGCTCACATATGCAAAAAAATGGTCAATGAGTGACAAATAAGTCATTCCAACCAAACCACACCAAATTACCATTTATTGTCCTCTATGCACCTTTAGTATGACATAAATACCCAAATACAAAGGTATTTTAAGTTAACCTCATTTTTTAAACTCTTTTAACTGGGTTTAAATATTGTCAGGTTGAATATGTAGATTTGTTTACATTTTATTCCATGTGAAATGGTTTTCATGTTATGTAGTATTCAATTACCCTGTAGAAAGTTATGTATTTTGTTTAAGTAGCAAATTTTCTTACTTTTGATTAGAAATCTTTACTTCTGAAGGTTTGACTGTTGGACATTATTTATGATCTGCTATCAGTACATGAGTCTGAATTACATTTCATTTTTTCTCCTTTGTGGTATACCTAGGAAATATTAAATTTACATTAATATTTATATACATAGGTTATATTAAATTGAATTGAATATTTCATTGGTTACCACAAAATTTATTAATTTTATATGCAAAATTAAACAGGACTTTCTGTAGAAGGTATACATAAATTGTTAAAATCTATTAAATTATAGTATTTTATTATGCTTGAATCTAGTGTTTAATTATGTTCACTATAATTTATATCTTCCTTACATGGTTAAAGCTTTATTCTCCTGGTAAATTATACTGCATGATCTTTTATTGATTGCTAAATAATGTTTTCATAAAAGTATAAATACAGTGTACTGAAATATATTTCTTTTAACGATAATAAAATCTTGATCTATTTCTAATAGTTTTCAAAATGCAATATTTTTGCTATTTATCAGGCCTAAAATATTAGTGTTTTTAGACAATATTTTGATGATAAAATTGTATTCCTTTATTACTACAATTTTATTTTTATATGAAGGATTAAATTTTTTAAGTAAATCCTGTCTCTTAATAGAATTATTATTTTAAGTAAATTTAAAATTTTTTTTTATTTGTTTTAATTATACTGATGAAAACAATTTTGAAGTTTTGAATGTATGAATATTCATTTTATTAATGTTACCTTTAAAAAAAATATTTTTTGCATCTCATTTTAGGAAGATACAATGGCTTTAAAGGATTTTTTAGAAGAAGCAGCTATCATGAAAGAAATGAAACATCCAAATTTAGTCCAACTATTGGGTATATATTTTTTATATTTCAGTATCTGTTTTTTTTTACTTTTATTGTATTTATTTCCTGGAAAATATGAATCTAAACTTCTATTTTTCAGTAAATGCAAACTTTTAATAAATATTAAAAAGTAATTATTATTGAACTAAAAATATTATTTAAGTAGTATTTTTTTTTCCACTTCATGCTGAATATTGTTTTAATTGCAACTTCCATTTAGGTGTCTGTACTAGAGAGCCTCCATTCTATATAATAACTGAATTTATGCCTTGTGGTAATTTGTTAGACTATTTGAGGAATGCAAATCGAGATGAAATTAATGCTGTTGTTCTTATGTATATGGCCACTCAAATAGCTTCTGCTATGTCTTACTTAGAATCACACAGCTTTATTCATAGGTATGAACCATTATTTCAGTTTATAATTGTGATTGAAAAATGCAACATTTTAGTATATCAATAAGTTAGTTGAATATGTGCGAACTGAAAATTTTTCTTTTAAATCATCAGTTTTATGAATTTAAAAATAAGATTTTTTATTTAGAATGTTATTAATTTTGTAAATATTTAACTTAATTATACAGTCTTTTAAGAAAAATTATAAAACAATTTAAAATTTATAAATATAAAATATTGCATTTGTATAAATTATAATTATGAAGAAATTGGTATAAATATACTTAAAAAATAACAAATTTTTTATTACCTGCCAACTTGCCATTAATTTTATTAAATGTATTATTTTTCTAATCACTTTATAATTTCTAAAATTATTGATTAATTTATATAAGTATTAGGTTTTTCATACTTATGATAAAAATAAAATTTTAAATTGCTTAGATATCCATTCTTTCACATCCATTGTATATTTCACTATTTAAGTAATGTGGAAACTATTTTGTGATTATCATTAATTATGATAGTGGTTGTATAAGATTGTCATTTGACAATTTTACTTGAAAAAATTGTTTTTCAAATAATTTTATATTGATAGCTTAATTTGTAACATTTAATGCCTTTCTAGTGTATAGAATTTTTCAAATTTTAGTTTTTCATTTGAAATAAATTTTTTTATTCATATTTGTATTATTTATATTAATGAATATTTTTATATTTTTGTTAATTTCATTTTTGACAGTTTTTGTAAATAAGACTTAATTTAAAAAAAAATTCCATTTTCAAGTTTATAATGAACAAATGTTCCTGATAAAAATATTAATTTCAAAGAGAGATTTCAAATTTATTGATTTGATTTCCCTCTTTGGCTTAAATGCTTGTGGTTGTTCAGAACCACCATAAATAGTAAATCTCAACTGAATTATAATGTGCAATATGTTGCTGTGAAGCTTAAAAATCAGAAAAATAATAAAAAAAACTACATTTGAAGAATGTGTTTTTTATTTCTCATTTAAAATATACACATATATATATATACATATATATATATATATATATATATATATATATATATATATATATATATATATATATATATATATATATATATATATATATATATGCTAAGTTCTTAACTATATTAATCTAATTGTTCCCAACTTTTTCATTTTATTAATAACTTGTTACTATTTATTATAAACAAGTAATGCTTGTTCTGTTTATTTTACACAAAAATTAGTAGTAAGTTCATCTTTGCTTCTATACCCATCTATTATTTTCAATTTATATTTATTGTTCACATGTTCTTTGGGTAGCTGTATGTATTCTAAATAAAGCTAAATAATGGAAAATTTTGTTCTAATTTTCTCATAGTACCTATCTACTACTTGTGTTCCTTACAGAGATCTGGCTGCTAGAAATTGTTTAGTTGGGGAAAATCATCTTGTGAAAGTTGCTGACTTTGGATTGGCTAGATTGATGAGAGATGACACTTACACTGCTCATGCAGGAGCTAAGTTTCCAATTAAATGGACAGCACCTGAAGGATTAGCGTATAATAAATTTTCTACAAAGTCTGATGTGTGGGGTATGTTTTATCTTGTATTAACTGTAAATATCTTTCCTTTGTTTTCATTCATTGCATTCTGTGCATTGTAATTTATTTTCTATTTATTAGTGATGAAATTAAAATATATTTAGTTTATTTGAAATTTTCTTCAGTAAACATTTCCAAAAAGTTGTAAGATTCAATGTTATTTACATAACTTGTTTGATTTCTGAAAGTGTCATATTTCATCATCACAAGATTTGTTAATGTCCAACACCTTTAAATTTTTAACTGAAAAATTTTTCTTCTCAGTGTTTCATGCTAAATTGCAGTTGTTTTGAAAGGTTTTGATGCCTTGTATTATAACTATAGTATTTCCAAGACAAAAAAAAGATCAATTATAACTGAATGAGCAGTTTTATAAGATTTTAAAAATAAAGATTAAAAATTAGACTTTCATTATTAAGTTTATTTAAATTTGATTTGGTATTACAATGTTTTCATATAATCATAGATGTGAAAATATTTCATAGTTTTGCAAAATATGTTAAATTACTCAACATTCACTTATTCCAGAATTTTGAATATCATTTGAAAGAGCTGTTATTATTTTAATATTTCTTTTACCATTGACATAAATACAATTTCTTTATCTTTTTTCTTTTTATCTTATTAATCTTTTCGTCCTGGCGGTAACAACTGTTGCACCATGATAGTGAGTGTCTCAGAAGACGGCTGTGGTACAACAGTTGTACCATGGATTTTTCCCCCTCTCTAGCGCCTGACTTTTTCGCGCTCAAATTTCTTCGGGCAGTTGAAGGCGATTTAATTATTGCTCTTTTGTGTGTGAAAGTCGTAAAAATTGGGAACTTGTCTGAGCGGAGAATTTTGTCGAAAAACGCTTTTATTGGATCTTTATATATGTATATATATGTGTGTATGTATGTGTATATGTGTGTGTATTTATATATATGTGTGTATATATATGTATATTTATACAGAGGGTATTAACACATTTTTAGAATGATTTCAATTAAGAATTTTAAAAAAGTAAATATTTTTAAATAAAAATTTTTAGCAACAGCTTATTATTTGAAATGAGAAATATCGTCTGCTACTTTTGTTCTTCTTTCAAAATGTTGCATGTAAACAAGCTGTGAACTGAGGGATATGTTTTTGCGCTTTCCGAAGAGAAATATTCTTATTCCAGGATTCAAAAATGCTGTGAAATGCATGGTATTAAAATTTCTAAGTGCAAAATAAGCAACATTATTAATCGGACAGGTAAAAACCGTCAATCATTATTTCTATATGGAAAGAAGACTCCAAACGAATATCCGAAAAGAGTTCTTACTGTTTCAAATGTTTCTAAAGTGAAATCCCTAGTAACAAGAGAAAATCCGCCAACACAGAAATCAATTGCAAAGTCTATAGATACATTTGTATCAGCAATAAATAAAATAATAAATCAAGATTTACAACTTAACCCTTTGACGCGCGCAATATACATTTTTTTAATTTTAAAGAAAAGAACTGTAAAAATTGAATGTTATGATCCCACAGACAAATAATATATGAATTTAAAAAAATCTACATCCACCCATATATCTGTGGGTGGTGGTCGCAAGGCGCAGCCAGCGCGCGTCTAGGACCTTGAAACTTACTGAGTTGGGGGGAAAAACTTACCTTGTTTCGTGCACGCTTTCAATAAATGACGATTATTGCAAACTTCTTAGATAGTTTGTATTTAAAATGCAGTATTATTTGTTTTTACAAAGTAGAGAGTAGGAAAAATGAAAAATTAAACATTTATATAATTTTGTTGCTATAAAAAGACGATATTTTCACTTTCTGTCTCCTATTCCAATTTATTTGGGTTACTCGGGAAAGAACCAGGTAAATTTATAACGATATTGTCTTCATCTTCTGATCCTTCATCACTTTCCACCTGAAGATTATCATTAGCAGTGACTGGCACATATTCTTCTTTGTCACTATCATCACCCGAGATTTCTGACTCTGGATCTGAAGGAAGTTGTTCAAATAAAGCCAATGCCTCAGCTATTCCTAGCCCTTTGCAAGGCATTTTCAATTTGAACAGTAGAAGAAAATATTTACACACAGTTAAAATATATTGCTATTAATTATTTTAAATTTAAATAAAACTTTTACGTAAATACTATTTTCGATAATATATATATTTATATATATATTCGAAAATAGTATTTACGTAAAGTTTTATTTAAATATATATATATATATATATATATATATATTAATTTTTAAAACACACAAAGTATTATTAAATAAAAATTTCCGTACTAGCCTGGGAGCAAACGCAACATTCAACGCAAAGAAAAATCTGAAACAGAAATAGCGAAAGCACGTGTTCACTGGCAATGTAAAGTCCACATGTTGTTTACAAGTAAAATGACCCTATGATTCAAATCCCCCTCCCCCACACTCCTAAATACTCTAATTCCCAGTCATAATATATATTCCGTCCTTTGACAGCCAGTGAGCGCCGGCCATGTTTATATAGTCTGCTCTTCACGTAAGTCATGTGTTCTAGCTGCACGGTGGTTTCGCGGTGCAACCACCAGGAATTTCCCTCAAAAAAGGAAAGTTTTTTACGTATCTAGTTAAATTTACTGCTGCATTTATATTGTTTATGACAGACATGAAGATATAGGAAAAATTTTCTAATATTTATCATTATTTATATTAAAAAAGGTTACTTTGTGTTGTTAAAAATGAACATTAAATTACGCCATATTGGAAGGAGTCCGACCTGAAATTTATGGGTGCTGCCATCTGTTAGTGTTATTTAAAAGTAAAAGATATGAAATCTATAAAATTTAAGTGAAAAATCGTGAAAAGGAATTAAGAAAAAGAATCGAAAATTGGTGGTTTCATGGCGCGACCACCACGCATTAAAGGGTTAAAAAAGCTAAAAAAACATAATGTTCACTAGATTTTACCAAGACATGTGGCTCAATGCAAAACATTTTGTAGAATCATGTATGAAAACCATTAACAGGAGATAAATGAAAATACATTGTGTCCTTTGATAAAGCATGGGTTTACCTAAATGACTGCTACAAAAAAAGTTCTATTTACTATAGGAAACGAGGAGAAAAAAATGTACAAACCTGGTTCCGTCAATGTAAAGAAAGTTTCAGTAAGGGGTTTATGATAGTCGCAGGTTTCTCCTACAATAGGAAATTAAAAATAAAAAGAGTAGAAAAAAATATTAAAATCAACTCATCCTACTATCAGGAGAAGGTTTTACGTCCAATATTTACAGAAGAAATTCCACTTCTTTATCCTAAAGACTTTCAAAGAGTGAAACATCAACAAGACAAAGCTACAAGTCATACTTCGAAAACAACCACTGTATTCCTAGAAAAAATGAAGACTAATACATTGTATATATATCTTTTCAACATATTCCTGTGAAGTCCCCTGACGTTTCACCTATGGACTATTGTGCCTTTCGTCTGTTAAAAAGAGCTCTTTCTAAACGCAAACGCACCACGATGGATGGACTCTGGAAAATAGTGGAAGAGGAATGGAAAGCAATACCCCTGGAAATTTTACGAAAAGCTCTTATATCAAAGAAATCATGATGCAGACTTATAGTCCAGAAAAAAAGCTATCAGATCGAACATTTAAAAAAATAGTCTTTACATTTTAAACATTAATTAAACGGCCCCAAAATCGTTCTAAAAATGTGTTAATATACCCTCTGTATATATGTATGTATATATGTGTGTGTGTGCGTGCATAATTATTAGAGGTGTATTGGCTTCATTAAGGCTTAAGTCTGGAACCAATGCAGAACCAACCAACCATATATGCAGAAAGCAAGTCCAATATGGTTAACACCCCCTGAAGAATTGCCATGTTGCTACTTCATTTCATTTTCATTTTACTCTATATTTCTTTTGAATTTTGTACTATCTAGTGAACATATGTTCCATCTGTTTACTGTATCATATTTTCACTTTATTATTGTCTATTTAGCATTTGATTAATTTTGTAAAAAAATTTACATTTAATTTATATATATTAATTAAACATACATTTTTTTATTAAATTATATATATATAACAATATGCAGAATTACACATATAGAGAATATTTTTATTTTTAATTGTATTAAAATGGTTGTCTTTTAACTACGCAATTTCATATTTATGAGACTCTAAATATTGTATTTTCTGATTTTTAACAAGCAGTAAATAGATATGGTGGCTCCTGCATTGGTGAACTCTTTCTAAATTACATAATAAAACTTGGAAAATTAGCATTAGTGTCCTTACATTTTTAACAATTATAATCTCTATAAACATGACTATTCTTGATCTATCCCTGACCAAAATTGCTGGTTTTCAGATTGATATCTTATCAGCTAAAATTAAAAAATCTTAATGTAATGTATATTAAGTTTCTCATGATAATTTACACGTGAGAAAATATGTGTTAGGAAAAATTAGGGAAACTCAAAGATTTAATAGTCTTCGAAGACTTTTAATTAAGAAACTGTATTTATTTTGTAATATAAGAAATTTTTTACAAAGACATAATTTTGATCTAGTATTAGAGATTTGATCTTCAAGATGAAATATATTTTATTCGATGTTGCTCACTATTGAATAATTAATACTAAATGTCACTTTGTTTTCTTACGGGCACGAATATCGGAATACATGCTAGAAATCTTTCTTGGTTTCTTACTTTCGACATATTGTTTATGGAAAATATTCCAGGACCACATTGTATTTTTTAATCTCACAGCAAAAACATGCAGGTAGAAATAAAATAAATATAAAAATGAAAAAACTTCCGATCATAAATTGAGATGCGGTAGATATTTAAAAAGTTGCTTTTTAGTTGTGTGTGTTAGTCTTTCATCTACGTAGTTTTAATTTCTGTATAAATTTAACTAATCTCAGTTTTGGTTTTTAAAAATAATTCAATAAACATAGTTTTATAAAAACTTATAACACTGAAGATTAGAAGCATTTATTCCCAATATAAAGATAATGTTTTCTTGCTAATGTTCTGATAAGAATTTTATAAAAATATTTTCTGAGACTAATACGAATATATTTTGGAATGTACTATTTGAATGAATATTTTCAAGTTCTCAGTCGTTGAGAAATGAACCGAATTTTACTATTTATTGTATAACAAATTTATTAACCAATCAACCTGAATGCTACATATAAAGGAGAAACTCAAGGTTCGTCTGGCTACATTGATAGTGCAAAACATTTCATACTTAGTTACAGAAACACACGAAAGGAAAATAACATTTTTAAGCTTTTTCCTTAAAAGTGAAATATAAAAAAGTGAATATTTTAATCCATTCACTATAGAAATTTGTTATAAATAAAAATACTTAAATCAAAAGAAAACTGAAATCATTACTGTATTTAACATACAGATTGCTTTTAATCTTTTTCAAATGCAACTTCGGCAATTTGCTTGTACTTACTCATAAAAGGAAATATTTGTTTAAAATATCTTTATTTGCATATTTTAATATAAAGCACCATGCTTTTAGGAATGTTCTTGAAATAGTAAGTTAGTTTATTGCTTATCATTTTTATTATAACTAATTGCAAATTCATTACTTTACAGAAGTCCATAGTTATTTTAAATAATTATTTCAGAAAATTCTGTAATAAATTAATACACTCCATACAGTTTTTTTGAAACAGGCTAAATTGGTTTCACAAATGCATGTATATAATATTAAAATTCTTATAAGATTTCTTAATGTGGTATGTAAAACAACGAATAGAAGAAATTGATATCTTGTCGATAAGTATAGTATTTATGGTAAACACATTTTTCGTGAAAATTACGGCAGACCTAGCGCTGCGTATCTCCCTCCAAAGATAAAGTTTTTGTCAAGGTGAAAACTTCATCACTTAAATGGGATGAAAATGACCCTCTCCTTTCGGTCAAGGGGGTAGGAAATGTCATCTTCTCGCGCTGTCCTAGGAGCATTTTTTTAACTGTGACGCCGGACTCAAAAGGTTAATATGCTTGAAATATTAATTTAGGTTAAAAAGTTATTATTTATGTTTCTGCTTATTTGTGTGAATTAGAATAAATATCTTTAACTTGTTTTTGCAATATAATTTTTAATTTTAGCATTGAATTTTTTGTAGTTATACTTTTATGTTATTATTCTACTAATATGTTGAATTTAAATTTTACATTGTAATAATCTAACTGTCCAAAAACTTATTTTATTTCTTTCTTTCTGTATACGTAAGTATTGTTCTGTAAAATATTCTAGTATAACTGCAGAGTTATAACAAAATTTTCACTCATACTATTTATCTTATTTAGTTTTTTTTTTTTTTAAATATTTAAATTCATTATTAGGACAGCAAGACAATTTCTTAATGTAGAAGTATTTCCATCCAGTGTAACATCTGCCAGTATGAAATCTATCTTCTGATTTATAAATTTTATTTTATCATAATCCTTTGAACACTAATTTGTGAGTTTATTACCCACTTCTAGCATGTTGTTCGCAAGGATTCAGAATTTATTTTAGAATATAAGTTTTTTTCTTCCCTTATGCAAAATATGAAGTATGTGTTCCATATATTTATTTTCATATTTTCTCTTCTAAACTAACTGAAGTTTTTGGATATATTATATACATTACACAATTTTTCAAATTTCTAGTTTAGAAAAGAAAATATGCTTGAACATAACTTCTAGCATTAACTCATAAAGTTATTTCAACTGAACTTACAGAATATGACTTCATAATTAGGAAAGAAATATGATGGGGTCGAAAGGGAAATATTTCCTTTAATAATTTATGGATTAAGTAGTTAGAATCCTTACCCATAAAAGTGATACACATGAAAAAATATTTAAAAATATGAGTTTTAAATTCTCACTTTTCTGATTAGCTTATGTAAATAGTGAAATTCTACCTGTGGTTTAATTTCAAGTTAAATTCTCATATATTTGATAGTAAATGTAAAGTGAAAAAATAAAATGCTCATATTAAATCCATAGTATTCAGGATTGTTGAGATGATAATCCCATGAAAAATAAAGTTTTGAATCCATGGAAAGTTTTTGTACCATTGATACTGATAATTCTACGTATTCCTTTTTAATTTATGAAGCAGATGTTGAATCCATAGTTTTCAAAATTTATAATTAATAGATGGTACAAACTTCTACAAATAATATTCTGACTTTGCTGATTTTTAAACTAAAATTTTGTTGATTTTATATATTTCTTTTTGTCTAATAGAAAACTAAATTGAATGACATCTGTGATCAATGCATGGTAATTTAGCTAGTTAAAAGCATAAAATTGCTCAGTTTAAAATTTATTGTGGCATGTAATTTGCATTCTTAATTTAATCTCTTTAATTATTATTTTATTTAGCATTTGGCATTTTGTTATGGGAAATTGCAACATATGGAATGTCACCATATCCAGGAGTTGATCTAACAGATGTGTATCACATGCTTGAATCTGGATATAGAATGGAATGTCCACCTGGGTGCCCACCAAGAGTGTATGAACTGATGCGACAATGTAAATAAGTCATATTTATATATACACATAAGTTTCTTATTTAAATACTAATATATATATATATATATATATATATATATATATATATATATAACATTGTTTTTTAGTCAATAATTTATTAAAGGATTGTGTATTTAACCTTTTTTACAGGCTGGCATTGGGAACCATCAGAACGACCAACCTTCAAAGATATTCATTTAACACTTGAAACAATGTTTCAGAATTCTAGTATAACTGAAGGTATATTAAATTTTAATGATGGTTCAATTTTATGTAAATTATGCTTTCATGTTAAAAAATTTTATTATCTTATTTGCACTGAAACTTATTTGATGAAAATTCATGGAATAGTTTCTTTAAAAATAGGAGAAAAAAACTGATAATGAAAAATATATTAACACACACTTATAAAATTACAATGCTTTCTAATATTTGTTATTTAGCACTAAAATCTAGGTATCAAAAGATAAAATGTAAAATGGGCAGAAATTGATAGTTAAAATAAAAATTAAACTGCAGAAAAAAATATTTTGTTAACTATGTATTTACTTTATAAAATAAGAAAAAGCCCACTTTATTTGTAATTATTCTATTATGTCCCAGTATCTTTCATTTTTTGCCTTAAAAATATACTTTTAGCTAGTTTAAAGTAGCTTATTTTGGTACAATTCCATTATATCTTCATAGGATAATCACCATAATGCAAAAAATAAATAAATAAAATAATCAAAATTACTGTAATAAATATTTGCACTGTGTATTGTTTAAAAGATTTACATTTTTAAAAACTATCAAAAAATAATGTAAATTATTTAAAATTTATAAAAATGGTTATCATTTACTGACAAAACTTGTTTAAATGCTGAAGTTTATTTCTGACATAAATATTAAAGTATTTAAAAGAATATTAGAAATTAACATTTTGATTATTCTATATATAATTTTAGAGGTTGAAAGGCAGCTGGAACAGCAAACTCCACCATCAAATTTTAAAAAACATGGAGGGAGCAGTGGTAATGTTCAAGCATTAGGTTCTGAAGAAGTTGAACAAGGTCAGTTATAAAATTTCATTTCTGAACTGTGTTATTTGATCAATCATTAGTTTATCTAATTGCTTTTGTTCATAGAATATTAAATTACTAAATGTTCGTTTATATCTGTTTTTTCTTTGTTTTCATAATTTTTTTAAGCCCACTTCTACCTTTGCATGATAATAGTTAAAGCTTTTTGAAAATTTTATGTAAAACATTTATTTTGAGCATTAAGTTAGCAGTAATTTATGAATTTTTATTTTTCATGAACAGTCAAGTGTTAAACTTGACTGTTCATGAAAAATTTACTTCTTGTACAAACTCTTACTAATGTGTTCTTAATCATGCTGATACCATTTTAAACATAGTAGTTTCAGTTGGATTTTATTTTTAAATGAAATGCTTATAATCTTTTTAAATTATAATTTCAAATTACAGTTGACATTCGTTTTTGCTAATCTCTAATTTATAACATGATTTTAGAAACTATTGGTTGCTCTAACAGGATCTCATAGATGCAATGATAACTTCCATTACAAACTAAAGTTTATAAAAAACTTTTTCAAACAAATTTTATGGTTTATTTGTTAGTGTTTATTTTTAATAATCTGCTTTTTTTTCCAAATTTATTAATTTTTTTCTTTATTTTATGGTTGAGAAACTTGGATTAAAGTCATCATTGCAAAATGAGTTTCTTCTAACTGCAGATTTTTATATTGCTGATGATGAAATCCTTGACTGTTTTGAAAGAATTCTTGTTGAATTTCTTCTACCTAACTGGTTCTTTCCACACAGCTTACGAGTATAATCAATAAGTTTCAGTGCAAATTGTAAAGTATTTTTGCAAGGAATGACCATGGCTTGACATTGCCTTATGAAATTGACGTTCTAGGCATAATGTATTTTTCAGTCTGTGCTTGTAATATTGCAAAAAGCTTATTTGGTCAATTTGATTTATCTTTCATGTTCATTTATGAAGCACCATAACTGAACAAAGCCAAATACATTTATCTGACAACTTGAATAAAGATGAATTATTCATCCATGAACAAAAAACTCACTTCTGCCTGAAATTTCATTTCAGGATTTTCTAAATGTGGACTTGGGTAACTTGTACTAAGAATTATCAGGTGATATAATGAATGAGAATAAAAATATTTCTCCTCACTCTTGTTCTTTAAAAATAACAAAAAGTATATGACAATGTTGTGACTGTCAACAAAACAGTAGATGATTGGTTAACAAGATTGAAGAATGTTCTTCCTTTGCCTTATTTTTCGTTATTGAAATGAAAATTCTTTATTAAGGAAGAGTTTTATTTTGCATGTGTTTCTTATATAGTATATACTTAATAATTATTTTCTAATTGTACTTTATTTATAAAAAGAGCAATTTAATAAAAAAAATAGTTAGCTTTAAGATCTAACACTTGTTTTTAAATTTTTTTAAAGATTATATCAGCTCTATGAATTTACAAAAACAATTGTCTATTCTATTGTATAATAACAAATTATTTCATATGATGCCTTTAACATACAAGTTTGCAAAAACAATAATCTACTGTATTATTTTATAACATGTTGCCTACAGTGCCATTAATATACATAAACTAGCAATACAAACTGTTCTTTGTAACTGAACGGGAAAAATGTTTTGTACAAATCTAGATTCGACTATATATTTTACTTAGTATATGTAAATTTGTATGATTTCTTTTTGATTACCAGATAATTTGAGAAATATTGCACTAAAATTTATTTGGCAAGTAAAACATATTAGAAAGATCAAATGATTGAAATTGCAGCCTTGTAAAATGTTGATTATGTTAAAATCAGCTGCCAATGTAACTGGCATTAATGGTTATAACCACTGCCATGCATCTTTGCATAAAAATAAATAAGCTTTGGATGTTACTTTGGGTTATAGTAGTCCATATAAGTTCTACATATTGCTGAAGTCGATCTGGTGTAGCAGCAGCTTGTGTATCCTAAGCCACTTATTATGCAAATATGGACTATATGTTTTTGATTTAATCATAGGAACAAATAAGTGTAGGAAGCTGTCTAATCTGTTGAGTAAAGAACTATTGAATGTTGTGTGCCACTTGAGGTAATGCATTATCGTTTTGGAATGACTGATAGCTGACATTGAATGGATGGGTGAATTATGTACTCCCATACTCTGGCTATTCAGTGTAACAACAGTGCATAAAGCAATATTTTAGCTGTGGTTATTTCTCTCATCACAGTATTTACAAATTCAAACCCATTAAACACACATTTCATCCATTAAAAATTCAGACAATCTTATAGTCTTAATCTTTAATGTCATCTCTATTACCTACTTTTATTTTAGTGAACATTTATTCTAACCTGACACAATGTGGTTATATATTTATTTATTATTATTTGTATTCTCCTTTTCTATGAAAAAATTTTATTTTAAATATTTCACTTTAAAATTCAAGCTGATTTTTTAGAATACTTTACTACTAAATGAAGAATGAAGTGTGTTAATTGGAACATTATTTGTAGTTAAATTTATTGAATTATGTAATTAATAAATATTTTTTTATCTCTTTTAATACAGACTATTTTAGAAAATAAAAATTACTTAATAAAATTTAATCAAATTCATATTTTTTTCATATTTTGTTTTACAAAAAATATAAAAAAAAGTTTAAAAAAAAATTGAATTACTGGTATAAAGTTTTGTTAATACATTTATAATTTATTTGAGGAATAAAAATACTTTATTTAAAATCATTTTATAATAATTTTCTTGGTTGTTTATAGATTCCAAAAAACTTTTTTATTACTTTCAGGCAATCGCTCAAATATGCAATCAAAACAACCTGTTGTTGCAAAATCCACTATAGTTCAGCTTAGAAGATCTGGCCCTCGCAGTAAAACTGCTCCTGTTCCTCCAAAAAGAACAAGTTCCTTTCGAGATAGTACATACCAAGACAAATTAGGAGAAGAAGGATCTGAAGGTTCCAAAGAAGCTGTGAATGGCTTAGAAAGAGTCTTTGAAAATATCAACAAAGAGCTTCAAGATCTAAATAGCAGTGCTGGAGAGACAGAAAGTGATGTTCAAGAAAGAACTCCCGATACAGAAGATTCAGGTAGTCACACTGCTACGTCTGCTTTAAGTGTACCAAATGCAGTTCAAAATCTATCTCAACAAAAGCTGAAGAAAACTAGAACTTATCCTCCCAACATACAACAGCGAATGAAGGACAGTGCTCAAGTAAATAACAAAACACAACCCAAGAAAGTTCAAATTGCAGCTTTAGAAGTTCAAAATGTTAAAAGAGCAATAAATCGATATGGAACTTTGCCTAAAGGTGCTAGGATAGGTGCATATCTGGAATCTTTGCGTCAGCATGGGTTACATGCAGGATCGCAACCAGAACCTGTTCTAGAATCCGAATTGGATGTACTTAAGGAAGTAAGCTCAGATATGATGTATTCACATACTGGTGAATTAATTACTCGGCAAGGAAATGGTGCTTTAACTGCTGCCAATGTGAATAATTTGCATCAAAATTTTGATATGTCTAGATATTTTAATCATGGCATATTGCAGAGACAAAAGTCTGATTTAACTCACACGAAATCTAGTGAGATATTTGAAACTGGTTCTATACCTGAAACTCACCATTTGGCTGTTAAACCTGTTCCTTCACCTCGCTTACCTCGCAATAAGAAGAACGATCGTTATTCACAAAAAGCAAATAAAGTTGATGACAATAACAAAGACACTTTAGATAATGCCAAAGAAAATGGAAACCTTTTTGGTGTAAATCTAAAACATAGAGATTCTGTTGATGAAGAAAGACTTGCTTGTAACCAATCTCCACCTCCATTTGGATGTGGGCTTGTACGTCGCACACTAAAAAAACGTCCTAAAGACAGGCCACCTAGTCCTCCTAAAAATAATTTGGTAAAAAGTGGATCAATGGATGAACAATTAGGTAGAAGTAATGAAAAGTTTCCTATGTCAAATTCTGTTTCCGATCATATGAATAGTCCTAGTGCTTCCTCATTGGGATCTAATGCTAATAGTCCTCAACAAACTAATGATCTAAGACTTTCAAATGAAGATTCAATGTCTACTAGCTGTAAAGAAGTTTCTAATAAAAATTCAACTATTGCATCAAATGCTTCCACATTTAGACAAAATTTGAAGCCAGTTTCTAATTCACGTTATAAAACGATTCCAGCACCAGCTCCTCCCGCAAATCCAGCTGCTCAATTAGTTTCTGAACTTTTTGAAAGTTTGAAAATGAAGGCTCGTAAAAGAGCTGTGGAAATCGATCCACCTCAGACTGCAAATTCTCTGCAATCCAACACAGATAAAACTAGCAAGAAAATATCACCAACAGAACAAATAAAAAAGAATACACCTAAATTTAATGAGAAACTTCCTAATGATAATACTCAGTGTGATACTTCTGAATCAGTTTCTCATAATCATGTTCCAGAAAACAATGAGATTGAAAAGAAACGGATTATATATTCCAAACCAGTGTTAGATCGAATGTGTGCTTCACTTGAAGAAGATAAACTTAAGGATGGGATTGCTCCTCCAGTTCAAAGAACCAGTGTATTATCTGATGGGGAAATTCGACATGAATCTACTGAGGTATTGAATCCTGAAAAAGCTAATCTTGTAGAAGACGATGAAAACAAGAGACATAGTTCTGGAAGCATAAATAGTTTGAAGAAACTTTGGGAGAAAGAGCCAGATAGTACCCATAATTTTGAGAAGCAAAGTGATACTTTAAAGAAAGTTTGTCCTAAAATTATGGCCCAACAACTTGAGTCCAGGATGAAAAGAAGCTTTGAATTGCCTGACCCAAAAGATCAAAAGATTAGTAGTACTCAATCAGACACAGGTGAAACTGAAAAAAGTTCCAGAAATAGTTTATTAACTTGGAAAGGCTCTCCACCTTTACAAGCTAAATCAAATGTAAATCAGAACAAAGATAATTCCCTCCATAACAGTGATATTAAAAGGGAAGATTCCAAATTCAATGAAAATGCCACACAGTCAGTTAAATGTGAATCTCAGGAAAATGTTAATGATGGTGTTACTACTGGTACATTATCAAAGCCACAAGTACCCCAAAAACCTCCTGTAAAAGGCTGCCGTGCTGTTGCACCTCTTGCTCCTGCGGCAAAGCCTGCTAAACCTGCCCTAAAACCACAGTTATTCCCAAGGAGCACTACAAAAAGTTTAGACAGCCCCACTTCCCAATCTTGTGGAGATCAATCCACAAAAGACAAATCTGCTGAAAAGATTGAAAATGAAGACGATTCTAAGTCTGAACTTGCAAATACCAAAGCTTCAATAATAGAAATTTCAAATGCACTAGAAAATAATATAGTAGGGCTTAAAAATGCTGCCAGCATAAGCAGTATGAGCATTATTCAACTTACTGATAAAGTACAACTTTTTCGCTCATCTTGCTCTAGTTATGCTGAATATATCCCTCCTCACGGAAGGTTTCGTTTTCGAGAACTCCTCTCTCGTCTTGAAAATCAAGGTGAGCAATTGAGGACTTGCAATAGTAACAATAGTAGTGATAGTGCAAAATTATTATCCAACCTACAAAATACAGTGCGGGATCTTGTTAATGTTGTACAGCGATGAAACAATTTTTGTACAGTGATGTCTTTGTTTTGTGGTTACCCTATGCACATTTAGTGTGTAGGATTTGTAACGGCTTGAAATTTTTCTAGTCGTTAATGTCTTTTGAAAAAAAAAAGAAGTAACATTGAAATAAAACTGACAATGTTTCTACTATGTCAGGTATTGAGAACTTGTTAATATATTATAAAAACATGCAACATTTCAAGAGTCTTCAAAGAAAATGGATGTTAAAAATTTTTATACCTCGTTTTTACCTTTTTAGTATTGTTTAGGTTACATCTTTTATAATATATTACAAATATTTATAAAAAAAAACAGAAAAACGTGTTTGTCATTCTAATATCGTTCATGCTGTGATTAGATTAACAGGCATTGTTACCAAAAAGTTTATAGCAGAGGTATTAAATATTTTTCTTCTGTAACTAAATTATAAATATGTTCCTGTGTTAAACATAATGTTTCATTTTTTGTGTGATAAAAACATTTAAATTTTTCCAATACTTATGAATTTTATAATTGTATTTAAAAGGTAATTGTTTGTCTTTTTTTTCTATTGGATTATGATTGTTTTTTTTAAATTATTTGTTTGCATAAATAATAGTTATTATTATATGAGAAATAACTTTTCACTAATAAAAAATATAATTAAATTTTTATAACCATATACATTTTTATGTAAACAATCATGAAATTTTATTTTTAAATATGTTCTGATAATTTTAACTTAATGTAAATTGTATAAAAAATACCTATTTGAAATCAAAAGCATGGTAGAAGAGTTACATATACTTTTATGAAATATATTGTTTTTAATCTGCATTGTGTGATATTATGTATACAAGTATTGTGTATTTTTATTTTATTAAAAAGCAGAGATTAAAGCTTATATTGATTAATCAGTTCTAAATGTATATATCTTTATTTCAGATAAAAAATAATGCTAGTTTAAAGAGCAATATTTTCTTTATAGAGTATTATTATCAAAAGATATAGAAAATGTGAATTTTCATGACTGAAAAAAAAATTTTTTTTTAATTCTAAATTTATTACATTTTTGGATTGAAATCTCAAGAATTGATGCATTTCTTTTTCTTTGAATACATTTTTATTGTACATAGATTTATGTGAATATGTAAAGTTATTTGTAAAGAAATGATGGTATTGTTTTACAGTTTTTTTATTTTATAGTTTCTGACTTGTGATAATTCCTGTTCTATTGTGATTTTCTTTTTTTTTTTATTTTAGAAATTTGTGTTTATTATTATTATTTTTTATTGTTAGAACTAAATGTTAACATTAAAAATAAATTACTGAATAAAAACTTGGGTAAAGGCTGATTTTTCTTAAAAAGGAAAAAGTGGGTTACTTATTAATTTTGTGTCAAATTCATATCTTTTTACAAGTTTTTAATAAAATAATGTATGGCCATTGTAATTTTATATATTTCTGTGCAATTTTTTAAGCATTCAAATATTGAAAGCATTAATTTTTAGATTATGTATTGCTTTTGGAACAAAACTGTGGACAATTTTTTTTATTAGAAAATTATCTATTCTTGCAATTTAATATGTAAATGATTCGGTAGCTTTCAAACATTAATTTTTTTCTTTCATAATTCTACTTATACTTGTTACTTTTTTCTGTCATTCCTGTATTTTATTTTCTATTTCATTTTGTATTATAAACTTTCTGTCAATAATTTTAAGCTTAAGTTTTCCTTCTTTCAATATTAAATAATACTTTATTTGTTTTCAACAATAAGTATATTTGAAGATTAAATAAAGTTATTTACATAATATTGTTATTTTTAATAAAACAAGCATTGCATCTTCTGGTATAAAATAATTTTAAAAATTTATGATTGTAAATTTTCTTTTTCTTAAACTGTTTTTAAATATGCTGAATATAGATTTATTTTTATGCTTACACTAGTAAAATTGATGTAACTTATTCACATGCACTTCTTTTTATTTCCATTATACTTTCAAATTTCTTTTCGTTTATTACAGACATTGTTTTATTCTGCTTCTTACTTATTATTTAATAGTCGCAATAATTGCTTTATATATCAATTTATAGTATTTTTTTAATATATACATTATGGAATGTAAAAAAAAAATAATAATAAATTTGTATTTACCATTCAAAATCATTCAATTATGATTATGAAGTAGACTTATTCTTCTAAACAATTTTATTTGATCTTAGTAATTGATTAATTGAAATATAAAATTTCTGATTATGTTTTCAATGAAGGAGAAAAAAATTAAAACAAAGTAGAGAGCTTTGCAAAATTAAAATAAGAAAGGCTTTCTTTTTAAAGCATAATATGGTAAGAAAATATGTGTGTAGTCTGATTGTATATTTGAAGTGCCAAAGTGCAGATACATTTAATAATGTAGCAATATAGTTGTTATTTCCTACTTTGTGTAGATACAAAAGAGATATATTGTGTCATGTGTCTTTGTAACTAATGTATGGCTGGTCCATTGCTAAGAATGAATTCTTCAAACTTAATGAAAGGGGTTGATTTTTAGTAAAGTTAAAAACCTGATTTTGCTTTTATCCTCAGAATTTTTTTTTTTTTTTGTTAATTTTGCTTGTATCAGTTTATTATGTATATTTTTAATTCTGTATTTACTTTCGATTAAGCATAGTTTTATAATTTAGATACGTATAAAAATGCTTCTCAGCTAAACATGCTTGTTTTATTTTTAAACTGGTAAATATAAATTACCTATTTATGTATTTTATTGATCTTGAACAAATGATACTGGTTACATTTCCTCTCATCTATTTTATATTTTGTAGAAATTTCCTTATGTAAAATAAGCTATTCCTATTCATCTAAAATATAGATGCCTACTATTCTAGATTTGAGGTTATTTTCTTTCTATGTTGATGAAGTTTGATTTTGCTGTGAAAAAACTTATTTTTAAATTTTCATGTTCCTTGACAAAATAAAATGGAAAAATTGAATACTTTTTTTAACATTCTATAGTTACGCATCCATTTTGATTATTTTTATGTATTGTTTTACAGTTGCTTAAAATTAAACAAGAAAGGTAAATTATTCTTTCAATTTTAATATTATTCGATGTATTGACTTCTAAAGAGGTATACAATGATTATTTAGCATCAAAGACTAGGTTTTATGAATTATTTATATTTTAAATTTTGCTTGCAACATTTTCCCATTCGAAAATGTTTTTAACAGTTATTTTAAAAAAAATAAATAAATAAAATTCAAACTTAATGTAGTCAAGTTTACTATTTTATCGTGATTATATGTATCAAAGATATTTTATTGACTACTTTACATTTGAGAAATTTTAAATTGATGAATTATAAAGTGATATTAATGTAGATTTAAATAAGACTATTTAATTTGACTAATTTATTAATCTAGAAAAAGATGATAAATTTTAGGATTTTTTCTTCTATTGGTTCATTAATAATTATTATTTATGAGAAAATAAGTTAATATTTGTCAGTTTTCTTCAGTCAATCAAGAAATTGTCAAAAGAAAAATTTAATTTTTATATTTCTAGCATTTTTGTGTAATCAATAATATTTTGTGAAACAGTTACTTTATGAAAATTTTAAACTTTAATAACCTATTAAAATGTTTGATTTGTATTAGTAATGTTTATCAATTTTCAGATTTATTTTGAATAACAATGTTTGAAATGATTTCTAGAATTTTGAACTTAAAATTTACTGACTATCAGTTTCAAGGTATTCTACAAATTTAGTTTCTTGTGTTTTCAATTGCTCTTTATGGTTAATTTTTTAAATTATTGTTATTATTATTTTTTAACTATTAATTAAAATGTAGAAATATTTTTAAAAAATAGAATTCTGCAGATGTCTTAAAAATTTCTTTCTAATATTAATTTTTGTAAAGATAAAACAATTATATTTCAAAGTCCAAAAAGCTTATAGTTTTATTTTTATAAAAAAAATAATTTTTTAAGTTTACAAATTTTGAAATTTGATAATTTTGCAGACAAAAATGTTTTTAATATTCATAAACTTATTTGTGCTTTCTAAATTGTTCTATAAAATATATATTATATATATCAAAATACCATAGCACTGCATATACTTAAGCAGATTGCAATTTTTTCAGAAAAATATTAATAACTGTATATTTATTATGTATATTCAGCTCATGCTAATTCAAAAAAGTATCTATATGTATAGCTTTGATTATTTAAATTATCCAGTTGTTGCTGTGTCTGTTTTCAAAAGGGATGAAATAGTACATCCATATGATTGTAAATCAAATTTATATGCTTGCTTTTTTTAAAAAAATTTTTATAATCTTTTACAAAAATTGAATTATAGGTGAGAACAAGTTGTGTATCTTAGTAATGGGTTTTTAAATTATCATATTTCAACCTTATATTTGGAAAAAGGGATCCATTATTAGCCCATGTGTCTGCTTCTGTATATGTTGTAGCTCTTACTAATTATCCTTACTATACTTTCATGGTGCTCATTATATTAACTAGTCACTGACTTGCCATTAGAAATATATCAATCATCCCTTGTAACATTTTATTTGATTGGATGTGTGCATGTTTATGTATTCTTGATTTAGTCAACATAAAATATTTCTCTAAAACAATAAAATTGTTTATATAAAGGAATTTATTTGTTTAATTATTTATCTTAATTTACATTTTTACTCAAAAGCTTAAATTGTTTAAAATTATTTGTGGTCCAATCTCTAAATTACATCTAATTGTCTAAATTTGTCTCCAATATATATATAATAACTAAGAAATGAAAATATATCTCTTGAATCATACCATATTATAAAAAAATTGTTAAGTAATGCTTATTTTTTGTTTCTAATTACTCTTTTTTAATACTTTAAAGTGAAGAAATGCATACACTATATCTCAAAATTAGAAATGTCCACTATTATTCAACAAAAAATTTGAATTGTTCTGTAAGATCTAAATATTGGCTGTGCAGCTGGAAATGATACAGTTAACTAAAATAATTTATTGTGTGCTAAATTTATACTTGATACTTATGATTAAACAGGATGTTAAAAATGATTAGTTTAACTGAATGATTAGTTCTGTACCTTTCAGCTCATGGGTTTGATTCCTACCACAAATATGTTAATTTGTAGTGATTTGCAACTTATTTAAAATTGTGAATGAAAGTCCTGGTTTGCAAAAGGAATTATTGAATGACAAATAAAACAAAATTGATAAATTTTATTTAAAGTTAGTCATATATATGTAATTCATTTCTATCAACTTTGAAATAATATACCATGCTACATTAGAATTGCAAACTCATGATGGCAGCATCAATAAATATCAATACATGAAAACTATTCAAAATTTACAAAAGATAGCATTCCAAAATGTGCATAATGCAACTGTGAATGATATATACACACAAGGGTTAATACTAAAGTTACAGTACAGCTTTATTTATTGAATTCTTTTAACGCATAATTTCCCCACCACATTCTATACACCTCTCCATGCATTGAAATCAGTCCTAAAGCCAGGTTTGCAAAGTTTTATCCCGAAGTGACGCCCAACCTCTCAGAATGTTTTCATTGCTATCGAATTGTTTCCCTTTTAGCTTCATTTCCACATGCGGAAACAATGCAAAGTCATAGGAATCAAGGGGTTTGCTCAAAAAGTTTTATTCCAGTAGTTGTCCAATTCTCGGTGCAGGTTTTGGCGCTGTGAGCTGGAGCACACAGCTAAACATGGCTCTTTTAGGAGATCTTCACGAAGTAATCTTAAAGATGTTTGGGATAGGCGTCTTCAATGTGGTATTTGGTGTAAACTTGGAAGGTCTCGGCGCCATTAGAAAATCTAAGGTTTTTTAAATGTCCAAGGCACTTTCGAGCCAAAGTAGTTTGGTCTTTCCTGTCACCGACGAAGCCAATCCATGTATCAGGACCCTTACTTATATACCATGGATGTTCTGGTGGATGCCTCCAAGAAATGTTTATTGAGGCCTTGTTTAATGAGTCCTGCTCAAGGTAGGTTAATGGAACCCCTCAATAAGTGGCATGTCAGTTCCCTCTTTTGCCAATTCATCTGCCATTTTGTATTTTAAAATGACATGGGATGGTATTCATTGAATATGTAGGCTAGAAGATGAGAGGGTTCCGAGCTTTTCAATAATTCCAATCGTTTTCTGTTCTATTATTAATCTCAATTTTTTTAGATATCTGATGGCGCTTTGGCTGTCCGAAAGTGTCTGTATCTCGCCGGATAAGTGTCGCCTAGAAACGAAGCCAATAGCCATGTCAATGGCGATAAGTGAAGAGGCAAAATCTGAGGAGTTATCATATTTACTGCGTTTAAGAAGAATTACTTCCTTACCTAATCCGCTCACAGTGCAACCAGCCCTCTTACTGCCGTCTGTATGAATACTGTCAATTACTTCAAGAGCAGCCTGTCTCAAGTATTCTGGGTGATGGGAAGATTTATTGGTATGAGTGAGTAATTCGGCATGGAAATATACTCCCGACAAAGAAAGTAAGGGAAACGCAACAAGTCCCAGTGAATTAAATTCAATAGTAGGTTTTAACAAATCAAGTTTTTCGGCTTGACTAAGGGGACTATTTCTTTTTAGTCTTTGGTAATTTTGCCATCCACAGACAAAACTTGCGGTATGGTTTTGATTTCCATAGCTCAAGAGCTTCCTGAAGTATTTTGTTAGATTTGGGATCCATCTAAGCCGCGGAGGCTTCAAATCAGCCTCATAAAGGAAAATATTAGTAGGCGTATTTTTACGAAGCCCAGTAATTAAGCGTGCTGCACCTAGTTGCACTCTCTAGCTTTTGGAGATTTGTATCTGAGACGACTTGATATATCTGGTATCCGTATTCAAGAATAGGTCTGATTAATGTAATGTAAATTGTCCTTAATGTCCTGGCATCAGCGCCCAAATCACATCCGGAGATAAATTTTAAAAAATTAAGTCTCTTTCTGGCCTTGTTACTAGCGAGACGATGTGTTTGTTACATGTAATTTCAGAGTCAAGCACAAAGAAAAGATATTTGGGATTTTTCTCACATTGCAAAGAATGTCCATTGAGAAAGATATTAGGTTTATAGCTAGTGCAATTAGCACTTGAAGAGATCAGAAAAGGTAATGAGAACAACATAGTATTTTTTATAGACTCTCAGACCACCATCAGGTCTCTCTCTTCAATTGCTCCTACCAGTATTGGGTCTGTTTATCTCTGTCAAATGGCAATTAGTTCTCTACTGGAAGAAGGACGTCAAATTGTGCTGATATGGATACCCAGCCACTGTGGTATCGCGGGAAATGAGGCAGCTGACAAATTGGCAAAGGCTGGCTCAGATCTACAACAGCCTTCTCCAGCCTTGGAGTATTATACTGTTAAAAGGCTTATTAAGTCAAATATAGCCTCTTATCGTAGAAATGTTTACAAGATGTGCATAAAGAGGAAAGCATGGGCTTCCTTACTAACAAAGCCTATTCCGTGTAACCTCCACAGGGCTGTGGGAGTGGCGAATTTTCACCTTAAAACTGGGCATGATTATCTGTAAAAACACCTTCACCGTTTGGGTTTGAAGGACTCTCCGATCTGCCCTTATTGTGGACTAGAGGACATGACTGGTGACCATCTTTACACTTGCCCTGGACTTTCGGACGTCGCAGTTAGAAATTCTGCGGAAGATGACTTTTCATTCATCTCAAGATTGTATTGGGCTGCCAGACAGAGACTGATGGTTGAAAAACTAAGGTCGAGCGTAGGATAAAAAAAGGGTTTATATCTATACAAGTGTTTGTTGGTTGTAAAGAATCCGGATATAGATTTATGACAATTGAAACAAAGTTTGTGGTCCGCAGCGAAGTTCGGAATATTTTGTAGTGATATATTTATTCTGGATTCTAATATATTAATATCATACCCACTATTCCATAGAACTATATCATCAGCAAATACACCAATCCCACAATCCTCAGTAATCACTGATTCTATACCAGAAATGTATAAGCTAGAGTATAAGATTTAAAACAGATCCCTGTGGTATTCCTTGTTTTGAACGGAAACTAGCAGAAAAAGTTCTGTTATATTTAACTTTAAATACTCTATTTCAAAGAAAGTCACTGATCCATGAAAGGACCTTTCCATCAATAGAAAAATTTTAACATAACTTATTGATCAGTTTATTCTTCCATACTTTGTCAAATGCTTTGGTCAAGTCAAGTTGAGCTGCAATGATATGGTTGGTTTTTAATTTACACTCATGTCCATAAATTAAGGAGAATACAGAATCACACAGAAATTTAACTCTAAAATAAAAATTTCTCATGTAGAATTATCACACATCTTGAAAAATAATATGCAAATTACAAGAAACCACCAGATGGCACCGATGGTACGTCACAATGACGAGAGTGTAAGAGGGGTATATAAGGAATGGTTGGAAAGAAGTAAAATTGTTCACAGGCGCTTTAAATACCTTTCAGTGCAATAACTGCTTAGTCATGGCACAAAGAAAACATTTGGATGATATTTTTACATGGTAGAATTATCGGCCGTCTGGAATGTGGACGTACCCAGCTGGAAATACCCGAGGAATTTGGAATCGCCCAAAATGTCATTTCCAGGCTTTGGCAACGGTTCCAAGATGATGGTAATGTGAGTAGACGTTACAGCACAGGTCACCCCCGAGTTACAACGTTACAACGCCGAATGAGAACCGGTATTTGGCAGTTATTGCCCAAAGAAACAGACGGAGCAAAGCATCAGACCTCTCTCGTCAGCTTAAGTTAGCTACAGATACGACAGTTTCAAGGCAGATCGTGTATAGACGCTTAGGGCACATTGGTCTATATGCTCGTAGGCCTGTCAAATGTGTATTCCACTTGCAGCAACACACTGAACTTTCATATGGAGAGGACCAGGTACCCATTACCACCAAGAGAACACCATTGAACGACACCGTTACGGTGGTGCAGGATTGCTCGTTTTGGAAGGAATTATTCTGAGTTCCAGAGCTAACCTACATGTACAAAATGTAACCATGACAGACCACGTTTGTCGGTATATAATTCTGGAACAACATGTACTTTTGTTTCGGGTCGCCTTGGGTGCAGAATTTCTGTTTATGGATGACAACGTCCGTCTTCACCGTGCAAACATTGTAGACGAATGCCTTCAATCAAAGGATATCACCCAGATAGACTGGCCAGCATGCTCACCAAAATTGAATCCAATAGAGCATGTGTGAGACATGCTTGGCCGATGAAGTACAGCCCGTCAACCTCCTCCCACATGTCTACCAAAACTTCGGAGAGCATTGCTTGATGTGAGTGGTGTAATATTCCCCAAGATCAGATCGATAATTTGATACTCAGCATGCCTAGGCGTTGTACGTCTTGTATTGCATCATCTGGCTGGCATATTATGTATTAACTATCATACCAACCATGTTATATTGGTTTTTATAAATATATTCTTTTTTGAAATTTTCTCCATGGAGTAAAAATCGCAATTTTTATTAATGATGTCAAGTATATAGCATCTTTTTTGCTCTTTTACTTTTATTTATTAAATAGACTTTACAGATAAGTCACATTTGTTTTGCTTCTGTCTCATTTTTTGCCTCAACTTGCATCATTCTTAATTTATGGACATGAGTGTATTTTGAAAATCTTTTACATGTTGAACAAAATATCATATTTGGTCTTGCGTACAATGTCCTTTTCTAAAATCAAAGTGCTCTATCGACAGTAGATTGTTAGTTTCAAGATGAAACATTATGCGATTTAGCACAAGTTTTTCAAATGTTTTACAAATAAAATTTGTTGAGGCAGCAGGTTTGTAGCTGCCAGATGATCCAACAGTTTTTTTTACTTTCCGTACAGGTAAAACAGTAGCTCTTTCACAGTTCTTTGGGAATCTACCATTGTTCCATGAATCATTAAATATATTAAGTAATTTCTGTCGGTCATAGGGTCCAATATTTGTTATCATCATATCTTGTTGCTAATTTTTCATATTTCCTAAATATACCTTTCCCCTTAAAATATAGAATTTAATATTTTTAATTAAAGTATCTTTAGAGACCATGACTTATTTTCGGTGCCAAATTTCGTTGGGAGTAGTTGGTTACATTTGTTTTTCCTTCATCTAATCATAATTCATCAATATTATACTCTATATTTTACTATTATTAATAACATGATTATTAAATTACCTTTGTAGCACTATTAATTTAAGGATACTTATTTTTCTAATAGATCATAATTATTTTCTATTTTTTTGAAGACTTACAGTGAAAAAACTGAATAAATAAATAATGCTAAATTATTATATTACTCAAAATAAATGATTTTATTAATATTTAATACTAAAATCACCTTCTAAAATTTTATTTTTGCTACCTTTATGCATGCTTTTTTTCCATTTTCTTAGCATTTTTATTTCACCATAATATACCTACCAAATTTGCAGTTTTCCACTTTCTATTTTTATTTTTTTTTTTGTAGTGCTCATCTGCTGATTAGTTAGCGTTATGCCTCAGCTTAACGAGTCATGGGTTCGATTCTCTCTTTAGAATACATGTTTGTGGTGATTCAGAATCCATTTAAACTGTAGGTTCCGGTGGAATTATAGTCTTCCTGTACAAAAATTGATCTTTTCGTACACGAACAGGAATTTTTGGTAGAGTGAAAACCAAGAACTTTCATAATGCAGATTAAAATTGTTTACAACTTAAATACGATTTGTTTTCAAGATAAAAGTATTTACATTTTTCGAGAACGTGATTTTAAACTATCATATTCTTGGACGCATTGAACCAAAACTATTGTTTACAAACACTGATCAATTTTTCATATTCAACACTGTCAATTCATGATTCAACACTGTCAATCAATGAGAACATTGCCAGACCAGCCAAAGAGTTGTCCAAGAACTTATGTCCCCGTTAGAAGATATATTGCTGACTAATACAATCATTGGCAGTCATGGATCCATTTGACTTCCTAGACACAACACCAACCAACCAGAAGATATAACTGAAATAATTGCTGCTGTGAGCAAAAAAATAATTTAAATATGTGACATCTATCATTGTAGCGAACATTAGTAAGACAGTATCATCGTTTCTTAGTCATGTATTGAATTTATATTCCTCTATTTGTTCAATCTAGAAAGGCGTCCTTAAAATGGAATCGTCAATAAGTCAGTTGAGGTGTATAATAGTCAAAATATATTTATTGATCACTCCAGATAAGCTCTGCAAGTCGATGGTACCAAAATATTTCTCATCTCATACAAATTTAAGAGGAAGTATGGTCTGAGATTTTCACATCTACAGAAAATATTTTGCAACTTAAGTTGCAGTTTTTTAGAACTCACTGTCAGATTATATGTTGTAGCAGTTAATATTGCTTTTGTTTGTAATGGAAGGTAATGCGCGTCACCATGTAGTTCATGGAGAATGAGCGGATTTTACGCAGAGCGGCCGACATCTCCACTCGACCTGAATTTCATTGAAAGTATTGGTTATATTTTCGACCGTAATTATACTTTTTTCTTTCCTTTGGAAATTGATTTACAAAAAAATTTCGATTCGCGACTTCAGTTTCTAAAAATCATTTCCTTTGAAGCCGATAAATCTCTCGTGAAAATCATTTCCAAATGCTATAAGCTTTTTTTAATTAAAATGCTCATATATCATAAAAGATCATTTTATTGATAATCTATGTAGTGTATTTATGGAAATTTAAAATTTCTTTCACGTTTGAAGTATTTCATGAATAAACACATTTGTTGATTTTTAATATTTCTAGTATAAAATCTAATATTTTAGTGCACGATGCTTAACTTTTAGGAATGAAGGTATTGCAAAAGAATATGCTAATATTAGTAATAAAAAAGGAGTGCGATTACAATTATGTGAATTGGTCAATCAACATTTATCAGTTATATCAAAAATATCAACTTCTAGAGTAGAGTTCTGATTTTTTTATTCAGTTTTTAGTATTTTACTATATCAAGTTCTAAATCATATTTTTGTTGTGTGTGTGTGTTTTCCAAAATAAACTCTTCATAAAATACCAAAAAAACCACTCAAGGAAGTCTATGAGATGCAATTTCCTATTTATTTGAAAAAATACTTTTATGCATATTGATTCACACATTGTTAAAATTAAACTATAGTTACTATTAAACTATAGTTACTAATAACACACTATAGTTAAAATTAGAAAGACAATTGGTTAAATTTGTAATGAACATATATTTGACTATGATCTTGTTTCTTATAATGATTTATATCTGAGAAACATAAGGTCTTATTTATTATTACTGATCCAGTACGTCTGAAGTACATGGCTTATAATCATATATAAAAAAATATTTATATGAAAACAAGTAACTATTAAACTTTTTTCAGTTCTGTTAAGTACATGCTTAAGGTATCTCAAAATTTTTGATATTTTTATTATTGTGTTTCAGGTCTGTTTCAATAATATTTTTTCAACTGTTGCTGAGTTTTAAATTGAATATTTCATAATTCTTCCGAATACATTTTCTCAAGAAATTTCTTCATTGATAATAGGTACTAAGATAGGTAAAAATAAGTATGTGCTTTTGGTGGTGTAAGTAAAATCACAAACTTTAGCTAAGATAAATTTATTAAATTATTTACAGTAAAACTAATTTACATACAATCATTATACATAAAAAATTTTTATCTTCTATTTTTTAAGATTTAAAGACAAATTTCACAGTATTTTGTTAAATACAATATAACCTATAAAATTACAATACAAATAATACATTATTTACACAGAAGAAATCTACATTTCTTGTATAATATAAATTGCTTAAAAATACTATTTTAAATAATTTTAGTTAAAATAAAACTGCAATTTCGTAATTAAAATCTAAAATAATTAAAAGATATTTGATTATGAGTAAATCCATTCATATTAATTTAGAGAATAAATTTAAAAAAAATTAAATTATTGTTTGACATAAATTGTTTCAGTAAAACATGAAAACCGAAAATTCTTAGTGAATTACATTGCAGCTTTTTTTCAGTGGTAAAAAGTAAAAAAAACTTAAAGCGACTTTTAATACATTTTCTCTTTTCCCATGAAAATTATATATAAGCAAAATAATTATAAATAAAATAAACAAAAATACCACAAACATTTTTTATAGAAATAATATATTGAAAATTCAATATCATTAAAAGATATTAATTATTTACAAAGAATTCATTCACAAAATTATGCACTATACACTAAATGTCTTCATAAAGGACAAATACAATGATAAGTTTTTAATGAAGGTTAATGGTCAGTATCAAAAGAATCATGAAAATGGCATAGAAAATACTTGATATCAAAACTAAACTTAAGTATCACAGCAAACAAAGTCTTTTAAAGTCCTCAAAAATATTTTTCTAAAAACTACAATCACATTCAAACAGTGTTTGTAAAAATATTTTTTACTTTTTTAAATGCATTATTTACAGAAGGTACATTTTGTAAATCAAACATATACTTAAATACAATATTTTTTATAAATAGCCTGTATTCATTATATATTTTTTATTTACATTCATTTTTGTTAATTAAATAAATGCAATTATAAAAAAAATGATTGCAATGATTTATACATATAATACATATATTTTTGAAATATACATATATATTAATTTTTTATGTATTTCAAATACAAAAATTTAAAGTTGAAATATTTCATTTAAAAAGTAAGGAAAAGTAATCTTAAGTTATAAAACGATCTGTTCTCCGACGCATTAAAACGACTGAATCTTTAATTTCTGGGTGCTCTGGGTGTTGCCAGTTAAAGTGAAAATGGGTAAATGATGCTCTTCTTTTTCTTTTGTTTTGATCCAAATGTTTTGAGACTATTTTTTCAAGATTCAGAAATGGTAGCTCAAATGCCAAAGAAAACAGAAAAGCTAAGCCATATGTAATGCATACATGACCGAAATACAAATAAACCTATAAAAAATATATTATGTTAATTTTACATATATTTATTTTTTGAAACTTGATAAAATATTGGAAAAGAGTTTTCTGCACAAAAAGTATGTAACTAATTTAATGTGTAAAATAAGTAAAGAATAAAAAACATTTTTATAAGGGTAGTTAATAAGTATAAGTACAATATGACCTCGCTTAACGCGGAATATACGTTTAGTCAGAATAGAGCGTAATATGAAACAGCGTTAGGCGAAGTTATTCCATCCTGTTAATAATGGGGTTAAGGAAAGATGAGTAGAAAATTAGACAGGTATTTTACCATTAAATTTATTATGTTTTTTATAACAATAAAACCAAAATTTATTTCTTACAAATATAGAAAAATATTCAACGAATACAGTGTTCCCTCGCAACTTCGCACTTGGGGTTTCAGTGCTTCGCGGATTTTTCAAAAATTATTACATTGTGTCTTATAATTTATTGTAATTCTTTTGCGAGTGTTTTTTCATTTTTCATTAGATTTCGTATTCTGATTTTTCTGGAATTTTCGTAGTTCTAATGTTTTATTTTTTAAAAAAATTTATTATTTCAAAAATATATATTTACACTTTTTATTTATCAGGTTTAAATTTAATATTTAGATATGTAAAGTTCTTCAAGAAGGAATTTATTACGTCACAATTACAAAATCTTCGCGTTACATTACGTCAGAATTACTTCATCTTGGTAATAATTTGTCGTCGCCAAAAAAATTCAGAATTTGAGACCCTGTATTATACGGTATCTGCGCCGCCTCACCTAGCATCTTCTCTTGTTATACCTCGATAGTCTTGTCCATGATGTTGACTGTCACGCATTCTGTATTTTAGTGTTGTGTTGGAGATAACTTGTTTTGTTTAAGCGATAATTTTTTTATTAGGGATACGATTTTTTTAAAATTAAGCGCTAATAATGCCACCTAAGCACTGTGCCGCTATAAAAGCTTCCTCCGGGGCGCCCAAGAACAAGATGACTATCAGTGAAAAAGTGAAACTTTTAGATGTGATTAAAGAGGGCAGAAGTTATGCACACACACATCTGCGGCACGCCATTAGGGGCAGAATGAATCTAGAATGCGATACATCAAGAAAGAGGAAGCAAACATCCAAAAACTGCTTCAATAACCTTCAATAAAGAAGCGAAACGTGTGGTAACTCCGCGTAATAACAGAATTGTGAAAATGGAAGCTGCACTGACATTGTGGATTACTGATTGCAGAAAAAAGACAGCGAGTTTGGACACTAACATGATTAGGACAAAGGCCAAAGCTCTCTACGACCAAATTTTGCCCGATGACGACAATGAAGAGGCTGAAGAAGGTGCTGACGTACCTCAAGACAGAAATAATAATGCTGCCAGAAGTGATTCGTCTCCTCGAGAACGAGGCTTTTCAGCCAGCAACAATGTTCGAAAAATTTCAAAAACGATACGGCCTCAAAAACGCGCTTCTTTATGGTGAGGCTTCCTCTGCTGACAAAGATGCTGCTTGTCGTTATGTAGAGGGTGAGTTTCCTAACCTTATCAGTAAGGAAGACTACCCCCCGGAACAAGTTTTCAACATGGATGAAACAGGCCTTTTTTGGAAGAGGATGCCTTCGTGTACATTCCTTTTCAAGGACGAAGTGAAGAAGCCAGGCTTCAAGGCGCACAAAGTGTGATTTTCAACATAGCAGGCAATGCTGCAGGTTTTTTGTTAAAGACAGGCCTTATTTATAAAGCCAAAAATCCACGGGCAATAAAAATCCCTCTCTTGATGTACAGGAGGCTTTGCAATGGACCTGCAACATGGTGGTGTGCAAATAGAGTTTCTGCCCCCGAACATCTTTAATTCAACCGAAGGATCAAGGTGTCATTCGTGCCTTTAAGACACTCTACATTCGCTCAACGATGGAGGGCCTCATTTCGGCAATTGACGATGCCAATGGCGAATTCACCTTGAAAGCATGCTGGCACAATTACGACATTGCGTCATGTTTAATTAATATTCGCCAAACATTAAAGGACATGAAGAGTGATAAATTCTAGTTGGAAGAAATTATGACCGAGCGTGGTGCACGACTATCCAGGGTTCACTCTTGAAGAAGTTCATCACTCAGCTGTAGAGAAGGTGGTGAGACTGGCTCACAGCATAAATAATGAAGGATTTGTCAACCTGACAAAAGACATCAGCGCCCTTATCGATTGCTATTCGAACACACTGATCGATGAAGATTTCCTTGAGATGACTAAGTCTGCAAGTGAAAAAGAAAACAAAGAGAAAAATGAAGAAGAAACTGAAAAGCATGGCCTTACCCAAGAAAATCTGCAACAATTGTGCAACATAGTAAGAGTGATGCAACAACTTGCTCAAGAGATTAACGTCACTGTTGTTCTAGCTGTCGAGTTAAACAATCGCGTTGAAGGGGTTATGCCTTTATACAGAAGGATTTTGAAAGAAAAGAAAAAACAAAGACAACAACTACCCATCACCATGTTTCTCTATAAGGTAAAACCCACGGCTCTATCAGCGCCTTCAGCAGAAAAGTTTTCGAGTGAGCCTAAAGCTTCCATGCACGAGTCAAATGAGAGCCCCTTTTCGGCCAACAACACAAGAGTCTTCGCCTTTATTTAACATTTATTATAATTTACACTTATATAAGTATTATATATAAGTGTAAATTATATTATACATGTTTACATTCGTGTACCTATATACGCGAAAATTTCTAGGGCAAATCCTATTCCGGGGTTTTTCAGTTTTCGCGGAAGGTTCTGAACCGCGAAAAACGAGGGTACACTGTTATGTGCATATAAAAATTAATAAAAAATAAAGTTGATTTGGATATTATTTTTTTATCGCTTTTGGGTTTTTGGAATGGTAAACAAGTAGTGATTTTAATTCGAAATCTTCGCTTGTGTGCATTACCACCCAGTAGAAATGTTAAGCGATCTTTTGCAGTTTTAAATTCTGGTGCACGCTTTTCTTCACGGTATAGAAATGTTCGTTTTGGCATTCTTTTCCGAAAAAAGCCTGTTTCATCTACATTAAAATCAATTCTGGAAGATGGTTTCCTCGTTCGATTATTGTTTATAATATCACTGGGAATTCAGCCACCTCTTTCGTATTACAACTAGCTGCTTCTCCTGTAATCTGTATGTTATGAAATTTATTTCAATGTTTAAATCAACCTCAACTTGCAACGAAAGTTTAACTATTGTCACTTGCCTCAACTTGAATGTAATTAAAAATTTTTATATTCTTCTTGTTTTTTCGATTATTACAGATTGCCTTAATGACATATTGCGTTTAATTACGTCGTCAGTCCGTATAAAAAATCGTCTTTCAATTTCCTCTATAGTATTATTTTTAGAACAGGTAATTCTAGTTGAAAAGCTTGTCATAGTTGCAGTCGCCGATGACAGTATTATTGCTTTAAGTATATTGACAGTATAATTGCCCTAATTTGAGATTGACGCTCACCAGTATCTAATCTTTTAATCACTTACATTTCAGTTTCTATTGAAATGCTTTTTCTTGTTGCTTTATTTTCGTGTTTATCACCCATTCATCATAATATTTGTCACTATATCAATCATTATATTATTATATTTATACTTACAATAACGTCAACAAATGATAAAAATACGTTCGTATAACACCGCAGGGAAGAATAAACTCAGATAAACTGCTCCACGGGGAGTCCCCACAGTTCAAATAAAAGAGCGTAAAACCGAAACACAGTGCTAAATAAAACAGCTTTATGTGGTGTCGTACTGAAGTATAACATTAAAGTTAAAAGCTTTAGTTGAAATATTGAATAATGAAATGTTGATGCTTTGATCATTCTAAAGAATTATGTTCGAATATTCTAAATTTTGGTACTTTATTAGAGGTATTTTCATTTTCGTGTTGTTGCACCAACATACTTCCCGGTACCTAGCCCTAAGTTGGACTCTATCAGTTAGAAGCAGACGGGTGGAATCTTCGTTATTTTGAAGCAGAGACCAAGCAGAAGAACCTCAATACTTGGCTTGCAATCCCTAGAGTTATCATTTCATTTGGTGGACATTGCGACCTCCATCACTTTTAACGTGCCCCAGCCGTTTTTAGTGAACGCGGCGGATCTTCTGCTAAACCGGGATTCGAACTCTCTGCCTTCCGATAGTGAGAACGATGCCCTAACCAACAAGGCCACCACAGCCCTTTCATATTCGTGTGTCAATTCAATACACATTCATGTGTCACAAGTTAAGAAATCTGGAATAATTCCTCAATGTATAAGCATGCAAAAAGAGAAATACAGCACCAATACCCTTTTGCTCAACTAAAGATGGAATTGAACTAAGGACTTCACATTGCAAAGAGTGCTGACTTAAACCTAAACCAATGCAAGTTTGACATCATAAAATAAGAACATCAGAAAATGAAAAAAATGAAAATTATATGTGTACAACCCTTATATATAAATACTGAAAAAACTTACTATATTTAATTTAAGAATATTTAAATAAATATAATTTAAGAATTTTCCTTTTTATTAATATGTTTTTTCAAAATTAAAAAAAATTCTATTTTTAACATCTAACTTAAAATCTTGGTTTACAAAAATATTGCTATCTATTCAATAATATTAAAAAAATTAAATGATTAGTTATGGAAAGACAAAGTCAGTATTGTAAATTAAACAAATACAGCTTATATAATATATATATATATATATATATATATATATATATATATATATATATATATATATATATATATATATATATATAGAAGATATTATTTTTCACTATTATAATATACCAAAAGAAATTTAAAGATAAGAAAAAATAAGAATATATTAGCTTTGCATTTGTAGCATGTTTAAAATTGGTGTTTGATGCTTTCTTAATATACTTAATTTCATTAAAAAATATCTGTAGCTAAACAAATAATTAAAATAGACATAATATTCCATGTGCCTAAAATATTATAATATTTTTTAAAATCTATATTTCTTTCATAAAACTTTTTTTAACACTTTGGATACATTTTATGTATTAGAGCATCATGTACTGTTTTGATGGTTTTTAACACAAGATATATATATATATATATATATATATATATATATATATATATATATATATATATATATATATATATATATATATCATGTAAAACTTTATCTTTAAATTGTATCATTTTCTTGAAGGAATATTCTATCATAAATTATAAAAAATAAGTGAAATCTTGTATAAAATTTACTGCTTTTACAAATAAAAAAATTAAAATTGCTTTAAATTTATGTGTGTTCAATTTATTCAAATAATTAAGATGAGAAAAGTGTAAATAAATAAAAAACCAAAGCTTACCAGAACATAATGGCTGAAGTAAAATGGCGCTCTTATATAACTTGAATAGAGGTACATTAATAAAGGATGTATTAAGTATGCTAAAAAAGACAGTCTACTCAATGGAACAAATCCTTTCCATGAAAGAATATCATTCACTAAACCTAAAGAAGAAATATAAAAGAAATGTACGTAAAACATGTTCAATATATATATATATATATATATATACATATAAATATATTTAATTATAAATTTTTGACTTTAGATAGTTAATCTGAATTGATAAATTTTTAAAAGTAATTCCTTTTAGTTCATTAAATTTAACATAAAATTATAGATAGATTTAATTTGTTATGCTGGAAAATTTCTGAACGACATTTAAATTGTTTAGTTATAAATTACTTTTCCCTAAATTTTTAATTATGAAATCTATTTTGATAAATTTTAACTGATTTCTTTTCAGTTTTCAAAAAATAATTTTTAGTATATACAGACTTTGTTATTGGATAAATGGAATTCTCAGATATAATGAATTTTTTATGTAGCACCAAGCTTAATTCCTATTTAACTAATATATTTTGGTAATCTCAAAATGAGAAATTTCTGCAATAATATATTTGGTTATTGTGAAAATCAAACAGTTAACGAAACGAGAACTTTTGATTTCGTAATCTGTTGATGGAAGAGGCACAGAGACATGATATGATAGACTGAATCATGTCAAAGCGAGAGGAATGATTGGTTGTTGTGATTATCAGGGGTAACAGAAGTCCAGCTCCTGGGCGATGAAAAATATATGTATCTTTCAATAATGTGGAATAAATGTGTCATCAGAAATGAAAGTATTTTGTATTATTGAACTATCCTGAAGATAACAGGGGTTCGTGACAACATCATAATTATAATGAACTGAATTGCAATAATATATTTGGTTATAATGAACTAAAATACTCTTTTCATAATTTTTTAAAAATCTTTTTTCTTAGATTTTGCACTTCTTGAATATGCACAACACTTTTAAAATGTTCGATGTAAAAAATAGTGACCATGATATTGGAACTTTTTGTTTAATGACTGCCATTTATATTTTTAATAACACGAAAAATGTTTAAGAAGTCAATTTTAAGCTGAATCAATTTCTGATGTGAAAAAAACTCAGCGAATATTGATGAATATTGTTTTGAATTCTATGTAACACAAAATATGTGTCAAACAAAAAGCCATATTTTTGACAGTATAAATAGATTCATTTCATTGATCTATCAATATAGTATTTTTAATGACCATAATAAATATATTCTTGAAATTATCATGATGATTCTTTTTTTTTTTTTTTTTGGAAATAGAGTTTTCATTACTATTTTTTATTTAAATAATATAAACATAAAAATGGCCTGCAGTATTAAATACAGAATGGATTTTAATTGCATGTTTGTTCATAAATAGAGAATTTCAAAAGTTTAAACAAGAGAAAAATAATGATGTGAGTTTTTTACAGAACATAAATATTATTGTAAATTTTATGCAAAATATTTATTTTTTGAGTACTGGATATAAAAATATCCTTGTAAAAATGATTAAAAAAATAAATAAAAGAAAAGAAAATTAATGGTAGTATGTAAAACAATTGCTTTCTCTTACAAGTACAGAGAGAATGTTTTTCTCATTTAAATTGATACATTTCAAAAACATAAAATAATTTACAGGTGTAAAATTCTTTTAAACTTAATTCCACTTTTTTTTAACAAGTGATATTCTTTGTATTTCTTTGTATATAAAAGTTGAATTAAGATATTACCGTATTTTCCTGTATATAATCCGCGGATTATGTGTTAAAAAAGCTCCGCATTTCGTTGTGCGTATTATACGCAGCGGCAGATAATCTGATAAAAAAATATTTTTCTCCAGAAAAGCTTACAATAAAGTTTTGTAAAAAATGTCATTTATGTTTCATAAAATGAATAACAGATGGCGCTACGACTCGATTGAATTATTTAAACTATAATCAGAATTGTCATTACGTTCAAGAACGAATTCAGTTCCTCTGAACGATATTAAAGTTCCAATTCATAAGTGTCATTTCGCATTTTATCTTGACCTGAACTTTTCCGCTTTGAAAACATTCAAATTCGTATAGCGTCATAGTGAAGTAAAAATTAAGTTACTGAACAAATTTTGAACTGAAACTATATATAGGGAAGATAAATGAAAAAAAAATGTAGATAAACGTGTAATGTAAGGTGAGAAACAGCATGCGATGTACAAAAGAAAAAATGTATTCCATGCGCAGTTAGAAAAGAATCCATTTAACTATTAACCAAACAAAAATATAGTTTATTTTTATAATATATGTAACCTCGTTTTAAAAGTTATTAAAATCTATAAATCGATAAGATTTACTAGAATCTTTTCTGATCTTGATCGATATCGTGCTTTCATCTCAGTTAATCGCACCTTTCGTTGAGGTTGATTCAAACAGATATTTTATAAATATTTTTTCCTGTAAAATTTATTATATTTTTAATCATAATGTGTATTTTTTATTTTATTTGGCACCCCAAATTATCTGCAGTATAAGTTTTTGACCGTTAATCAGAAAAATTGCCGCGGACTATACGCCGCTGCGGATTATATACAGGAAAATACGGTAATTTTAAAGATTTTCCTAAATATGAATAACAGCAACCGAAACATTTTTACTTTAGATTAGTGAGAGTTTAAGGTAATTTTGAAGATTATGAAAATGATATTTCTGTTTTCAAACGCATATTATCTGTCACAATGTATTTAAAGTACTTTAGTCCAGAGAATGTGGTAGTTAATTTTAGTATTTTCACGAATTTGTATACATTAAAATATGTATACATTATAACATCACACATTTCGTTTTATGTGTAAGAAAAATTTTTAAAATGCGATTTCTTTTCTTTTTATATTGCAACCGCACATAATGAATTATATATTTTGCATGCTTTGGTGTGTAAAACTAGCAATGCCATATATATATATATATATATATATATATATATATATATATATATATATATATATATATATATATATATATATATATATATATATATATAGCATATTTGATTGATAAAATAAATAAAACAAAATCTTCAAATACCTCCACATCCTGAACAACATACTATAACTAGCCAAGCTATACCAAGTGACCATACAAATCTACTAGTTGTTGCATATGCTACAGACACAGACCAATCTGGTAAATACCCACTGTTCCAATCATAAGTTCCATATATTACAAGTGTACAGGTAGTCACAGTAATGGACCACCCAAATATTTGTGCACACTAAAAAAAAACAGTTATAAGAAATTAAATAAAGTAAGTAAAAATATTTGATTAAATATTTGTAAATTAAAGTAAAAATATTTGATTATATATTTAGGAAACTTCTTTGATGTTGTTAAATCAACAAGAATTATTTATTAATTCAAAATAATTTTTTAAAAATATTACGAATTTTTTAAAAAATATTAGCATTATTATGAATTGTTAAATGTATACAAATATTTTCATGAAAATAAAAATTAGCATTACTATAAAATACATGATAATAATCAAATATACTTTAGATATGGAAATTTTTTCTTTGATTGCTAGAAGAAATCCAGTTGCCATTCCTATACAGTAAGCAGCATAATGTGGGTATGGCTTATAGCCTATAGTATCCAAGTATTCGTTAACATCTCTAAAAGAGTATCACAAAATTAAAATCATATATAATAAAATATTAAATATACTCATATAAAATTTACTAAGCTATTACTTACTCATATACTATGTACTGATATATTAAAATAGGACTCGTATATTATTTCTTTGAAATGGTAATCAATGTCTCTTACCAAATAATTTTCTAAATTTAATGCTAAAAATTAAATTAGATATGCAGATAAAAATTTTAAAGAATAAACTTAAAATACAGGGATTACTTTTAACTATTCATAAACTACTCACACATTTTTAGACAATATTATATTACTAATTAATTTTTAAAGATTTAAAAAATTTACTAAAAAATTACACTATTTATTTATTAAAGATTTAAAAAATTTAATATTAGACATAATTTGAAATTTTACCTAGGATGAGGCAAAGAAAACAGAGAAACTGGTGGTAAATTATACATGAATGTGATAAATCCAGTGGAAAGCATAGAAATAATAACACCGATTCCGATTAAAAATAATCCTAATTTAGGGCGCCTGGAAAGTAGATAATAATTTCATGAATGAAATCTATTCAATCACAATAAAAGCATTTGTTAACCAATAAAAATAATGAAGTCAGGATAACTCACCGATACAAGGCTAGTATAATCAAAGGAGATATTATAAAGAACTGCATCTCACATGATAAAAACCAACCATGTGGTACACACTAAAAAATAATTTATAGCATATAGATTTATTAAACAATGAATACTGATTTTGAATGTCATTTAATTTAAATTATTCAACTATCTTTTCAAAAATTGCCTAGAATGTTCACTCAATTATTTGAAATAAAAGAATGTACATCTCAGAGCTAAATTTTATTAACATAAAAATAAGTATATTATTCAATAAGTAATAAAAATTAGTTAGAAATTCTTTAATAAATTTTCAACTATCCTTTTGGAATTTTCAAATTTTTCATATAAAAATCTCAAATTATTTTACAATTACAGAATTACACATTAAAAGACATTTTTATAAGAATTTTTTAGGTTTGAAAACAAAATCATGATTAACATAAAATCAAAGTAAATAAAATGTTATATAACAATACAGGTAATTTTATAAGACTGTAAATCAAAGAAAATATTAGATAGTTAAATTAAATTTTAAACTTAAGAAATGAACATAAAATAAATATTTTCTAAACCTTGAACTAGGGAATTCTATTGAACTAAATGTATTTGTAACTTTTTTATATGATGACATTTACTTTATACCAAGGTACGAAAGAAGTGCTCACATAAAAAAAAATCTTTCATACATTTTGTAAACAATGATGTATGTAAAAAAAAAA
This sequence comes from Latrodectus hesperus, assembly GCA_037975125.1. Lineage (NCBI taxonomy): Eukaryota > Metazoa > Arthropoda > Arachnida > Araneae > Theridiidae > Latrodectus > Latrodectus hesperus. Next base: position 28,278,158 of record CM075860.1, on the reverse strand, counting down.
AAAGTAAATGTAAATTAAGAATTATATTTTGATACCTAATATTATAAAAGAATTGATTTTCACTAGCTACGTATATTAATAGCTTACCTTTATCATCTACAGTATATAATCCAGTTACTTACCCTGAGTCTGCCCTTAAAGGAAGAGTTTTTCTCTTCCTTTAAAAAAGTCATATTTTTCTTTGAACACATAAATTTATATCATATGGTTAAATAAAAATTATGTTTAAATATATATATATATTTGTATATCTTGTTAATATTCTCTGAAATTTAATAAAAAAAAATTGTTTGTCACATTAGAGACCTGTTAAACAAAAGCATGATAATGGACTTTATAAGTTATATCAAATATTAAAAAATATTGAAAACATTAAATTTCTAAAAATATGCATCTAATTATTTGATAAATTTTTTATAATTACAAAATGCAAAATATTAGTAACCATTTCAATAAATAAATTTAAGTGTTTACCGTTTTTGCACTAGGAACAAAATTAGAGAAATAAAATAGATTAGTCCACCAATAATTTTGGCAACCAGATACAAATGGTTCTAATGTTTCATTCCATACTGGACCACTGCCAGCTAAAGGTCCAAGTAAAATCACTCCAGATATCATGATAAAAGCAGGAGTTAATCTAAAATTAATTTCAGTGTCACATCATAAGTCATTAACAATATACAATGAGAAATTAATCTATGGTTTAAACAAACACAAATTTAAATACTAAAATTAAAAAACACTGACCTACAGTAACGTCTAATATAAAATCCTACTATTGAAAAATGTCCATCATTATTTTCTAAGTACTGAAAAGTTGTATACACAACAAGGATACCACTGGAAAAGAAATTTATAAATTAATAAAAAAATGACAGTATTCATTATTTAAAGAAAAAATTAATGAAAATACATTCTTTTAATAAAGCAAAACAAAAATAGTTTTACTAATTGCTATTACTTTAATACAATTAGCTATATTATGCCAGAAATCACAGCTCATGTAATTGTTAATATATTATTAAATAATATTATCGATATTACTTGGATAATAATAATAATAATACATATAAATTTTTATGATTTTAAGGCTGTATTGACAATCTTGCCAAGGTGGTCATTGTTTTCAGAAATGTTTTCCAATTCATATAGAAAAAAAATTCAAAAATATTAACATTAAATGAACATTATTTTTCATTTTATCTTAATTATATTTACAAATAGCAAGTTTAATTAACTTGAGGTGAAAGCTTATATATAGCTAAAAATATCTATTCAATCAGTCTGGAAGTAAATCAGGCAGGTGCAGTACAAGGTGGTCATTGTGCTTTTTTGTTCTTGCCTCCATTGTTTCTATAAAATCTAAGCACTTTTAGTTATGCATAGAATTTAAGCATTTACAATAATCGATTGATCTCTAAAACTTAATGTCTCAAATAGCAATCTATTCACAATTTTTTAAATTTATGAAGTTAGTAAAGCTCCTATTTCTCAGAATAGAATAAGACCATGAGATATAAAATTCTTTAGTAGAAGAAAATGTTGCTAGTTTATGCTTTCATAAATTATTCCAATTAATGTGACATTTTTAATGAAAAATGCAAACATTTACTTAAAAATAAAGATTAACAATTAATTTCAAATGTCTAATGAATGGATTGAAAAATTAAAAAGACATCATGAACTTTTGCATAAAAAATTTCGTTAAAAAATGTTTTGATGACTCCACTAACAATTTACAGTTGGAAATAAAAGGTATTACGTTACTTATTGTGCAATTTATTGGATACATTTAAAAACCATGAAATAAGGCCTTATTTAAATTTATTGTCAGAATATTATCTTATTTTATGTGGTTAATTTGACTTTATAATAAATATGTAGTCTTTGATCAGCAACCTTCCTTAAAAAATTCATTTGACAATTTATAATTTCTCTGTCTTTTGAGGTATGAGTATACCCTAATCTGATTGTATAAACATTGGTCTATAGTAATATAAAAGCTTTTAGCACACATTAATTAATAAAACTACTTTCAACATACCTTAAAACGAAAAATGTATCAGCAGCAAAAGCTGAATTCAGTATAACTTGGAAAGCAAAATTCGAACCCAGATCACGTACTTTATGTAATCCAGCTATATGATAGACAATAGGAAAATTTAGAATGCAGATTATAATCTCATTATGATAACTTCATTTAAATTAAATATATTACTTCAACAATCTTTACCTTCAAAGGCATTGAATTAATTTAATTTAGTAATAAAATATAAATATATAATAATCAAATAAACTAAAAATTTCTTTACAAGAAAAAAAACTTAAAACTCAAGCATTAATACCAGTGAAAGAAAATAGGCTTTCTTTAGTGAAAATATTCTATTCAGGAAATTTCGCAGTCAAAATATCCATTGTTGGAAATGAAAGCAACTTATTCAAAATCAAATTTAAGAAAAATAAAATAAAAAATAATAATTACATAAAATAAATTATTTTAAAATTTAAGGACTTGGAACTCTAGCCAAAAATACAAAACATATATTACGTGTAGAAACATTTTCATTAGAAAAACATACAACAAACATTTCAGAAAGGGTTAAAAACTTTTTTTACTAGATATGTATTTTAACTATTATTCAACATTCTGCGGAAGATGACTTTTCATTCACCTCAAGATTGTATTGGGCTGCCCGACAGAGACTGATGGTTGAAAAACCAAGGTCGGGCGTAGGATAAAAAAAAAAAAAAAACTATTATTCAACTAGTATCTAGTACAACATACTAGATACTATTTCTTAACAAAAACAAGTCCACTAAATTTAAATAAAATCAAACATGACCTAATAATTTATCAGAAATAAAAATTTTTATTTTTTAATTTATTTTTATTAGTTATCCAGATAATTTTATCGAAAGCACACAAAATACACTATCTGTTAATATGTTACTCCTGAATTAAAAAAAAAATTAAAACTTAAAATACATGAATAATATTTATGCAAAATTATTCTATTCATACTACCTAAATAAAATTGATAATTATTTACCTAATGTTAAATAATCTTGACAATAGTACACATGCCCTAACATAATCCAGGCAATACTTAAAAATTTTATTCCATATAAGGAAGAAAGATGTTGCATAGGTATAGAAGTATTCAATATTTTGCAGGAATTTCTGTATGCTGAAAATGCATAGGTGAACTGCCTCACACTATCTGAAAGATCCAACAAATGTAATTAAAGTATTAAAAATATAATTTTATTTTTGTTCTTAATATGAAATATTTTATTAAAAAAAACAACTTACATATCTATTTCAAAAAAATAAAAAATTAATTTATTTTTTAAAATGCAAAAAGAAACAGAAAACTTATATTCTGCTCATTCCAAAACAATAATAATAAAAATAAATGTATGAGTCTATATAATCATAACTTGAAAAAATTTGTTTACTATATTTAATAGCAAATTTATGTTTTTATAACATTTCTTTCCAGATATATAACTTGCTATAAATAGTTCACAACATTCTTAAATTAAATATTAAAATTCAGTTTTGAAAAGTAAAGAGAAGAAACATGATCAAAAATAAGAGAATAACATAATAGCAATGATTAAGAGATAAATCAATCTCAAAACATATTTTTTATATTTTATTCAACTCAATTCATCATTTAAAAGTATTTTATTGTTGAACATTTTGCTGCGCGCACAATCAAGCAAATTAAACAATTTAAAAAAAATCTAATCTATATTTGAAATTTTGTGATTCAGTAATCAAGCATTTTTCTAACTTTTTATTTATCTGCTTCTCATTTGTATTTTCTATATTGATTTTTGACAACATAAAAATCTGATATCTGAAAGCAGTTTATTCAGTTCCCATTGTAAGATAAATAGGAATGTTTTGTGTTCTGTCTTAGTTGTATCACAAAAGTTATCTTTCTAAAATTATATTGATAAATATTTTTTATTTATTACTATTTTTTATGGATTTTAATTCATCATAATCAATTTCAAGTTTTGAAGATTGCAAAAAGTGTCATAAGAAATATACAAAATTCAAAGTGCTTCAAATGATTTTTCTTTGTTTCTTTTTTTAAAAGGAAGAAAGGGGAAAAAATGCCATAATGGATTAGATCTACAAAAAATTTAGACATGATCTATTAGTCACTTTTGACCCATTATATTTATAGATTTTGTATTTTTTTTTTTTATATAACTTTATGACAAAAATGTTATTGCATGAATAATTCTACATTTTGCAAATCATTTGATTTTATTCACAAGGAAAGCTTAAAATTATAAATTGTTTGCCTTTTAATAAACAGATTCACCAAGCAAGTAAAATTCATTTTAGACTTTCATTTATATAAAACTAAAAAAGATTTTCTCTTTTTTTTTAATTATTAACAGTTGAAAGATAAACATCAGGAATTGCACTGGAATCATTTATCTAAAGGTTAGATTGCATTCTTCAAAGTAAAAAAAAAATTGAAATTTTGACTGATCCCAGTCAGATTTGAATAACAGAAGATGATGAATTTCTGATTTTCATACACACATCATGTTGGGGTAAGTCTTTGGACACTTCCCAGGTTTCTTCCACTGTAACATTTTTACACGGGCTACAATTAATGAAAAGTCTTCACAGAAGGCATTTCACAGCAGATGTTCAAATGTCTTACAAGTTTGCCCATTTTCAATGTCAAAGCAATTTTATTAAAAACCATTCAATAACCGATTTTCTTATTTAGTTATGGATTTAGTATTAGATTCACTAAATGATGCTCAGTAAGGATTGTATTAATTTCTGATGTATACATTGATAACTTAAAAAAGTGCTTACAAAAACAGAACACTTTATTTTGAAATATAATGTATAAATAAAATAGAAATTGTAAAATAAATGTTGTAAAAATTCAGCAAAATAAATTATAAAAATTATAGATAGATTTTCGGTTCTTAGTATGAACTTCCAAAGGCAGTTTCATGGATTTTAGAAACCCTCAGGAAATAGAGACAAGATTTTCTTAAAGAAAATTCAAATAAGAAATTTTTGAAAGAAATTCAATTCTATTGTTCTTTTTTTAAATTTTAATTCAACTCTTTTTAGCAAATAAATCTTAAATCTACAAGGGAAAATTTTTAGAATGTCCATAGCTTTCATGAATTGTTCATCACATAATAGATTTTCATTTGTGTTTCTTTAATATCGTTATGAGTTTATATTATAATGATAAATTTATAAATTAAAACTGCATTTTAGTTAGTTAAAATTTTCAAAATTCAAGATATTAACCAATATTAAAGTATGAATTGAATCACACAAACACCAAGCTCTTCTTAACTGCTAAGTAGTTCAATTTATTGAACAATACAACATTAATTTAACGTTTGCAATTTTTTATAGTTTTATCAAATGAAAATTATCAAATGATAAAAATTTAAATGAAGAATTTAACATAAAGGCTACTTGCACACATAACATACATATTTAAAAAACACATTTGAAAATTCTTTTATACACACAACAAGACGCTCATTAGATCTACCAATATTTAAAAACTAAAATATGTTAGCTGATGAGTCAACAAGATATTTCAATTAAAAATTTTATTTTAATTACAACTATTGGAGAATATTTCAAAGAAACTGATTAGAGATGTTTTTTTAATGTATTAAGAAAACAATGATATTTAAATAATTAATAATTGACAACAAATTTATGATATTTAAACAAGCAATTGATTGTCATATAAACATCTGACATATGTTATATCCACACTAAAAGGTTGTTGACAGCCAAAAAAATCTGTAATAATAAAGAGCTGGATATTAAGTCTTTTGTAGAATGCAACATGGAATACGATTTGGTGATGCTAAATAAAAAGCACCATCTTTACAAGTGGGGTAGATTTTTCTTCCACTAGCAAAGGTAATATATTTAAAGTAGCCAATTGTTAATCTGAGCAGAACAGTCTGAGAACTACAGTCACATTTAATTTCCAGCAGAGTGTCAGGGAATGTTCCTGTGTTTTAATTGTGTGAAGGTGGAATACACCATATTAAATTGAGTTTAGATTTTTCATTTGAATTCAATTTTTTAAAAGTAAGCAAAAAATCAGTGGTCATTTTATTCTCACCATCCTATTTGATTAGATTAACAGTGATTTCATTACCATTGATTTTAACATGTGATGAGATGCTTTGAAAATAGACGTTGTGAATTAGACAGATCTTCTATCTGACATATCTGGGTCTGATAGATAGATTTGCCAGTTTCTTAATTTATGAAGGACAAATAGCTGATGCTGTAATGTGTGTGGACTGCAGCAATTTGAAAATGTAGCATCCTATAATTACTATCATAAGACATGATAGCCTCAAGCCCAACATTAATCACATGCAACTTACTCCTGAATATAGAGCAAATATCACGGTTGTGTTGCCTTACTGTAGCCTCAAGGTAAGGGTCCTAATAAAAATATCATTGCCAGTATAATCTTTCGTATGATTAGCTATCACTATAGATTTGCACTGCAATTTTAGGAATGTAATTTTGAATTATGAATAAAAATGAAGGAGTTTTGTCCTTGATACTATGGTTTTGAACAAATATAAAATAGTTATCAAAGAAGGAAAAGAAGAAAAAAAAAAAAAAAGAACTGCTTAATAAACAAAAAGAAAATTAGTTGAAATGCAATAATCATGCTTGAAAAAGGCTACAGGAAAGTTTTTTACAAGATAATACATTTTTAAAAGATGCATTATTACTTTATGATTGAAGTCTAAATTTGAAAAAGTTGACTGCATAAAACAAAATTTATGTATCCCATGCAAATACATTTTTTTTTACATATTAATGAGTGTGAGCACTTTAATGGCCATCTTAAGCATGAGAACTATAAAATAATTCTAACAAATATCAGTGATTTTTGCTAGTTATTTGTATTTTTATTTAATGATTTTGTGAATAATTTAATAAGCTCTTGATTGGAATGTTCATTCTAAACATTTATCCACAAGACTGTAAATAAAACATTTCATATTTTATATAAATTCTCTTTTAATCATTATCTTATCAAATAGGTAGTTATAGTGCTATCAGGTCATTATAATAAGAAATATTTACTCGAAATTTTTATATAAAAAGTTATTTTTAAAGATTGATAGAATTTTTTCTTCTTAACTCATCAATGCAGTTTATTCATATTTAGGAGCAGTTGCTTTAAAAGTATTATACAATTTAACTGACCACTGAAAATATCAAACAATAAATTTTCGAATTAAAAAGATATCCATTTTATAAATAAATTTATCAGAAACAAATATTTTTATTATTGCAATTGCATTTGATTAGCAGATAGCAGAAACATTAAGAAATGATCCAGCAAAACTAGTGTGCAAACATTTTCAAAAAATATTACACTAATACCAGAAACAAATAAGTTTTTGAAGGAAGACTTAAAATAATCTTAAGATACCTAGATTAGATATAAAAAATAAATAAGAAGAATTATTTATAATATACAATTAATACTAGAACACAAAAATAAATGTGTATGCAAATTATAATTTTAACGGGTAACAACATTAAATTTATTGATATTTACATCATCAATCAAATGAAATTCTTAAATGTGCATGAACTTTCATTTAATAATAGGAATACAGCAGAATTTTCATATATAGATACTACAAGTTAAAGTTTAAAATATATAAAAAGTAATTTACGAATCAAAATGCTTCTAAAAATGTATAATTTGTTTTATGTGAAATTTATTTTAATTAGTAAATATATTAGTTATAATTTCTTATTATATCTCAAATATTATTAGTTCATTATGAATAAAATGATAAATTAATTAAAATAAAAATTAAACCAATTAAAATAAAACATTATTAATAGTTATTAAAATAATAAATTATAAATAATGTTTAATTTTAATTAATTAATTTTTCATGATAGTAAATATAACTCATATTTTTCATAAAATAATTCAATATTAGTAGCTTTTTTTAAGCAAAAATATACATTAGTTTAAAGTGTACTTTTTTTTCGGACTATGTCATCAATATCCATTTCATGCTCAAATCTAACTTGAATAAAAGAATCCATGAGAGTAGCTATTGTCACAATCCCAAAAGCAACAATGACTCCAAACCTAAAGAATTCAAAACCAATCATAATTTTTAGCACACTTTTGTAACTGTCACATGATTTTAAAACATTTAATACAATACCAAAAAATGACTTACAGGCTGATAATTTGTCCATTTGTGAGACTAGGCCTCTCAGCTGTTTCACAATGTGACACTGAGATTTCCATCATCAAAGACTTTGCCACTAGTTAAAAAAAAAGGACAAAACAATAAAATTATGAATGAATAAGAAGTGACTGAAATCATTTCTTATTCATGCATTATTTATAATTTAATATTTTTTTAATTTTATAAATGTTGTATAATTAAATTACTTACAACTATCAGTTATATTTCCAATATCTTCCTGTGAGCATGTAGATGGTATGCACACTCCCATTCTGTGCTTCATTATATAATAATATGCCATTGTATTTTCATCCATGTTAATTTCCTACAATGAATTTAAATGGAGAAAAATTCAATATGAAACAAATATTTTTAGATTTTAAATGATATATGAATAAGATGTGATTTCAATCAGCACCAATAATAGTTCTGGTAATTGTATGCAAAACATTTTTTTATATTGCAGTTTTTGTAAAAATTGAAAAATAGATAATATAAAACATGAATATCATAAAAATCTTAAAATATTAATTAATTTCATTTCCTATGGAAAAGATAAAAAAATAAATTGGTCTTTCATGTATTTTTCAATCATTATTTTAATGCATATATACATCCATGAGGATTTACAGATCTTTAAGAAATGAATTTCAAGAGTTTCACAGAGGTCATATCAATATTTTTCAGAAAATAGAGACATCCACGTATTCATTAAATGTTATTACGTCACCTATTATTTTTAGCAAAATATATTTATAAAGTAAAAGTAATAAATACTTTTGATTTAAATTAGATTTAAAATTAATAATTATTTCTAAAACATTAAATGAGTGAATACAATTGAAACAATTTTATTTAAATATTCAAAAAATTTATATAAATTACTGAAATTTTGTATACAACAATGGATATTTTAGTGCTTTTAAATTTGTTTTCATAATTTCTTACTACCAATAATTATATATAATAAGGATAAAAAAATTCTTGTTAAAATAAAAATATTCAACAAAACTGTGATGATAGAGTTGAAAATCAAACTATATAATCACAAAAAATACAATTATTATCAATAAAAATGTCAATTTAAATGTTTTTTCATTAAATATTTCATTGAAAAATATAACTTTTCTTTTCTTTATTTTCAAACTCTAAGCAACTCAACCATAGCTTACACTACTCCAGAGTATGTGTGTGCTGTTGTAACCAACATACTTATATCTTTGGGTATATATATATATATATATATATATATATATATATATATATATATATATATATATATATATATATATATATATATCCACCAAAATACTTTCACAAACTCTCTAAGGTTAAAAAAAAAATAAAACACATTTGATGATGAGAAGTAGTCAATAATTAAAATTTAATATATAGTTTTGTATATTTGATAATAAATTTTTAAAAAAGAGAATCATTTGTCTTTTAACAAGATCAAAATGCTCTTTAATACAATTTTGAAATCATGCAGAGTTAAAAATTATTTGAAAAAATTATTCTAATTGTATAATTTCTTTTTTGAAACCAAACAAAATTATTTTAAGACGGTCAGATTCTGATAGGTGATTGTCTAAAAAGAATTTGATGCATTAAGCAATGACAAAGGAAGCTTTTTATATTTTACTTAAATTACTTAATTTGTTACTCAAAGTTCAAACATCTAAATGTGAAATCTTTATACACACATTACCTCAATTGTCACTTTTCTATTAGTTTCAAAGTAATTTATATAAAATAGAGATTTTCATCTTTTGGTGGAAGTCTTGTTCATACCTGTGAAAGCTGCAGGAACTTTACACTGAATTTTTTTCTTTTTAACCAAGTCACACAGCTGAATTTAAATTCAGGTTAATAATAAAATAGCACTTTCACAACTGCATATGCAACAGGTACATAACAACATAGTCAACTTCAAGCAAGATAGAGCACTAATGCTTAGCAAACTAATGCAAACAAACCTCTACTTGTACAAAACATTTGCATTCAGAAAGAATTTTGTAATTAAATTATTTTCATATTCCTCCTAGATCTATAGATTTGATATCTAATGACTTTTTTGGCAAAGGGAATTCTTGAAGTCAAAAGTGAATTATAACCAATTTTCCTCAGCATGAATCTTAAAATTATATTTATTATGTTGTATTTGATAACATGTCTGTTGTACCATACGGGAGTTTAACTAAAATTGTGCAAGATATGATTCATTTCACAATTATGCAGAAAAATGATCACTTTAATGACAACAGCAGTCACAATTTATAGGCAATTTTCTACTTGTAAGTAAATTGCTAATCAACAATAGAATTATCAAGTCATCTTTTGGTTTCCAATAATTAGGGTCTATGTATATAATTTCCATTTAGTTTCTTCATATAAATTGGTTTTTTCAATCTGTTTAATGTCTTTTATTCACCTATGAACAAGTATTTAAATAACATATTTAAAAGAAAGGTGAGTTTTTATTAAAGGTAGCATGATTAACTGGGAAGTTTTCATCATTTTCATATATTATGATTCACACAGTTTGAGCATATTAAATAATTAAAGACATGAAATCTTCAAATGAACATCTTTTAAAACAAGAAAAGGAAGCACTTCTTAATATTTATGAAAGCAGTCCTCAAAAAATTAACAATTTTAATTTTAAACCTACTTATTATTTAATTTTTAATACAAAATGAATCACCAACAGTGCAATTCTTATGTTTTTATAACTTAAATGATTTAATAATTATCTTTTTTACATCAGGAAGAATAATTAACATTGATTATTTGTCAATTAGTTGTCCAACAGTCATGTTTGCAGGCAAAGACTAATTCAAAAAGCCCAGTCACTAGCTTGCTTCCAGAATTCTTTAATATTTTTGATTCACTCTTTCATTCATAGCAACATCGACAGTTAGCAACTTAATTCGATACCTTTCACACCAATAATTGCAATGGTCTCATAATTATTAACATCAAATTACATTAATATTATATTTAATTTATTTGCTTACTAATTAAAAAGTTATTTATTTCATGTTTCTTATTTGAATTTATCAATTTATTACTTAATTCTTAGCTGAGAAAATAAAATTTTATATTTAAGAAATGTAATTAAAAGTTTCTTTAAGGAGTGAACTCTAGTAAGTTTTAGAAAATAATTGGTTACTTTCAGTATGTGAGAACTTTTCTTTGATCCTAAAAAATGAATAGTTTTACTCATCGTTAGTCTAAAACAAGAGTTAGACCATTATGCTTACCGAGAGAAACAAGCCAACAATTTCTGAAAGTTTATTTGTTGTTCATTGGTCATTTTTTGCTCATGAGGGCTAATTAAACAAGGACCTACAGTTTAAAGTGAATTCTGAAATAGTACAAACATCCATGCTCAAGGTGGGATATACAAGCAGTTGAACTAAAGACCAGAATGCTAACTGTTTCATAAGCAGCTCAACCCACAGTTGTTGAATAGAAGACCAGATTTCTCGCCATTTTTTAAAAATCATTAATAACACTTTTGCATAATTTATTTTAAATATATTAATATAAATATTTAAATATCTTAATAACTTTTGGTACATATTTCATTAAATTTTGCAAGAAGTAAAAATATTGCTGATTTTTTAAGTCTTTACTTTTTCTGAGAAGATCCTTCATTTCAAAGCTTTTATAATAGCCACAAATTCCTGCTCTTTGTAATTAAAATACAGAACAGTTATATGTATTGAGATCATAGTAAATTTTAAAACAATGTATTGATTCAATTTGTTTTTTAGAGGAAATTTGCTTTTTTGGAGACATTTGTTTAATATTTATATAAGGTACTGTTTAATTAAAAACAGTTTGATATTTTGCTTAATAACTTTTCATAAAAAACTTCAAAATTTTTTCATTGTTAATTTTTTTTAATTATGTCAGTAGCATCATGAAAACAAATATATATATATATATATATATATATATATATATATATATATATGAATTTACAATAATGCATTTTGTAAGAAAACAAGAAACAAAAAAAGTACTTAATATGTTGATTGTCTACTATATATATACCTGAAATGCCTGCTTCAACTTTGGATATTTCTTAAAAGCATTTTTGATAGTAAAACGACGTCCATTTTCTGGTAATATGGGTTGAATGTCAACTGAGCAGTATTGTCCAGTATAAGGCATTTGCAAATTCGATTTTGGTGTTTTAATAGCAACACATTCATCATATGATCCAAATGTTGAGAATGTTCCATACAATATTCCTTCAGGCATTTTGCTAAAGGCATCAATCACTGTTAACAAAAATCAAACAATAAAAATTTATATTCATGAATTATCTTCCAATCAATTTATCTAATTTTAATCACTTTAATTAAAAAATTTTTATTCACATATAAAATTGGTGAAGAAAATTTACCATTTTTTTTATAAAATACATGGTAAGTTTAACTAATTCTTTTGAAAGAATTAATTAGTTCTTTAAAATAAACTAATTCTTTTTAAGGAATTAGTTTTAAAAAATATAGCTCATTTATAAATTACCAAAATTAACTACACATTAAATTAATTTGTTATTAAATTACAATATTTTCCATAGATTAAAAAAAATAGGCATATAATCATGATTAACCTATTGAAACATTTAATAAAATATATCATTATGAAAACAAAGATCATAAAATATAATACATACATCAAGCTTTTATCAGTGATCTTAAACTTATCTACTTATTAAAAATTTATGTAGAAAATTTTAACTATGAAAAAAATCAGTTAACAAAAAATAAAAATTGATTTGTATATTTCATGCATTTAAATTTTCATTGAAATATTTATTTTAAATTTTATATATTTACATTAACTTTAAAATAAAAATCATCTATACTATACTTATGAAGAAATTTAAAGGTAAATTAAAAAGCATTTTTAATTACTTCAAAATAAATTTCACTTCTTTATTTGTATTCTTTAATGATCATGTACTCAGAAGCTTCTAATAACTTAAAATAAAAGTAAATGTTGCCTAATCCAAAAGTATAAAATAGTGTAAATGAATATAAAATATTTAAGATGATGAATTTCATAATTATTTGCTGCAAAACAAACTTTAGATAAAATATGAAATCATTATAACTTTTTGAATATGAATACTGATTTACAACTCAGAGAATTCTTTTTATTCTATATATCTGCAAAATTTTTCACAGTTGTATAAAATGAAAAAATTTTAATGAAAGAGTTCATAATATAATTTATACATTTCCATTTGTAAGTGCCAACAATTATAAATTTCTTTTATTCTTTAAAATAAAATGCGGGAAAAAAGTCATGGTATTCAAATGACTCAAAAATTTTCATGAAAGATTCCCTCTTTTCCAAATTTTTTTTATTTAAATTTTCTCAAATTAGATCTTTTAAAGGAAAGTTATAAACAAATTAAATCAAAGTTTCTTTTCTTTGTGGAAAATAGTTATATTTTGAGCTAAATAAAAACTTTAAAATTTTTTAATATGGTCAAGGAAATTGATTCTACCATTTCCGAAGATTTTTAATTAGCAAAACTTTAAACTATAAAAAAATATTCACATCTACAATTTCCTTTAAATGAAGAAATAATTTTGCAATTAGGTTTACAGATTTTTTAATCATCACATTAAATCTTCAAAAAATAATTTGTACTCGAATTTTGCTGGTAAATTTATTACATATAAACTTAACTTTCTTTCTTGGATCGCTGTTACAATAATGCAAAATAAAAAATTGCTATTCAGAAACCAAAATTGTAGAAAGTTTCTCATAGAATGTTAATCTCTACAAGTTCTCATTATAAATAAAATAAAAATTTAGTGACATTTTCTAAAAATGAATGTAAAAAATTGATTTAAGTGAGGAGCAATGTTCTTTTTCTCATGCATCAGGAAGTAACATTTATCATGAAACTGCTAACATCATTAAAAATGTAACTTGTAAAGTGCCACAAGTAAAATCCAAAAAATGCCTGTTTTAAATTAAAATCATGTTAAAAGTTGATGAGTTTACCCAAAGAATATATGTCAGTCAGGGATATTAACCATACCAAGATAGTTCAAGTGTTTCATAAATATAGATAGAACTTGTTCTAGAAAGATATATCATAAAGATATAATGAGGCAGGTTCAATGGAATGGATGACATGAGCAAGATATTATATCTTTCCAAGTCAAAATTTGTGAGAGATATTTTTGCTTTAACTTCAGAATGGCTTGTCACTCAATGGTCATTTTTTGCATATGAAGGCTAATTTGATCAGGACCTATAGCTTAAAATGGGTACCAAATTACTACAAACTTTCAAAATCAGAGATGCAGTTAGAGCCTCCCACACATAGTTTACATCAAGAGTGCTAAAGTTTTGGCTTCCAATTTAACTTTCAGAAAGGGCAAGGGGAAAAATGGTTGAAATGCAGCAATTTCAATTATTTTTGCGATGGGCTCTTTTTAAAGGGTATATTATTAAATCCACAAAAAATACACTTAAAAAACAAAACAAAAGTAATAAAATTTTCTTAGCAGAAAAACTCGCAACAGATGACTAACTCTGTGAATGCTTGCATGAAAATGATGTGATTAACATCAACTTTAAAAGTTCACATGTTCAATCAAAAGTCAAGAATATTAGCCACATAATATATAATGCAGATGTTCACAAAATTAATCATGACCTATTTTCAGTAAACTGTTTTCAACAATATATAATAATCAATGTGATAACAGCTAAGTGATTTTTTCATTGACAGACAAGTGTTGAAATTTATATCATTATGAAGTATGGCTCAACAATTTTCACACACAAGGGCTAATTAGACCAGCACCTACATGGTTTCAAGTGAGTAACGAATCACTACAAACACCTAAGCCCAAGGTGGGATTCGAACATACAAGCTGTTGAACCAAAGGCCAGAGAACGAACGATTTGACTATCAGTAAATAAATAAAAAAAAAAGATTGTTTTCCAGTTCTATATTATACTTGAGTCTCAAAAATTATTCTATAGAGCTTACATTGTTAAAAATAAATATAGCAACAAATTACAATTCTATTTATTGCTCAAATCATTTTTATACAAAATTTATCTAATATCTAGCTTAAAACTTATTTTAACCATTATAAGATTCCATGCTAATGATAAAAGTTGAAAACCATTGTAAATTTCAGAGCCTGGAGCATTCAACTACCAGAATTAAGAAAAACTTAGCAGTTTTCAGCTATTTTCTTTCATAATAGCTTTATCCTTATAATTCTACATTTGGTGCTTTAAATATTTCAAGAAAATACAAAATTAAGCATTACAGCTAGATTGAATATTTCATTGACAGAAGTATAATATTCGGCATTTAGTAGTAATTTAACATGAATTGAGAAGAAATGAAAGGGAATACAAAAATCAGTTATTGTCAATTCATTTATCATGTATGCATGATATATATAATAGAATTCTAATACTCACGCTAAATGTATACATGATAAAATAATTGATATTAGTAAGATCAATCAGATATTGACAAGTTGAAAAATGTTTATTCATACTAAATGTTTTTACTTAATAATAGTTTAATATTTATTGCTGATATGAAATTTACTGACAATTGTTTAGCTCATTATTTGTAGTAGAAAATTCAGTCATTAGATAAGACTTAACATGTTAACTGAATTACTTATTTTTGATTTTTAAAGACATTTTTGACAATTCCATGAGCAATAAAATGATTAACATTGAAAGTTGCCTGAAAAATATTCATAATTAGATTAGTTTATTATTAATTTGATAAAAAAAAACATTTTCAAGCAACACCTTGGGACAAATTAATGGAAAATTAAACATAGAAAATAGACCCCAACAAGAAATTCTAGGTTTATTTTGTATTAAAAAGGAAAATTATTAACCACCAAAAAATATCAGATTTCAGTTAATGCAACAATTTTACCTTGATTATTTCAGTTACATATTTAAGTTGAAACTTGGGACTTACGCTTTAATATAGTTATAAAATTTATAAATAATTAGATCTTATTACAGTTTATTACGAAATGAAAGTTACGCACTTTTACAATTATATGTGATGTTCAGAAAACCAAAAATGCTAATGTTCATTAAAACCACATATAAGATATTGGCAATAATAATATTAGCAGATAACATTGATTGGCAATGCAACTTCATCTATGAAAGTGTATAACAAATTAAATATGATTTCAGTAATGTCCAAATCTCATGAATGTAGAATTTGCTTGCCTAACAAAATTATAAAATGCAAGAACTTAACCTGTTAACTAAGAAAAATTTGCAACTATTAATCTAAGTTTGGTTTGTCACTTAAAGGTTATTTGTTTATAAGGGCTAGTTAGACACAAACAGTTTAAAGAATATTCTAAATCACTATAAACGTTAAAATTCAAGATTAGATTCAACCCTATAAACAATTTATGTACGTATATTAGAAATTTCTAATATCTTAAAGAAATTCAAAACTCTGGACAAATTCATTGATATTTACTTTAGTAAAAATATTATATTTGACATATTGTAAA
Source organism: Latrodectus hesperus (assembly GCA_037975125.1). Classification (NCBI taxonomy): domain Eukaryota; kingdom Metazoa; phylum Arthropoda; class Arachnida; order Araneae; family Theridiidae; genus Latrodectus; species Latrodectus hesperus. The sequence continues at coordinate 28,261,308 of CM075860.1, read as the reverse complement.
TAAATGACAAGACTTATTTTCAAAAAATTTTAATAATCAATTTTATATTTTTAACAAATTAACATAATCAAAAATTTCCAAACATTATATACTACAATCACAAATTCTCAGATTGAGTTCAAATGATAATTTTTACTTAAAAGAATATAGTCAAATGAAATGCATTCAATAAAGAAATGAGATAACAAAATTAGATATCATCAATCATATGGAACTCTATTCTTAAGAATTAAATAAGGTTTTAGATTTATTGTGGATAGTTGGATCAAATTAAAAATATACAAAATTCATCTCATTATTTCCTTACCATTTATAATTCTTTTACAGTAACTTTCTGTTTTACCTCCTTTAAGTGTTTTTATTCCACAACAATTTAATAGTATACATTTTATTATAATTGAATTTTAATTTAAAACAATATAAATGAATTGTGAAACACCTGTCACACTTTACTGAAGTATAAAATGTTTCTTACTGAAACATAAAACATTTCAATTCAAACTTTGAATTGAATAATAAAAAATAAAACTTTTTTTTTATCTAATTTCATTAACAAAATTTTTTCATTTAAATGATCACAAAATAAGTACAGAAAGATTTATTTTAACAAATAATAAAGTTTTTTTTAAAATTAAATAAATGTCTATTCTGCACAAAATTAAAACAAGGCACTCTTAAGAAATGAATCACATTTCAATCTACTTGACATCAAGACGCCGCTTGGCAAGTCTTTTGTGGCAGTTTTCAATTAACTGTTTTAATTCTTCTTTTTGCTCTTCATTCATTTGTAGCTTATGAATTATTTCGTTAAGTTTCTCATAGTCATAATTAATAATAAATTTGGAAGCACTACGTATAGTGCCTGTCAAAAGAAGAGTCCTCAAAATTAACTTAAGTTTACCTACAGCAGTGATTAATGATAAAGCACTTCCAAGTATTTCATGATATTGCCTTCGTACTCTGAAAATCAATAATCTTGTGACAGGATTAAACATTTTTATGGAAAATCCGGCATGAATACATGCCAAACCGAAGTCTCCATGAGTTTCTTGCACAATATCCAGAACAGTTTGTTTAATGTCTTTCTCTTTTACTGGAAGTCTGATTGTTTTCTTATATTTTTCTGTCACTATTTCTGACACAAAATATCTAAATTTTACACGAACCATATTAATTTTTAGTTTATGAAGTAACAAATAATTAATCTGAAGAAGTTTTTTCGCACTTTTCACGTAGAAGTTTATTTTCTTTTTCTAAATTCTTAATCACAGAATTTAAATCTTGTATTTCATCCTTCAATGCTGCGACTTCTCGAACATGATAATTAACAGCTCCAAGAGTAGCAATGAAATATGCAAGTGGATCTGCCGGTTTGTTTTCCTTTTCATACAATTCTTTTAAAATACGAGTCATTACATCAAGCACTCCACTACTTTCTAAATATTTTCGAAATTCTTCCGTTTCTGAATCTACAATTGGAGTAAGACTACTTTTACTTTGTCCAAGAGTTATCATATCAGGGGATAAAGACATTTTTATGAAGTTAAATCATGTAAGCAGAGTATTTTTTTTATTATTGAAATTTTCAATGCATAAAAGTAATTAAAGGCACAAGTTAAATATATTGTAAAATCCGATAATTACGAACTCTTGGATTCACATGATTCCCTTGATTCGAATTAAGAGGCAGAAAAACACACGGCAAATTTCGAAGGGTCAGGTTGAGATGTTTGAATGCTTAGCTTAACAAAAAATATTATGAGAAATGTTGGAAAGTTCACTGTTGCCTCAACACAATTTTTTTCAATTCATGAAGTAAAATTTTTGCACACTATTTGTTACACAATTGACATATACCTTTATTTGCTATACTGAGGTTAGTTACATTCAAACATTTAAAATCAGCAAGAGCGATTTAAGCTAACTATAAAGTGGATGCTTTTTCTAGTCTTTTTCATTTTGCTATTTCTTCGATTCTATTGTCAACATGTTAATAGTTAGAATTAATGGAAAACGGCTTCTTAAACAGATGCTTTGGTCTTTATTTAAGAAATCGTTTCATTAATAAAATGAACTTCGACAATATTCTCAGACATACGATCGTGAATTTCGGTTTACTTGTGATTTGAAGGCAGGCAGCAAATTCGTCGATAAGTGGTATTTACGGCCCCGTCTTAATACGATGTGATGCAGATAAAACGTTATTTGACCACGTGGATATTTTAAACCAATGAGAATTGTAATAAAGTAGCATAGTCATGATCTCAACTGGAACCAAAAAACAACCACTTTATCGTTAAAAAGTCATACTAATTTTCTTATCTTTACGATAGTCTTTCTACTTTTTTCATAATGAGCTGAAAGGAGATGCTAGGCTAGAATCATTAAACTGGAAAACGGGTTGTGCTGAGCGAAAATCAATCATAATCAAGGTATTAAAAAAAATTTTTTTATTCATTATAAGAATTTATTTAAATCATAGGCTATGATGGTGTAGTAAAATATTTATTTAAGATCAATGCTAACAATTTAATATTTCCTACTTCCCTTAACTACTCATATCCTTGTCCTTGTCTAACGTTGACTAAAGCTTGCTTAATTGACAACAGTGAAGAGAACTAGCAATTTTACATCGATTCGATAGAACTGATACTTCTTGTTCAGTCCATACTTATATCAATAAACTTGTTTAATCATTTTTTTTCGAAATTTGCTACTTTTATATTTATTTCGATCGGTTTTAGATATCCATCAAATGCTGACAAGCAAAAGCAGAAAACAAAATGGTATTAACTATATTCAGATGAATCAGTTCCGACTTACTTAAATCACAAATTGCTGCCACGAAAATGTTTAATCAAGCCTTAAATGTATTCGAAAATGCTGTGCGAATTGATTAATTTTTGTTAAAAAGTCAGCTTGAGAAAATACTTATAGGAAATGGAAACTGTAAAGAATCAAGCTGTTTTACAAAACAGAAAAAAATATCATCCTTTATTTTTAAATGTTTTCGATGTATTTACTTTTAAGTGGTTTTATAACTAGTTCCAATTTCCCTTTAAAAAAGCCATTAAATAATTTCAAAATTATTCATTGAAAAAGATTCCGAAATTTAAATTTCTTTAATAAGCAGTTCTATTGAAATAAAAAAAATTGAGTAAGCTTTTTATTTTCCGTTTATGGGTTCAAAAGCAGGATAAAAAAGGATAATAAAAACAGTTTACCAACTCGTATTTTACTTAACAGCAAATATATAAATTTTAACAACATAACATTTGCTATAAAATAAAAATTTACTAATTAGATTAAAGTCGAAACTTCTAAAGAATTAATCAATGATGAAAATTTGATGCAATAACATGGGTCTCGTCAAAAACAAAATATAATATAATTGGTGACTACAAAAAGACTAGTTCAAAAATATAAAATTTTTCACTTTTCTTTTCATTTATAAAATAAAGCGTTTCAGTTACTTTGTAATTAGACTTAAAGATAGTAATGATTAGTTTTTTTAATGAATATTACAAGATAATTTACAGTTCTTAACTCAATTATTTTCTCTTATGAGATTAAAATTCTCAAAAAGAAAATGCTTTTTATTAATTTTTAAGAGCAAGTTACTTAACCATAATTTGCAAAATATTAAATTTGCTTCCGATTCTCAACGCACTGAAAATTTCAAAATTTAAAATAACGTCTTCAAAGCAAACTTTTACAATAAAATTTTATTTTGAACCATTTGAATTTAAGTAAAATAATTGTATGCTTAATTCCGTTGAAATTTTCCAAGCTTTGTTTTTTTAATTAATAGATAGTAATGATTTCTCCCGAAATTAAAGTAAATAATAGATGTCACTTATAGGAACAGTTGGGTTTCTTATTACATCTTCTGTGAAGAACAAGTTGAGAAAATTACTTTAACAATATGAAAAATCAATAATATTTTGCAGATACTAAGCAACGTGAAATCTGTGTAGTCTTATTAGTCACTAAAATAAGATCACACAGCTTTTGTTGTAATATATAATCCCTAATAAGACCACATATAAATTTTAAGAAGCATTTCAATAATTGCTAGAACAGTGCAAAAATTAATAATTATCTGCATGAGTAATAAATATTTGTAAACAAGTACGGCAAACGGATCATGTCTAGTAAAAAAAAATTGATTACGAGTATTTTTAGAAATATTACTTTAGGAAAGAATGATACTTCTAAATCAAAAAAATGTTTTCATTTCAGATTGTGACTTCAAAGAGCAATAAAAATACATGAAAAACTTCACTAAAAATGGCGGAATTATTTGTGTCAAAAAATACCTACAAGAGAGAACTTTGGAAATTATGAGGAAGGTTCACAATAACAAAAGAAATTGACACGAAAAACGAAACTTATGTACTGGGTATTAAAATTATGGACACCTTATTTATTGCTAATCAAAATAAATAAATAAATAAATACTAATAAAAAATAAATATATAAAAAATTAAGTTTGCTTTAATGTTGAAAACAAAACAGGCATGGAAATTTAAAAGTTAATTAAATTTCGAAAAAGGACTACCACATTAAACTGTCCTGAAAATAATTTTTCATTGCAAAGAAATCTAGAAAAGAAATGTTTTGTAAAATAATTGAATATGATCGGAAGACGTGTTTTATTATGGTTGAACCCCAACTACTTATTTTCTTATCAGCAAAAGATCCATTTACTACATCAGAAATTTCTGTTGAGATATTTTAATTAATAAATGCTTGAAAACATTATACATACAAGATCAATTGTAAGCCATTTTCAATTTTATGTTTGATAAGTTTTGCATTTATAAAGAATCAAATTTCAGTTACAAAAACAAAGCAAAACGAAAATCATACTCCTGTCTTTTTGTTATTTTCAATAGAACATTTTAAATTTTTTTTTACTTTGAACTTCAAATTATTGCACATCCTCCCACAAACACTCTAGCTTATCTTTTTTATACTTTGTAATTGCCATTTTGTGAAGTAAATGAGTTTACCATGTCATTTTAAGAGAATAATATTTAGTAAATACCTATAATGTTTAGTATTTTGAATAAGTAGCAAAGCTGATACTTGACAGTTTTCTCACTTTTCTTTGAAATACTTCTGTATCGCATACACAATATTTTTAGATTGCAATTCATTAACATAAATAGAACTAACTAAGTTGAAAATTTTTAATTGGGTCAAGTGTAATGGCTAATTTTTCAGTATGTAAATATTAAAAATCTAAGAAACTAAATTAGTTTTTTCCTTAAACTTTCAAATGATAATTTTCTTAAATTTTCTATTAATAATAAAATTTTTTAAATAAGTTTTCGTTTATTTAATTTCTTTTACAGTACAATTTGATACCTCCTTATGATTTTTTTCAAAAAAGAAAATTCAAAAATCTATTTGAGATAGAGAATGTATGTTCGATAATACACGTAATCGATAACCATCGTCCTGAAATGTCTTATCCACGCCAATAATTTCGTTAGAACTAATTTTTCATCATTAAAAGGGTTAGTTGCTAAACAATGATTCAAGATTGTCGATATGTAACGGTTTCGATGAACAAAAATAGGTTTACAAATACATATCGAAAAAACTTAATCAAATATAACTTAGAGAATACTATGGCAATGGTAAAAAATAAGTGTTAGTGTCGGAAAATTAGTGAGCTCGATACCAAAACAGAGTTGAGAACTTGTGCTCAGAAAACTGGTGTACGTTAAAAATTCCACAAGGTCCAATATAACTTTGTCTGGATAGCATGGAGTCATTTCAGGGATAGATTTCATCATTTGACTAGGTTCAAAATTGTGATGTATTTAGCATCTTCACTCGGCATAAGTAAGTAGTCCGAAACGTTATCACAAAAACTATCTCAAACGATAAAAAATCAGCTTATACGAATAACAAAGATTATACATTTATTTTAATAAGCGTACGTTTAATTTACAGGTATGAGTTTATCTATCCCATTACATTTTGAATGAATGATCTTTCTTTTTTATAATAAATATAAGAAATAATCAAAATGTTCTTCATTCCCATTAGTTTTTTTATGGATATGGATTCCATTTCTGACCTATTAAACTTAATAACTTCATAGATATTATGGTCAAAATATTGACGACTGAGGATGAAAAAACAAACATGTTCCAAACATGGAGGATTGATAGTTTTAATGTAGTGGATATTATGATTAAATTCTGCTTGATGATATCAAGCTCACATTCCTGTAAATTCTACTGAGCAATTTATAAGTAAACTTGCGAAATTTAGAACGTAAAGAAATGTTTTTATTAAAAACAATTTTTTTAACCATTTATTCTGAATCTAGCCATACGCTTTTCGATCGTTAATTTGTCATATATCTATGAAGGAAAACTATTATTTGTCGCTTATAGAAGTTTGGCGGAAATTATTTGTAAATTTTAGCTGATGAGTGCTACAACTTACTGTAGAGATTTCTTTCTTCTTAGAGACCAGAGATCCTTTTTCAACATTAATCATTGGATTTGAAAGTAATCAATGATTATTTATGATTACCATTTTAGCGATTTTTCCTTTCCTTGTACACACTATCAATTTTTTTCCGCTTGTTACCGGAACACTTATGCTAAGCAGTTTTTAAAGGTCTTCAAAAGCTTGAATTCTACCAATGGACCAATCTGTGTCATGGGGAGATGTATGTCGATCTCTAGATGAGTTGAGCATTTTTTATGAATATTTAATTAACATATTAATTAATAAGAATGACTTAAGAATATATTTTACGTAGAGGAATATTAATATACTATTGCATTAAGAGAAATGTTCTATGATTTAATTTTTCTCTTCTGTCATATTTCGCAAGCGAGGGATAATTCGACGGGGACTTGCATTCGAAGTACATTTAAATTCAATACAAATACCCATCTTATAATCAGAGTCCAATCCGTAAGAGATTTTTTTTTAAATTTTACGAATCGGTAATAAATACTGATTTAATTGGCTATATTACGGTAGATGAATTTCATAATGAATGCGATTTCGATTCTTTTATTTCGTTTTATATAAATTATCTAGAGTGTTTAGATTTATACTGTCCTATGTGTTTTTCCTCAATTGCTTGCTAAAAATTGTAGTTTTAATAGACAAAGAATCTTAAAATTAAATATTTCTGTGAATAACTTCCAATCATTGCTGTGCATACAATTTCTCAGTTTTAGATGATATATTTAGCAAAATACTCTTTACTCCAATTAAATGTCATGTTTAAAAAAATCTCTGTCGTGTATGAAATGCGTTCTAAATTAACCATGAGAACTGATTTTTTTACTTATATATATATATATATATATATATATATATATATATATATATATATATATATATATATATATATATATATATATATATATATATATATATATTATTTAATTACACATTATATTATATAAAAATTTAAAAGGTTGTTTTGGTAAAAACCTATATTTTAGTTTCAAAATACCTTATATTTATTTTTAGTATAAGTGACTTTTTATTATTTTTTATGTTTGTCACAGACATATATAAACTAACATTATCATAATAGGGAATATATTATAGAATTACTGAAAAATATTAGAACTTAAATTATTCGGTATGATATTTTGTGTCTGTTTCTTAGAGGAAACTGAATTTCCATTTTAACAACTGTAAATCTGCCATTATTTTACCAAAACTAGTTTTGCTCTCTCTTTCTCTCTCTCTAATTTAGATTATATAATAATCAAAATTTCTATTTTCTTGTTCTACATGTTTATGGGAGTGTGGTTATATTATATATATATATATATATATATATATATATATATATATATATATATATATATATATATATATATATATATATATATATATACATATATATATATATATATATATACGAGGGCCACTCTGAAATTTTTGAGATACAATTAGGTTTTTAAAAGTTTTACTTACAAAATTTTAAGTGTGTTCAAAGTAGTCTCCTCCAGCATCAATGCACTTTTGTAGACGAATTTTCCACAGATTAAATGCCTCAAGCCATTCATTTCTTCGAATAGATGAAAAAAATGCATTCATAGCCACATCAATCTCTTCTTCTGTATGAAAACGACGTCCACGTAAGTTCTTTTTTAGATTAAAGAATAACCAAAAGTCGCACATAGCTAGATCAGGTGAATACGGTGGATGTTCGATCACTTTAATTTGTTTTTGTTTAAGAAACTCAACTGTTAATCTGGCTGTATGTGAAGAGGCATTGTCATGGTGAAGCATTTAACATTCAGTTCTTGTAGAATTTCTGGAAGACATTTAGTGGTATACCAGTTTGCTGTTACTGTCTTCTATCCTTCCAACTTGATGGCTTTGTCCAATCCCGTACTTCTGAAGAAAACGGCATACATCACTTTTTTCAGTGCGCGTTGTTTTTTCACCATTGTCGGCGTGGGATCATCTTCAAAGACCCATACTTTGCTTTCTTGACATGTTGGAACGTCAAAAAACGGTATGCACGTTTCATCACGTGTTACAATTTTAGAAATGATGCGGTGGCCACCATCATTGAGCATATTAAGAGTTTCTTTACTGATTCTGACATGCTCCTCTTTTTGATGCTCAGTTAGATTATGGGGAACCCAACGGTAAACTACTTTTTCATATGTAATTCTTCATGAATGATTTTGTGTATGGCTGCGGATCCAATGTTAAGTTCCTTCTGTATCATTTGATAGGTACAGCGATTATCATCCATTAACATTTTTCGTATGGCAGACACATTATCCGGTATTACTGCCGACGGCGGCCTTCCTGTGTGTTCTTCATCCTGAAGAAAATTGCGACTTCTTCTAAATTCTCTAAGCCATCTGAATACAGTAGCACGAGCTGGAGATCCACACCAAATGCTAATTGCAACCGTTGAACGCATTCTTCTTGATTTAATCCTGCTTTGAAATCGTAGAAAATCATAGCGCGAAAATGTTCTCGCGTCAACTCCATTTTCTCTTCTGTTTAAAATTTATTCCACGCTAAACAAGTTGAAGTAAGTCAGTAAAAAATCGTCTTCTATGTTAAAATACTTTGTACTTTAAAATTGAACCGTTATTTTTATTTTGTAAATTCTCGTCTGCGCGTATCTCAAAAATTTCAGAGTAACCCTCGTATATATATATATTAGAGCCAATTTCTAAACAATGTGAACTTTTTTCAATTGAAATGTTCCAACACTCCTTAAAACAAAGATGTTTAGCATCAACGAAGCATACAGAACTTTATTTCTCAATATATGACTCTTGACTTTGAATTTTACGCACGTCCACGTGGGATGAGAAATGAATTAGTATCATTATTTCCTGTAATAATTATATTTTTCTCGAAATAACGATAGTTTTAGGAGAACAATAGGCCGTTTCTTTGTATTTTGCAAGCAGAGAATAATTTACTTAAAGTGTCTTCTGCCCTTGCAAGGAACTGTTCCGTAAAATTGGGGCATATATGTGCTGGGTGATCTCTCAGCAAAAGAAATAAATTGTGCAAAAACTGAATGTAAAATTAGTTTTTTTTTATGTCTTAGAGAAAAAAAAATCTATTTTGTTCGTTATATTTTAGTGAAAGGGAAAATGTGTGAACTATACTGTGATCTTAGAAGAAACTTATGATAGAAAATGACTTCAATAAATATAAAATAAAAAGGAATTTATGTAGAAACCCTATAATTTTAAATAATACAAATTATTTAAAGTAATAGTTTTCGAATTCCTTTTTATTTTATAATTAATTATTTTAAATGACAGAGAATTATAGAAATATGATTTTATTTCAAACTCTATTATTTAAAATAGTGCGTTTTTTTTAAAGATTACTTTCTGTTAGTGAAGAAAAAGCAAATTTACCATGCAGACAATAAAATATTTCCGCTATTATGTTTCTTTTTTTAGAATGCAAAAATAATATTTTAACATTTTGAATATATCGTACGTCTTATTTTAATACAAGATTTACATGTTAATTAGTACTTACTATAGAGAAATCTTATTGTTTTAGTTTACGATACATCATGTACATTTATATGCTAAAACATGTGAAAAGAATTCCAATTCTATTACCACGTTCATAAAATAAGTGCAAATTCAGTTTTTAACTGATCACATGGTGCAAGTTTAACGAATTCTTTTAGTTGATTTTGGAACGCTCCATTCCATTTTTCAAATATCCATTTTGAAACAATTGTTCATTTTCAAAAAGGGATATTGTTTCACATTTCAGTTTTCTTTGTGTTTATTTGAACAAATTTAGTAAAAAAAAAAAAAAAAAAAAAAACGTGGTCAAGTTTTGATGATCACGTTCCTTTTTTTGTAATTAAATTTTGGCTTGAGTTAAAAACACATTATTTTTGGACAGAATATGTTAAAACCAGAGTATTTAATTTAATTGAATATTTGTTGATTTTTATAAAAATTTTTATTGAATTTTAATTTTACTTATTCATTTCAATAGAATTTCAAACTGAATACTTTTATGAATTTTTTCAAACAATTTTAATACGATTAAAAAATATTTCAAAGAATGTTAATCGTACAACTTTTCGACATTTCTATATGTGCATATAGCAATATTATTCAGCAGTTAGCCAATGTAAACAATCAAAAATGTAATTCCAGGAAAACATTTCGAGCATTTTCAAACATTTTCGTATGAAATAATAAGCCTTTCAACATTCATGATTTCTTTTTTTCCCCTTCCCTTTTTCTCTCTACTTTTTCTTTTTTTTAAATCAAATTATTCGACAAAATGGTTTTTCAAGTTCTCTATTTCCCCATAAAGCTACACTATATTCTGGTATATATTTTATTCGATTTTACTTTTAATTCAATTCCTGTCTTATCAATTCAATTCTTGATTAATCAAAAAATAAAAAATAAAAAGGGAAAAAAATTATATAGTATCAAGTGAACTATTCATATAGACGAAATCAAATGAAATATTTCATTTTCATTGTTTAAAAGATAGATATTTTACGAAGCAGAGTAATTTAATATACATTTTAATAATAAAATTAAAGAAGATATGAGAATAAAATATTAAGGAAAACCAACTCATTTATAAGATGGAATCTAAACTTTACACATTTTTTCTTTACTGGTCAATGTATCATTACTCTTAATTTTCATATGCATTAATCATAAGTGAAAATTTTCGTATGTTATGACTAATTGTAAAAGTATTTCATATGCACTGAAACTAAACTCAGAGGCACGACTACCTCGTGGGGGCCAAGTTCTACCAGGGCTAGGGAAAGTTTTCCCTAGTCCTGAAGTTCTACATTGCCTGTAACTGTTTCCGTGACCATTTTGTGGTTTTCACCTGTGGTGCTAAGCATATGTACCAGTTTGGTGGTTAGCTTAATGCTAAACCTCCAGAGTTCAGTTCCCAAGCATGCTTAGTACTCAATTTTATTGACTCACTGAAGGAAAGTCTCAAATGCACTAGTCATTATTTTTATCAAATGAATGATGTTAAAGAAAACTGTTATTTTTTCCTTTGTAGGATTAACGCCGTGTTTTCCAGAGGTACTTAGCTTTCAAAGAAAAAAATGAGGACAGTATGATGATATCCACTGTTCTTAACTATATTTCTTACATACTTAGCTTTGTTAGAAACAATGTTTTTCATCACGAAATGAAGTTTCACGTATAAATCAGATAATGAAAGTCGGAAAAGGTGTGAAATGCTAAGACATTTCTTTTAGTTATAAAGCTATTAAATATTGATATTTGGATACTTTTCGTTAATGTTCCAATACACTTACAACCGGTGGCATACTGAGAAAATCGTAAACACGTTTGTTGAATAGCCAAAAAGCAACACTTTTTCAAAAATCAAAAAAATGCTAAAAATCATTCTTTTTTAATTACTCTGTGTGGAAATGTAAGTGGAAGGGAGCATTCGATACGACAATAAAGAGCTAAAACTATCGTACCCATTTATTTTTGAAGCGAGTAGTTTGAGAATGGTGTATATGCATCGTATGGCATAAGGAATTTTATAGAGTGTTCAACGTTCATTGTGACTTAAATTAATTACAAAGAATGTAAATAAAATTTTGATATGACTATTTCTGCCTTTCGAGTCCGCTGAATATAATCAACTGCCTCTTAAAATGAGTCCCTATCAAGTGATGAAGTTGACAACTGAGCTGGAATTTTTTGTTCTTTCCAAAGCTACGCAGTTGAAAAATATTGGTTCTACGTAACAATGGGGTTCTTTTAAAGTTAAGATATATTAATTTATATAGATAATTTCAATATTACAGTCTTAGGACCAGTCATGTACAGGTATTCCAATATATGACGTGAAAAGAAAGAAAAGTATAGCTATATATATATAATTTTATATATTACAGGGATTAAAGCGGTAAATAAACTTTTATAACTGAATTCAAGCATACATTTTGACAAAAAATCTCATATAAAACTAGAAAAATTCTGATTTAATTTTAATTCACAAGTACAATTCTTTCTCTAATTTAGTTTTAATGAATAACTTCGAGTCAGGCAACGGAAAATTAGTTTTTATACCATTAAATGTATAAGTTATCTTAAAGAACTTAGGACAAATGGTGAAAAATATTGTTATAAAGATTTATCTAATTAATGTTTCTGAAAGTTAAAACAACTGATAAAATCTCCATAACACTAATAACAATAATATTATGTTGATTATATTATATAAAAGGATTTTTATACAATAGAGTTTTAGAAATAATTCACAAATGAATGATAATTATATCAAAAAATAATTTTAGTTCATTTATGTCAGTTTTCTTTGACAATTCAGAATCATAATTAATTTGCAAATGCACTACTAAACACAAATGCATGATCAGGTAACAAAGCATTAAAAGTTTTCTTACAAATAGAAAATCGATCGTAAAAATTGTCCAGAAAAAGATTCTTTAAAATAAATGCTTGCTTTAAACTTAAATAAATTGATAAAATTCAATTTAGATTACTATATTATTCGAAGGATTGAACTAAAGAAATTTTAAACTCCAATGAAAAGAGTATTTAAAAAAGAAAAAATGATTGGAATTTGACTTTATACGGATCCAAAATACTTTTCAAAAGTTCTCCTTTCAATTCTTCAATGACCTTAATATTGTCTCTCGGGCTTTTTCAAATAGGCTTATGGAATTTAAATAAAAATAACAAATTGACAGCATTAAGCCACCAAATTGCTGATAAAATTGACACAATCCTCTTAATACTCCAATCATGGAATTGTTTTGGAACTTCTTAGACATAAGTAAGTTTTTCATTTAAATTGCAGAGTAGTATTATTTTAGGATTCCAATCTCTATATTTACAAATGTTAGAGCACAAAATGGCGCAAATGATTTTTTAAAAATAATAACTATAAATTCAAGGCCATAATATACAGATTTTTCATATGCTATTTATTGTAAGTATAAGATAAGATAAATCTGTATTTTTTCTACATTCTTAAAAGTTTTTTAAATATAGCTTATTTTGACACGTTTAAATTGTGTGCATTAAATGTTCATCTGTAATGATTAATCCATATAAGAATAAAAAACTAATAATAATAAAAAAAACTTGCGTTGAAAGAAGATAATTTATTTGAAATAAATATGCGAGTAAGTCGCAAAACAATAAACTTTATTTAAATGATATGAAGTAAGCAATCGTATAACTTGTTATGGTTACATTAAAATGTGTTATTATTGCAAAAATTATGCATTTTAAATTTGCATACATCATTTTGTGTTTTAAACATTATTCTTAGAAATCAATAAAAAAAATACCAAAATTTTGATGAGAAAGAAATATTTATAGTCATACACACATATACATTCACAATATTCTAAATAAATTATTTTTCTTATGTTTTTTGAAAGTTTAAAAATCACTACTCCTTTTTTATGAAAAAAGTATTTTTTAAAGAAAAAGATTCAATGTTTCATAATATATAAAGATTAATACTTAATAAGTTATATACTACATGCATAGAAGTATATTCAAGAAATCAGTCTTTTATATTACTGATGAATCATTGAAATTATTTTTAAAATCTGTATTGGTAATCATGATAGCCTAATTGTATGAACTTTTTGTTTTACAGAGTATAAGATCTCACGTTCAATTCTAATCTCTGTCAGGCAAAAAGAGATCGATGTAATGTTATATTTTCTACACTCATGTCTGTCAGATGAGTTCTTGAGAGATTTCCAGATGTTCACCTTTTGCGACATATAAATGTTTTGCTAATAAAAAGTCATCCTAAAAAGCTTCTAATGGTCAGGTTTCTGACTAAATGGTAACCATGTAATTTAAATTATCTAACAATAAATCTATTTTCAATTGTAATAATAGTGGAGAATCATACATTTACTAAAATTTGCAGTTAGATACTTTCGATGACAACTAAGGACGGAAATCGTGGCGGTTGCTAATATGTTTTCTGTATTTTCCAGCAGACCTTTTGAGAACTATGAAAAAAATTAAATTCATAAATAGAAATCTTAAAAAAAAATCTATACTTATGTGCAATTCTAATTTCTTTTCTCTTCATTTTAGTATGCTGACGATTAATACTATAAATCAAAGATTACTGCGTACATTTCACAAGATGAATCGGAACTCATGTTTATTTTCTATTTTCCTCTAGAAAGTAAGCAGAGAATTTCGTAAACAAGGACCCGATGACGTCATATGCATATATCTAATTGCAATGAAATAATTTAATCTCGAAAATCAAATAAAATTGTATGAAACAAATGCATTTAACCAAATGATAATTAACTTACTATATTTCATCAAACGATAATTTTTTTTCAACGGCGGGCACTTGGGTTACGAACCCTATGCCACAACAAGTCCAGAAACTGCTACTCATTTGTCGTTATCCAGCGGGCACCTGTGAACCAAGTCACGGAGGCGAGTAGCGTTGCCCGCGCCATACCACCACAAATCCATTTATAGGGTGGGCCACATTCATACATCATCACAGAAGAAAGGATAGAGAACACAAAGAGAACAGAGAAAGAAAGTAACATCCATGCCCAAACCGGGATTCGAACCCAGGACCCACAGCTTAGGAGTCAGGAGCGCTAAACACTCAGCCATCGGTCGGCTCAAATGATAATAAATGCGACATTTTTTTCATTTGACTTTATGAAATTTTGGTTTAAAAATATAGCAGATGATTTTCATGAACAAATCAGAACTCCCATAATTCTTCATTTTAAATACCAGTAAAATATCAGATTGTTCCATTTTCGAAAATTTATTTTCTACAAATGCGAATTTAACTTTGTTCTACATTTAAATGAATTATAAAAAAAAGGGAAGTTGCTTTTGCTTAAATAACCAAACCTTCTCATCGGATGAGAAGATTCCCATATTTAATATTTGTTTTCGTATTTGAAAATTCAGTTTGCTTCGGTATCCGTGAGAATTTGATTAGAATCCCGAAGAAATAAATTGCTTATGATCTAAATTGAGGAAAAAATATCGTGAGATACATTTTTTTCCTTTCATCATAAATTCTGGAACAACTGAGGAGTTTCATTACAATGCAATTCAACTGGAAATTGTGTTTTACTCTTGAATTTAATTAGAAATGTGTTCGATTATAGTGTATTTTCTTCCTTATTTCATTAAACATTCTTTTTTTGAAAAAAGAAAAGATTTTTATTTTTTATAGAGGAGATTTTTCATAGTTTTCCCACTTTCTTTTACTTTGAAGGCTTGTCTTAATGGATTGCAGAATTATTAGTTACTATTCAGCCCGTTCGTCCAGACCTCGTAAGTTTGATTGCTAACTTGGATGCGGACGTATGTAGTTATTTGAAATCAATTTTAAGCTAATTTTCTTCAGCGAATTAGCCTCATATGGAAAAAAACTGGTAAAGTTTGGTTGGTTTGTCAGAAACTGCAAACCAGCCGCTTAATAGCGATATAATGTAAATTTAAAAAATATTACAAAATGTTACATTAATATCGCACAGCATCTCACCTAATGACAGAATATTATTCTACGACTTTTCTTATGACATCTGTTGTGGTTTTGACTTCTTGGGAAGACTTTATTGACTTATAGGTGCACGCAAGCTCCCGACCTATACATTAAGGTTAACAGGCTTGGAATACTCGCCGATCACCAAGCACCTCATAATTTTGAATCACGGTCAGATAACAAAGTCACGCCTGAGCTAGCATCCTCCTCTCCACATCCACGCCATACCAGCGGAAGGACTTAGGACGTCCAGATGAACGTGGACACGTCTCCAAACCACGGTGCCAACAACCCAGTGAGGGTGAATGCGTGGTCATACTCCCAGTCTCTGCCCACTGGAAATGATGCTTCACTTGTTGATTTTAAAAGGGAGAGGAGTAAGTCACTGGAGCTCAGACTTTATTGACCGTGGGCCATCCTGAATGGCAAAAAAGGAAACTTGAAAACTCCCGAGCACTTAATAGAGCTTTATGACAACTTTTTATAAATTAAAATTAATTTGATGGTGTTGGTTTATCAATGTGCAATCTGTTTTATGTATAGGAGGGCTAATTCGACGGGACCTACTTTTCAAAAAGAATTCTGAACCACTATTAGAATTTAAGACCGAAATTGGGACCGAATCCTCGAACTGTGAAAGTAAAAGCCAAAGCGTTGACCATTTATTACAGTCCGGTGAACTTTAATGAAAAATTTCAAATGTACCAGGCTGTATTCAATTTAACTCCACATTATGGAGTGCTAAGAGCGGAAGAAAAACAAGCAACATTCATCTTTTGTTGTTTAATAGTGCCAGGAATTCAATCCGTGACCTTTCGTTCTGAAGAGCATTGTCCTACCACAAGGCCAGTGTAAGCTCCAGTTTTGCTTGTTTAAAAAAATCACTGAACTCAAAGCAGATTCAAGCTCACAAATTCTTATTTGAAAAAGGGATCAGCTTAATACTGCTCAGATTTATTTATAATATTTTCCTACGTTTTTTGTAATGTAGTTTTTATGATACTTGTACAATGTAAAAAATCTTCACAAACAAATATCTTTAAAGTCTAAGAAAACAGCTCGTTATCATATCAATATTCCTTTTTATAGCATAAATAATAGTCACATAGACTGGGGAAAATGCAAAATTTTTATAATCTGCAAGCAAATTTATTCAAAATAAATTTGAATTTGTTTGCCGCTTTAATATCTCTTTTTTCATATAGGAACTCAACATCTGCTAGAATCTATAAATTATTTTTCGCATTTTATAAATTAATTCTTCAATTTTTATTCTTAACATTGAATAAATGTGTAAATTTTTAATGACCGATTTAAAACTAGATGCGAATGAATAAAATAAAAAAATGACTTCAGTTTATATTTATTTATTTGCGAGTCATTGAACTTTTGTTTTGAATATTTACTAAATAAATAAGTGCTTTCATGTCATATCATTGAATCTACATAGCAATTCATTTAACTAACATTAAACCTATTGAAAATAATGGTATTTTTGTAAATTGTATTATCAGAAATACATGATAAATATAGACATTTTTATTCTGTAAGTCAACGGAATATTTGTACGCGTTAAATTGAATCCAAAATCGGATTTGGACTGTATCCGAAATTTTATTCCCGATTGTATTCAATAAAAATGAAGCTTATACCACCATGTTGCTCTCAAATTATCTTAAAACATAAGCTATATTTGCTTATGTTTCTGCATGAACACCTGATAAAATGATGTATATGCTTGGGAATTTTCTATATTTTCTCATTTTGTGATGTGTAAATTTTGACAATAAACTGTAGAGTTTTCCTATTTTGTAAAACACAGTGGATGTTCTTCTTGTTAGTTTATCTTTTATACGTTGTCACGCACATAACTAAAGAATTGATGGTTTTGTCGCTCAGTAGTCATTTTTGCACATGATGGTTGATTTAACTGAGATCTACAGTTTAAAATGTATTTCGAACCACTATAAAAATGAAGCTCAAGATAGGAATCAAACCCAAGAACTATTTATTGGCCAGAGTGCTATCTGTAGTGTCGGCTCCCATCTTGATGCAGAATTAAAGTATTTATGTAAATAAAACATTTAGTAGGATTTTGTTAATACAAGGAATTTTTTTTGAGGAATCTTCTCTCTCTCTCAGTGCGATTGCTACTACTGTAAACTTAATTTTAAAAAATCATAGTTACAAATATACAATGCGATGAATGTTTTCACGCCTTATTTCTTTATAAAATGCGAAACTAAACTATTATTATTTATAAATATTGATAAAAAACCAAGAAAATTTGAACCTACACAACTTAAAAGGGAATTTTGAAAAGAAAAATATATATGTTCATATCACTAAGACATTTGAAAGCATTCTTTACTTTTCTTCTAGGTTTTTTAATGACATTTCTTTCAGATTTCCACTGAAAAGCCATTCGAATTCGTATCTTACTAATAATTTCTTACAATTAGATCATAACTAATTATGAGGATCAATTAAGAATTAAAGAAAATGAGCCCTCGACGGCTAAACATTAATTATTTATGAAAAAATTTGTGTTCCTATCATTAAAACACTTTATATTTTTTATTTTTATTTATTTATTTACTTTTTACGAGCATTTTTACAAGTCCTCTCTCAGATTCACATGGAGAGTCATTCGAACTCGAAAGAATGCATCAATTTTCTGCTAATATAGTGCATAACATAAGTAAGGTCATTAGCCTTGTATCAGCAACAAGAATAATGAATACGGTCATGGAAACATAAATTTCAAAATTGTTAGATAGTCGCATGTTAATCATCAACCAGCCATAGATGTAGCCCAACAAATTATTAAAAAAATGTCATGCTTGCTGATGGGCAAAACTGATGAGTTCAAAAAAATACGAGAACTATTGACGTTGAGGCACACGGCGTCAATATAATTAAAGAACAATCAAACTAGGTCAAAGGCGAAACAAGAAGCTGATTCTCTTTTTCGTTTTGGGTAATAAATAAGAATGATCAGCTCCAGGCAGCGAAACCTTGAAAATTAGATTCGGACTACTGACACTGAAAACTAATTTGTAGCCAAAGCATTGAAATAAACTGCCATAAAATGCTCCAGCGACTCCTAGTGTTGCCCAAGGAAAGTATTTAAACTATCGTTTGCAATTGTGTTCATATGCGATCTTTCTCTTCATCCGCTTTGAAGAATATTAAAAGCTATAATTTAAAGCTACATAAATGGCTTCATTTGCTATTTTAGAATTGTTCTTTTGGAAACGTTGTTTGATTTTATGGCGTTTATCCCTTCCGAACTTGTAGGAAAAAAAAAAAAAAAAGATAAAACGTTACTCTGCCGGTTGGCATTCTTATTAGAGCATCCGTTTTCTATGTCAAACTACAAGTATTCGTTCCCCGAGGTAGAAATATGCTAATTATATCATACTGGTGCATATTGGGTGACGTACCTTATAAATGATATGCAAACAATTCTGCATGTAATCAGGAAAACTTCAGAGAGTAAAAAACTCTTTCTCCATTGAATAGAAGTAGAAATTGTACAATTATATTTATAATCATTATAAAAGCGTAAAATGTTCGTT
This sequence comes from Latrodectus hesperus, assembly GCA_037975125.1. Classification (NCBI taxonomy): domain Eukaryota; kingdom Metazoa; phylum Arthropoda; class Arachnida; order Araneae; family Theridiidae; genus Latrodectus; species Latrodectus hesperus. The sequence goes on along the minus strand of CM075860.1, from coordinate 28,241,677 downwards.
AGATAATATATAATTACCATTTTACAATTTTACACATACATTATATAAACGTAATTATTCGTGTATTTTATAAAATAATTTTTTTTCAGGGGGCCTGATTACTATTTTTTAAGTTTGATATATAACTATATAATATAAGAAATGAATTTAAAAACTATATAATATAAGGGACGAAGTACATAATATAAAACTATATAATATAAGGGAATTATTTCAGCTAATACATTCAGAGCAATGTAAAATTTCTTCTCAGATTCATGAAATAAATTTTCTTAATCATTTTGCTCATTTATAATCTAAATGAAATATCTTTTACAAATTAAAGAACAAAAATGTTATTGTAATGGAAAAAAGATCAAATTTAATGAATAAATGCATACTGTTAAATACATGCTAATTCAAAATTTCCAATTTTTCATCATGGGGAATATAAATTATTAATAACGCAATAAAATCACATCAATTTGCCTTTAATTGGCATGCTTGAATATTTTTCTTAATTAAATGAATTAAACTCATCGCATTTTTAGAGAAAATGAATTTTGCAATTATTTCTATTCATTTAATGAGTATGATAATGGCCTCAAAAATAATAATATTTAAATGTACACCTTTTAATATCTAGAAGTGTCTAAGAACTTTCCTTTTTCTATGTTATTCAATCTTACATCAAACAATGCCAAAGAAATTGACCACGTAACAGATAAACGACATTTTGAAATTTCCTAAGCACAGTCTCATTTTCATGATATTTTTATTTACAAATGCCTGTGTTTGGCCGCTAGGCTATTCGACAACGGTCTCTTCAATATCTTGCAACACGACAAGAAAAAACAGATAGTGCAGAGCACTCGTCCAAATGTGAAGTAGTCATAACATGTGAAGTAGTCACAACATACGAAAAGAACAAGCAGGGGAGTCCACAATGTTAAAATTTTCATGATGTTTAATGTCACATTTAAACATGCCAACAAAAATGTGATCATATATATCTGCTTCTCTAAAATTTTTGTTAGTGAAAATTTCGTAAAAGTAATTTCAAAAGAAGTTATTTTGGCAAAATTTTAGAAGATTTCAAATTCGCTCGCCCTCTATTAATGTCCATCAATGTAGGTGAATCTTCTAAAAATTAAATACCTCAAAAATTTATTTTTTAAAATCGATGAAAAAGTATATTGATAGTCCAAACAATTGCGTTTTTTGAATGAAAATGATGTCCACGTACATATAGATCAAGTATGATACTTCTAGGGGTAGTAGGCCAATTATTGGGGGTCTTCTGCTTGATCCCTGCTTCAAAATTACGAGGACTCCACTCAGCTGCTTCTGTCTACTGGCAGAGCTCAAATCAGAGCTACGTAGGTATAGGGAAGCAGGCTGGTACAACAAAACAAGAACATACAGATAAAGTGTGAATAAGAAGATATTCTATTATTTTGAATATGCCCTTGAAAAACAAACTCAATCGTAAACATTGGAATTTTTAAATAGAAAACGCATTGGTATTGCAAGAGTTCCTTAATAATTATTTTATGAAGAATCTCTGAAAGATTTTTATCAGTATATCAGCTAGTTGTGACTGTCTTCTTTCGCTCCATCTAGATGTTTTTAACTAGTCCTGTCCTGAAAATGGCATACATTAACTTTTCGTGGCTCGTTATAATTTCACAATGGGGTAACTCACAAAGTGATGTTTACATTTCATCATTTGTTGGTGGTTTTAGAAAAATAATGTGGTAGCCACCACCTTTAAGGGTTTCTTTCATCATTCCGATACGCTTATCTTGTTTGATAATCAGCCAAATTATGGAAATTCGACAACAAAAATATTTTTCATATGGATTTTTTTTTTTATGATACATTTTGTGTAGGATTCAAATTTAATGTTAAGTTCTTTATCATTTGATATGTTCAGCAATTATCATTAATTAATATTTTCAGAATGGCTGACACACTGTTTAGAATAATAGTCAGTTGAAAATGGCCTTCATGTGTGCTTTTATGCTGAAGAAAATTGTCATCTTTTTTAAATTCTTTACACCATCAAAATACAGAAACACTCGATGGATTTATTTTTCCATATGTTAATTGTATAACCGTTGAACGTATTCTCGATTTAATTTTATTTTAAAATCATAAAAAATTATAGCACGATAATGTTTTCGTATCAACTCTATTTTTCCTTCCATTTAAAAATTATTCTGCGGTAAATTACTTGTCATTGGCCACAAAGAATTGTTTGCTAAGATAAAATAACGTCAATTTTCAAATCTAAGGCCTCTTTCACACTAGACAACTTTTATCGTATGATAAAAAGTCGTCCAATATTTTATATAGTGAGAAGTTATTAAAAAAACACATAATAGACGGCTCTCTTTCACACTGAACGGGAAACCATATTGTGTGACCAGTCTATAGTGTGGTTTTTTAATAACTTCTCACATAAAATTTCGGACGATTTTTTATCGATACGATAAAAGTTGTCTAGTGTGAAAGAGGCCTAACTGTTAATTTTTTTCTTCTATTTATCATTTGCGTCGTGTCTCAAAAATTTAAAAACAATTCTTTTATATTGGTACTGCAGACAATAAAGCAAGAAAATGATAACTAAGCAATCCCATTTTTGAGTTTTCTAAACTTTATATCTTTACACAGCACAGCAACTAACTACCTATACGGGATTAAAGACAATAAAACAAATAACTAATGATTAAACATGCTCTAAACAATGTATTCTTAGACAATATATTCGCAAATATATTTTTAGAATAAAATTATTTACTGCATTATAGCATTTATTTTAAAAATGTGAATGAAAAATCTTATAAAAATACGTATTTTTCAAATAACTAAACTATTTCCAGATTCTTTGGGAAAGAAACGTGGAATATATCACCTGCAATCATTACAATAATGCAATCTGGATGACAAAAAAATATGACTAACAAAAGCAAGATTGATGTGCCACAGGATGAAATCAAGTTTCAGTTATCAAATCATCTTTTTTCAATCCCTTCTTTTACTGTGTCAGAAAATGAATAAATTGCTACATGAGTGCAACTAAATCTAAGGAAGCTCTGAAGATACGCGTTCTTGTTCCGCCCACCCAATTATCTGAACAAGGCAGCGTGGAGATCATTATTCTTATCAGAATTTATGGCACGTGCTCGTTTGACAAGAGATGGACAGGACACTTTCTAAAAAATACATATAAATGACAGCATTCTTTAGATATACCCTAATAAAAACAAGTAAATTGGAATTTTTTTAGATCTTATTATAGCGGTTACTAGAACTAAGTGGAGAAGGGAAAAAAAAAAGAATGTTGCAACACAGTTTAAATATGGATTAAAAATAGAAAATTACGAGAGATAATTTTAAATTTAAAAAAAATATTTAATTATGTTCAAATAGCGTTTGCTTTTAATTTATTAAAGGCTGCATCAGATGAGACATTATTTCATTTCATGCAGAAAATTTTATTTTATGTATATCGAAAAAGAGTGTTTTTGCTTATTTTTAACCAAAAAAAAGTTTTTTTTTTTTTTTACCTAGCAATTCTTATTTACAAGTACAATAGTATATTTTTGATTCAAGAATAACTATAATGTATCTTTAGCTCAATAAGAAGAGTCTTGAATAAATGATAAGAAAAACATTCTATAAATTTAAATACTTTATTAGTAGTTAGTTTATTTTCGCTACATAAAGAAAGTAAAGTTAATTCATCAACTCCCACACCGCAGAAAAATAAAGACACATTAAATTCATTTCCTTATTTTCCTTTTAATGCCGAAAAAGTTTTTTTTTTTTTTTTTTTTTGCAAATATTGCATATTTGTTTCATTAAAATAAAATCATTAAAATTCTTAATACCACGTACATATTTCTTAATTAAAATAATAAAATTGCCTAACTTTAGCAAGATTATAGTTTCTCATTATATTTATTTAAAGATTTTTGTTGGAACATTGCATTGAGAATAGAATGTGCTCTTAAATTACAAATTCAAATTTATCTCTTGAAAAAAAGTATATCTTATTTAACTTTGATTCCTTAAAAATACTAGAAAATAGAGGAGAGAGGGAAAAGAAAAATTTTATCTTTCGGTTTCTTATTAAGTATTTAAAAATATATATTTATGTTTTTCAAAAGATATTTTTTATTATCTATGAGAGGATAAGGGTATGTTTATAAAACATTTGGGAAAAATGGATAAATATTTACAGTTAATTTAATCCATAATTAAATTACGATTTTTGCTGATATTTTGAATTATTTTTTTGCATAATTATTAATACTAAAGGTGCGTATAGAAAAACACTTTATAATTACAAACAGCTGTAAATAAGTAGTTGTATAGTTTATAATAATATTTTTCACGAAATTTTACATTTTGGAATCGTAAATCTCTTTATTATAGGAAGAATTTCATAAAAAAGAGAGAATTTTCTTAAGAAAAAAAATGTTTTCCAAAAATTAAATTGAATATGTTAGGAAAATTTTTTTCCCATATATACTCTTTTTTTACACCTATATATTTAAAATTTTCTTTTTATACAGCTAAAAGTATAATTTGCAACGTATCATCCATTATCTTGTTTTTTACGTTATGAACAGTTATAAGTGAAGGTTAAGCAATAAATATGTTTCACGCGTTTGTAGAAAACTTTATATTTCTTTTCGAATACAATGTTGGTAACTTGAGAGTAGAAATTAGAGTAACTTATTTTTCTATCATTCTACATGTGGCACGCACTAATTGTGAAAAAGATTAACTGTAATCAGTCATAAATATCGCATGTTTTCACACAAAAAATACTTAAGAGGACCCTACTTATTAAATTACTTGCCTCTGAACAGAGTTAACCTTGCGTTATTTTATGAAATTCTCTCCGGTTATTGCGTAGAGGGCGAGTAATGAAATGCCAGAAAAAGGCAGCTTCAGATTAAAATCTTGAACAGGATGTGACTATTATGAAGACTTATCTGGTTTTTTAAATACTATTTAAAGATCAGTGATGCAGCACAAAAACTTGAGAAATAAAGAAGGATTTCTCAGAATATGTATCGAATTCGGATTCGTGTTTTCATATTTCGTTAAAAAATTTTTAACAGCTAAACAAGTGAAAATATCTTTTTAGACATTTTTAAGCTCCTGACCGATTTATATAATAAAATCAAATGTGAATAAACAAAATAAATATTCTTTCAAAGGCGTTTAATATAAAACATATAAGAAAGATAAGAAATATAATGACATATTATCCCTAAGCGAATTTCTAACGGAGCTGGTAGCTAGAACTTAGTCGCAAGGGAAATAACCCGAAAAATTCCTAAGTCTTCCGCTCCACGGAAGAGCTTTTAGAAAGCAGAAATACAACTTCCATCTCTTGTTGATAAATAATGGCTGGAATCGAACCTTAGACTTTTCACTACGAAGAGTACAGTCCAGCTACTGGTTATGGTGAAACTTGAATCTATAATATTTGAATTCTTCAATATTAGAACGTAAGCAATATTCTTGCTTTCCGTTTTAAATTATATATTCTTTTAGGATTAATTGTTATATGCAATAATTGACCATACAACTACACTCAAACCAAGCACATTTTGAACTACAAAATTTTCTAGATAAACAAGTTGTACATTTTGCAAAAAGTATTCTCATACTAAATAACTTTTACCGTGTGCTGATTTATTTGTCTATATGTATAAAGGTAAATATTATTTAAAAATCGCTAGATAAAATTATTTAAACATGATACCAAAAGATGTAAATGAAGTTATAAATCTTCTCTCTACTTGGTAACTTTTTGAAAATCACAAACAAGACTTCATTTTTCAGATTAGCCTTACTTATAAGAGAAATAGGGATGACCATCTCTTTCCCTATTTGTCTAGTAAGACTTATACTTGACTATTGGTGGAATATCATCACATGATATTTTGTTTTCATTAAAGTAGAAACATACAAGTGTTATGAGAATTAATCATGAAAACCAGTGCCCTAAAGGGCTTTATTTATCTTTTCCTCACCCCCTGGAACGTGATCAAGAGAAGTTGTTGAACAAACAGAGCATAACAGTAACCTCAGTGGAAAATAGCCTTACTAGTAAAGGGTAGGAGGATAGAAAACCCATAAAATTGCATGGATAAGCATGGAAAATAAATAAATAAATATTATTTAACAAAAGTAGCGTGTAGAAGCAAATGTTTCACTTTGGATCCTAAAACGGTCTCGCTTGAATCTTATCAACTTTTGTAAGCGTGACAACTTTCTTCGACTAACAGCTTCGACCACGCAAGTATTTGCAGTTTACTTGAGAAAAGTGGCTTAAATGTTCTCAGATTATTAAAAGTTATACATTTCCATAAATGTGATTTCTTTAAGACTTTATAGAAAACTGAAATATTTTATTGCATTATATGTGCAAGCTGTACTAATTGCTTCCCTGATATCTCGATAAATTTCGGGTTCATTTATTTGCTATTAATTATCGAGATATCTTCGACAGAGATTTTGTCAGTCAGTTTATAATTCAAAAAGAAAGAAATATTTTGCAATTTCAAATTTGTCAATATCAATAATTAGTACCAATATTAGTAATATTAAGATAAATATTTTGATGATAAATAAATTAATACCAACTAATCTCTGTACCTAAGTAAGAAATGTATGACAAATTTTTGCATTTTTTTCAAAAAAATTGGTTAGGAAAGAGTTAAGTCTTAATCTTGATTTTTACAACTTTTTTAAATAATTTTATTTCATGATATTTATTCATATATAGTTTGATATATTTCCTCTCATAAATTTTTCATGCTAGTTTGTCATTAAAAAAACATGAAATAAGTATTATCTGTAATAAATTCAATTTTTCATACACACACAATTTTGCTTTAGCAAAAAAAAGTATATATATATATATATATATATATATATATATATATATATATATATATATATATATATATATATATATATATATATATATATATATATATATATATATATATATATACAATCTAATAAAATAAGGAAATAGGATCATCTGACAATGTGAAAATGGTTAACATTTCTCACTTTTCAGTAACAAGTTGCTATCATTTGATTGAGAACTGTAAGCAAATATCTAAAAATGATGTCATTAGTTAAGCTCCGAATTCTTACAATAAAAAACAAATTAAGGTTTAAAATCATTCCATGCGTCTACCGAATTTTCGTTCAGGGGTAAGCAGAAAAAAATGGCTACACAGAATAAAACAAAATACTTCAAGATGTTGGTCTTTAGCTAACTTAAAATACGAACTACGTTTAATTCAAAAAATTGATTGCAATTTTGTAATTAATTTAAATTTTAATTAACGCTGATTTAAGTTTAGTGTAAAGTTTTTTATGTCATGATGCATACCTTTCAAAAGCTTTCTAACTGACTAACAACATATTCACTGAAATAAATAATAGTAATCACTGAAATAAAATTAATATTTTTTTTCTAAATCACACTTTTCTACTAGTTAGGATTCCCATGGTTTCCCAGTGAAAGTCAATGACCCTCTGGTATCTAAAATAAATATCATTTGGTTTTAAAACTTCTTTACAGTCTGTTTTTCTTTTTTTTTTAATTTAAAAAGATTTACAATTTAGATTTTATGTGACTAACGTTTGTAAATAAGAATACATTGGTTTCTTTCTTAATATGAATTTGTTTTCAATACTGATAACGAATTTATGAATGTGATAAGATAAATTTTTTTTAAAATATGTAAGAATTTTACATTTATAAAAAAATTTAAGTTATTAAGTTTCTGTTTTTAATTTTTGATGTTTTATGCTGAAATATTATATATTATGTCTAAAGGTAATTTTTAATTAGTATCGTTTATCGAAAGAAGATTGAAATTTCAATAAAAGTATACGGTTTAATTTTTACTATAAAAGATTCATATAAATTAATTAATTAACCTTATATATATATATATATATATATATATATATATATATATATATATATATATATATATATATATATATATATATATATATATATATATGTATATATATATATATATATATATATATATATATATATATATATATATATATATATATATATTATATATATATATAAACTGCTTTGAAATATTTAATGATAAGAATACCTTAAAATTAACGTAAATATTTTCTAGAAAAATAAAATACCACATAATGAATCAAATAACTTAAAGGGACGCATCATAAATTTATTTCAAAATTCCTTTTATATCATATTTCCTCACTCAGTCAAATAATTCAAATTAATAACAATTAAATAAACAATTGTAGCTCATTACTAAAAGAAGAACAATTGTTTTATGTAATCATTCATAGATAAAGAAATTAATTTAAATATCGGTGAAAGAAAAAGTAAGTTTTCGCAAGACGTAAGAAAAAGAAAATTTTACTCACTTTTTATGGCCCACTGTTCCATTGTCTTAACACCACGGAGCCAACGAAGCAGAGAGAATGTGCAATCACTCGAGATGCTGACATCCGAGAACATTTCCATCACGGATGGCATCAGGTGCCTAATTCCCTTTGACACCAACTCTTGCATTTTAATCTTCATTGACTTAATTGAATTAACAATTATTTGTTCTTGGTTAATTCTTTGAGAAACAACATCAACATTTGATATGGTTGTTGTATCAGTATCTCCATGCTTGTTGATTCTTCCAGTAACAGTTTTCCAGGAACTGTTATCTGTATGGTTTAGTCTATTGTTGGGAATGACTGTAGCTGTTAAAGCAGTAGTTACAACCTCTGTTGTTGATTGTTCTTTTCTGCTAGATTCAGTGTCATAAGAATCATATTCCGAAACCTTTGTTGGAATTTTGTTGCTTGTCGATGTATATTGAGTACTGAATGTAGATGTTTCTGAATCAACAAGAGTGGTAAGAGGTCTTGATGAATGAGTTCTCTCGCTACTTTTTTGCTTAACATTTATTCTACTTTTGAGATCGATTATAGTGGCGAACCCCTCATTTCCATTGGATGAAATTTGTGTCACAACACTTATTGGCAGTTTCGTTGTACTAGATAAATATGGCTTAGTGGCGGGCTTAAGATTCAAATATACATTTCTAGAACCAAAAAATGGCTTTTGCAAAACATGTGGTCGAACTTCTTTATTATCTTCTCTTAGTGGAACTGTGGTTGGTTTTGCATTGTTTACTTGAGTGTCATTTACATTTGTTGCAGAATGAGGTGTTGACTTCAGGCTTGTAACATTTTTCACTTCCGATGTCCCAGTTCTGAAGTTGAACATCAACTTCATAGCATCCTCTTTACTTTTGTTGTTCTTTTCTGATTCAAGTGGATTTCTTTGAATTGGTGAGTACGTAAATTTATGTTTTGGTCTGGCTGTAGTAGAAATGGTTGTGTAACGAGTTGTGTAATTTCTTCTACCAAATAATTTAGTTGCATATTGCACAGCAGGATTGATTTTTCGATTTGACTGGAATGAATTATGTTTCTTTTCTTCATTAGCAAATTCGAATGGGCGAATGGTTGGAGGCGTTATTACCCAAGGTTTTCCTGGAGGGATAAAGGTCGATGTAATCAAGCGCGATCCTGGTCTTGGGTACTCTTCAAATATCGTCCAATTATTATGATTTATGTGTTGAGGACCTCTGAAATATTGTTTAATTTCAAACATTTGACCTTCACTATTGTCCTCCGTATCAAACAAATGCAAATTTGAGTTTAAGGGGTCTGCAAATTTCTCAAACTGGCCTCTGTTTCGAGCATAAATACCTGGAGATGTTATTGGTTGTTCTATTAATTCTGGAGTATAAAATTCGGGAAAACTTGTAGCGTTCTTCCTAAAAATATCAGAGATGATGTACCCAAGGTTTTCATTAAAATATAGTGGAGAATCAATATGCTTATTGGGCAAATTTAATTCCAATTGCTTACCATCGCTTAAACTAATTGAATCAACTGTTGGCCTTACTCCTGATTGAGAATTTATTTCTTTAACAACATATAAAGGACTTTCATTTATAATTTGTGTTGTTTCCGTTTCTTGATTTCGATGATTTTGAAGAAACTTGGAACTGTTTTCATCAGGAGTAGAATAATATGAGAAAGGAGTAGTTAATTCACTTCTCATAGTCGGCACGTATTTCGCGTAAAGAGAATCTTGAGAATCCTTCGAATCGGATAATTCTTTTTGATGGTTAGTATTAGCTGATGATTCAGATTTCATTGAGACAGATTTCTCCTTTAGTTCATGTTCTCTTATTTCTGTTGGAGATTCTTCTTTTACCGGTAAGGAAGATATTGCTTCTTGAGGTTCATTAATATTGGCATCATGATTAAGAGTCGATTTATCCACCGTATTGACTATTTTCTGCAGTGACTGCTGCTGAGTTTCAAGCACTGGAACTTCAGCAAAACTTCCTTTACGGAAATCCCAATATTTTTTAATTTTTATTGAAGTATTGCTAGATTTATTTTCTGTTAATGGAATGAGTTTTAGTTTGTCAGTAAGTGGTACCAGTTTTTCTGCTGAGATTATACTTTCTGACTGTTCATTATCTATATTCCACGAAGATTTGGTATCGTGTTTATCAATATTGCTAGACTTATTAATATTATTGGTGTCTTTAACTGATGGATTTTGGTGAAAATCTAATACTGTTTTGTCTTCTAAATTTGGTTTATTATTAATTACAGTATGAAAAGGACTCAGCATGCTAGGCTGACGACTTGGAAAAAGACCCATTACTTGCCTTGTAAAAGTATTCACAGTTGACGGTACTTCTTCAATTAAATGACTCTTAAATGCGTCTGATTCTGGTAGTTCTAATTTAGGCAATCTTTTTGGATGAAAATCTGGAGCTTTTGGAAAAAGAGGAGGTCTATTTCCAGTAGAAATAAAAGGAGGTGGTTTCTCCATTTCTTTTAAAAGGGTTTCGATTTCCGGAGAATTTTGTAAATCTAAATGAGGACTTGGTAAGTTAACGATATCTGGAACATTTATTTGAGGGGTTGACGTTATTGGTATGTGGTGATAAACATCTATCACACGATCTCTTGTATTCAAGTTTCGATGTCGATTTCTCTTATTAAGAGCAGGGACAGGGCGCTTTGGATCTGACTGTAAAGAAGCAACAGGAACTGAAGCAGCAGCACTTTGCTTAATTGGTTCTCTTTGTATGCCAAGGTGTCTTCCTGGATTAGGTCTCCTGTGCAACATATCCTTTCCTGGTAAACGTAAAGGACCTCTAGTTGTCCTGAGGGTATCTGGAGGATTATGCTTTGTTGCTTGATGCATACTCACTGGAGGTTTATTTATTATTCGCATTCTTGAACTCTGCTGCGTTTGATGTTGAGCTAAAGAATAAGCTGGACGGTACTGCTTTTGGTTGGCAGGTTTCATTTCCGAAAGAGAAATAGGTCTTACTGTGGAAGGCAGAAAATGCCTTGATGGTTGTTGAAGTCGTTGAGGATTCTGTTGCAACGTTGACGATCCTCTTTGTCTGTTGTTGGACAAAAATGGAAATCTTAGATCTCGAATTACTCTAGAAATTCCGCTAGGTAATTTTTTAAACAATGGTTTCTGCTTTGATACAGGAATCTTTTGTAGTTTTCCAGTATTCATAAGGGATGAAAATGAATATAATTTTTTCAAATGTGGTTTCGAAAAATAATCGTAATTGATATCAGAAGAGGAAGTGATCATTTTACGAGCTTCAGCCACCAGTAATATCGAAAAAATAATTATCATAAGAACCCACCGTATATAATTTGCCATGATATTTCAGATGCAGAAAAACTGAGACTTTTGTGTGTACGCAATTTCTTTAATAAATCCTATACTTCTAACCAAGTTTTGATTGAAGTTATCTTTACGCCATGTTCCTGAAGCAGAGTCTTAATGATTGATCTATAAATGTATAAAATATAAATATTAGAATATAAGAAATATGATTATTTTATGTTCCAAATATAATATTAATAAAAAGTGTACAAAGGGATAATCAGAATTGCTACAGAAATTAAGTGTAATCAATAAAAAATTGTAACATAAAAATAATTTATGAGCATACAGCAATAATATTTTAAAAAACATTTACCAATGTGCTTACAGCTCTTGTTAACTTAGTAAATAATATCTGATGAATTTGTCTTTTAAAGCGAAGTTTTCATGTAAAATGCATTAAAAGAAAGCGTGAAAAGTATAACACTCAATATACGCAACAATTAATACTATAAAATTATTTTGCAATGCATATTTTGTATTGAATAATATAATTATCTAATACCTAATTTGATGTTAAAACATTTTATGGGCTATTTTAGGGTTCAAAAAATTATTATTTTATTGAAAGATAAAACATATTATCATTCAGAAATAACTTAGCTTTATATCTAGGGATTAAATTTATGATATTTTCAAGACATATACAACCATTTGACTCTAACTGGTACAAATTGTAAGGTATTTAAAAATCGCCAATATCACTCTGAAAATACTTTTCATAAAAACGAGACTACTTTCACTCATTATACGAAAGAAAAACCGGGTCGAATTAGGATCGAGACTCGAGACCTTTCTCTCTGCAGATTGCTTTTCTATGATTAGGCTGTGATGAACACAACTATTAAATTAATAAAAATAGACTGTTATCGACAGAATGATTAACATGAAATAATTAGTTCATAAAAGCCAATTTAATGTTCATTTAATGCTAAAAGTAGTTTACCCTGTTCATACTGTGGTTTTAAAATTAAAAGTTTAAAACACCATTTCATTTGATTTTTCAACTAGTCATAAATTTTATCAATGATTTGGCCAAGCCGATCTCTTACAGAGGAGTAAAGCCTATGATTAGGATTATTCCAACTTACAGAACTACAAAAGAAAGAACTGATGGCATCTGACATTGTAAAGTACTTAGTAGACCCCTCTGAAAATGGACGAGTCTCATAATTTAAATGCAGTACAGTCCCAATATTTAACGCGACTGATCTGTGCTGTGTCTAGTATAGAACCCAAAACCTTCCGGTAATTTGAATATGTATCATAAAATTTAATTTTATGTTGTGGAAATATTCTGAAACGTTTTAAACTTTAATTTATTAGAGTATTAATTATATTTTTATATATAATATACATTATTATTTTAATTTATTAAATTTATACATATGCATTTTATTTGAATAGGGATTGAATACAAAAAATAGAGTAATTACAAATTAGAGATAATTTTTATCAAAATTTCACCAACATTTAACAATGTTCTATTCATTAGCATTTTATATGTAAGAAATGCATTCTTACATCTAGGGTCCAATCATGAAAATGTTGAGTTCAAAATAAAACTTTAATATTCCTTTTCTCTGCCTACTTTGAGAAATTGAATGAAAGCACAGTAGATAGTCAAAAAATGCATTTTAAGTGAACGTATAAGTTCTAAAGCTACTTATTATTGTAAACAATAACATGCAACTTTGAAACAACATATTCTATAAATGAAAAAAATTAAACGTTTGAAACTATATAACCAATCGTAAAAATTATGTATATAGAAAAATGTCATTTCCAAAGAGGAAATATATTTATGAGTGTTAAAGAATATTTAATAATTTTTTCTTTATAATATGAATATAAAGGAAGTAAAAATTTGAAAGTTTATCAGTCTATTAATTTACTATAAATAGTTTTCAAAATATTGTTCATTCCAAATTTTTAATCTTTGAAAGCTGATGAACACCGGGCAAGTGTCTTGATAGACAAGTCGATATATAAATCCTGCTGGAACGGTGATAAAATTAATTCAATGTAACTAAGGTAACTAATCAATAATAATAATAATTATATATATACATAAATTTCTCTGGTTCCATCTATCGGAGAAGTTAGAGCAAAGTCTTACTTTCACCTTCATGGTGCTCTGGTTAAGCGAAAGATGCACTCTACTGACTTAAATGCGCATAGCAAACGGCAGCTAACTTGGCTTGTCCAATATGTCATAAGTAACAACATACGCACACACACACATACACACATTTTATTGAACTTTAAATGTTGGCAATCACGTGTCTAAATCTACTTAAAAGTTTTTTACCTACTTAAATAGGCCTTTGAAAATAAGATTATTTTTTTAACATGTCTATAAATAACCCTATATTTCATTATTTCTTGATCAGATATCTTTTTACTGTTTTCCAGGGATATGTATTTACATTAATTTATTAAAAAACCTTTAAAATAATAGTTTAAAAATGCCAAGATAGTTTTTCCCATTTACTTCTTTTCATTTTATTGAATTCGTATATTAGTAAATCTGTTTATTTTTATTTAATTAATCCACTGATCTTTCCATCTCTCGATAATGAGATAGTACGACAAAATCAATCGATCGAATGGAAAAAAGAATCACTATTCTAACCTATTATATATATAGATTTTACTTTCCTATATTTATGTTTGATTGTGAACAAACACAGAACTCATTTATTTTTGGACATTTATGTTAGAATAATAGAAAGAACAAACCACTTTTTTAAGGGCAGTTAATGAAGAGTGACGATTTAATCTTCAAATATAATCTGATTTAGAATTTGGCGTGGAACTCAAAACAATAGTTTTATATTCGAAGACAAACTACCTTATTCTTTTATATCTATTATCTCAAAACGAAAGGTGAAAGTTCTATTATTAAGCCATTACAACATATAAAGCGCCTAGACAAATCAGATTCTAAAATCAGACATTGGCCTTTAAATGGAAATTAAATAAGGATTAAGAAAATCCCTATTATTTTTGCATGTTGACATTCAAATGCAATTTCATTGTTAGTAATAAAAATTATAAAAATTTATACGTTATATTAGAGTCACAAAAAATTTTAAATTGTGCCTATTTTTATTTTTTATTAAATTAATATAATGTAATTATTATATTCATTGAATTAACCAAAATAAGCTATTTATTTATATTGTAATGTATCTTTAAGTCAAAAAAGAATTTTTGAACAAATTTTAAGAAGAATATTTATTCAATTTTAATATTTTTACGATTAATTCATTTTCCCCACAAAGATAACAAAACGTTGCTCAGTCGCTATATTAGATCGGAAAAAATTAAATGATAAAAATCTTTGTATGAATTACATTAGATATGTAAATAATACAAAAACAATTCTGATTTTCATTTCTTATTTGAATTAATTAATTAATAAATACAAAATATGTATGAGATATGTAATTAAATTAAAATAAATATATCCACATATTGTGATGTAACTTCGAATCAATAAAAACTAGTGAACAAATGATAAAATAATTTAATAGTTTAATTACTTTACTAATGCTAATTTATCAACTCTGCAAAAAGGAATAAGCATCGTTTTAGAGCAAAATTTTCGTGTTTTACATAATAATTTCTAATCTTTTATAGCTTGCAAATAAGTTTAAATGTTTCTAATTTAAATTAAAATCATTATGCAGTTATAAAGAAATAAGTTTAATTTACAATTTGCATAAGCTTATTAATTGCTTTTGTAACTTTTTTAAATTCAGGGTGTTAATTCTTTTCGCAATGAATGGTATGCTGACGATATTCTTAATGAATAAATTATCACACAATACATCATGTACTTTTAAAATACCCACAAAAAAACCGTGTTTAAATGACTCATTTATTCTTATTAATGCAATTCAGGGATCATGTGGGAATTGTTTTAATATGCACGAAGTATATTGTAATAGAAATTAAATATGTATAAAATTTTGTGTTTATGTAACTTGTTGCATTTATTTATGTTCAATCATGAAACATTTTTTTCAGAAAATAATTATTATAAATTTGATTACAAATTCAGAAATATTGAAAAATTAAAAGGAACTATTTAGATAAGTTATTGACTGATTGGTTATTGATATGTTGTTCAAAGTGAACTATTTATATTGAAAAAACCAAAATGCATTATTAAATGTTATATAATGAAAACCATCACTGATTGATTCATTGATAACTCATAATTATATGCCAAATTCTATATCGCAAAACCAAAAGACGATTATTAGACATGATCTATGAAGGCAATTAGTGACTGACTGATAATTTTTAATGAGTACAAATTGAAGGCATATTGGAAAAACAAAGGACGGAATTTAAATACAAAACAATGAAGACAACACTGATTGGTTGATAATTCAAACCATGTATGAAATGAAAATTGAAATTTTGCTGTTTAGATCCAATTCAATATATACAATCAACATTTAATATATATAATTTGATATATACAATCACTGACTGATATTTCATAACATATACAAATTATCTTTTTTGTTGAAAAACACAAACTCCCGATGTTTAAATATAATACAATCAGTAAATGTCATTAATTGATTAATTGTCATTGATTGGATAAGCTCTAAATAAGTTCTGTATCACCAAATCAAAAATACCTGTTTAAATGTAATGTATGAAGATAATCATTCACTGATTGATAATTCATAAAATAAACTAATTGAAATCGATGTACCAAAAATAAAAACCACTGTAAAAATATAATTTATGAAAACAATCATTGATTGGTATTTAATACTATAATAACTAATAGAGCTCAATTAATAATAATTAATAATCGAACTCTATATTGCAAAAATCAAGAAACGCCATCATAAAATACTTTACTTTAGATGCCTTTACTTTTAAATTTCATCAACGATTATTTAGGTGTATGTTAAGAAACAAATATCGGAAATATTTATGTATTACAATCTACAGGCTGATATTTAGTGTACAGCCTTATATTTAGTGTTTTTACAATTCGCATTGTTAAAACGAATGTCATAAGCCATTTGGTTGTTTAATCAATGAAATATATATTATTATCGAATTCTATGGACTCATTAATTAATTTTGTAAACTGATAAATACTTAGAGAACTGGATCTATTTTGTGAAATGTATTCCCTGAAACGTCCTCTTAGCCTACACATTTCTAAAAGTGGATTCAGTGCACCTTGCGAAGTTATTTTTTTGAACCAAATATTCGAAAAGTATTAATTTAACTGCTCAGATGTAGACTTATGTATGAAACCTTCAAAATATTATATATTTTTATATGAGAAAATAAATTTTTTTTTAAGTCTCTAAATTAAAATCTAATATTTTAAATATTACTATGTATATTGTATATTTGATTCACCACATATGTTGTTCAAAATTAATAATAATAATAATTATATATATATATATATATATATATATATATATATATATATATATATATATGTGTGTGTGTGTGTGTGTGTGTGTGTGTGTGTATTCCTAAAAGAATAAGATTTTTTATAAGAAATATATATACCTCGAAAAGTATTTAATTTAATTTAAAAAAATCTCCAGCCTTTTAATTATTTCTATTTACTTACTCATGTGTAACGTCATATTTTACTCTTTCATGACATAATGCAAATTATTGTTTGAGATAATTAGAAAATTAAGCTAACTACGCTGATCTTGACAGCAGGAACCCTTTAGTGACAAAAGTAATATCTGAAATCAGTACCGTAAACTATCTTACTCGAGCGTTTAATTTTTTACACTGGAATTTTCCTCAAACATTCAAATCTGTTCTTTATTTGTATGAATTAAGAGCGAGTTTAATCAGATGATACGAACAATATGCTTAATGATTTACAATCAACATTTTAAAAAGTGTGTTTAGAAATATTTTTTTCAATTTTCGTTATTATAAATATCATATTTTAGAATTATGTGAACGTAATGTAATAAAAGAGCTTACGATAGAAAAAATTGTTGAGAATTATTAATAATCAGAATAAGGTATATGTGTACAAATCATAGATGATTTTATTGAAAAGACTATTGAAGTTTTCTGATATTGTTAAATATTTGGAAAAGGGGTTTTACGATTATTGATAAAACTTAATTTCTGTAATTTGAAAGAGAAAACCTAGATTTGAAGCCTTAAATAAGATTTTTGATAGTAAAAGTGAAAATATAAGAATTGTTGAGCACATTTTTTTATATTCTTACCGATTTTTAGTATCAAGATATTTCCGAAGAAATGGGTAAATTTTTTTTTACAATGACTATAATTTTTAAAGAAATGATATAATTATAAGTACTTATAATACATTCATGCATTTAGTATAATTCATACATATACATGAAATCATACATATACATGTTTCATTTAAAAAATTCTAATCATATTTTTCTGAAATCTGAAGCGAAGTGAACTGGAAGAATTACAATTCATGCATCAGAATGCAAAATTTAATAAAAAATTGCTATGAAATATAGGTAAATGTTGGGAGTACAGTTCTAACCTGTGATAAAAATGTATGGTAATAAGGAAATTTTCTCAGAGTTTTAAAATCAATGAATAAATGTTACAACATTTACTGTATCCGAAAATTCCGAATTTTAATAAGATTCGAGTACCTCATTAAGATTTTATATAGATTTGAAATATAGAGAAATGTATTTTAATTATTCAATATACTTCAATAAAAAAATCTATTTAATTTTTTGTACTTGCTAAATCTAATTTTATAATTAAGAGAGAAAAAGAAGATAAATTATTTGAGATTTAAAATTGAATTATTTAATAAATTTTCCATTTTTAGAAGTACAAATTTAGATGAATATTTTATTTAAAAATAAATTTTTTAAAAATCATTTCAACTAAAAAAATGTATACATAAAACTAAATGTATAGTTTTTAAAAAAGCACAATTAAACTTATTAATAAAATAAATATAAAAATATATAATTACCAATAAAATTTTATAAATTGTAATAAAAATTATTTATTTTTTGAATAAGATTTTAAATTTTGGCCAGAAAAATCTTTTATATATATATACATATATTTTTGTGCATTCTGTCGATTGATCATGTACACATTTCAATCAGTTGATATGCAAGTAAAATGAAGAAAATAAAACAAAATAGTTCAACTGTTAATTAAAAGGTAGCGCATATTCAAGCCATTAAAAAGTTCGTATAATCATCATTAAAAGTTCCAATCGAACAATCTAAAATCTAGACAGGATATGAAAACATTAATTAATAATAAAAAACTTTACATTTATGACAATAGATATTTCGAAACTCATCATACTTGTTTGTTATTGAATCTGTTCTCGAAAAATTAAATCAAAATTTAGAATTAGTTTAATTAATGTATATTCTACAGTAATTGTAAGACTTACTATTCATCTTATAGACTGACCACGCTTTTCGTAAAGGAAGATTTTTGATGCTATTTTAGCTTTAAGTAAAAAATAGGAAACAGCCGTTGCTTTCCGCATGCACGTCTGTTAGGGTAGGTGCGTGCTCGTGAATTTTCCGGATTTCCTTCCTAGAGATATTGCCAAACCTGTTCATGTAAAACAAATGAAACGTGTCATATGAAAAGCCCCCATAAAAGGCATTAGTATATTGATGAATAGTCTTATATCCAGCATCTATTAATGTCTTTATTTGTTATAGCACTACAGCCTTCTACTATAGGAAAAAAAATGTCGCTTGGAAATACCGTAACCTCAATTAGGGAATGGTGATTGAACAAGTATCAAGGAACAACAAGCAATACTTGAAGGTTTCGCCAGGGTACATCAACTTTCTCGAAGGAATCAAAACGCATACGTCTACTATGTGTACCAATCAAAACAAAACATTTATTGAATAATTAATTAATAAAGATAATAAAGAGAATAATCTAGAATTGCTAGAATTACCTGGAAAGATTAATAAATAAATTAAGACAATTAACAGCAGCTTTTCGAGGCTTGGGTTCGAATTCGCTACCTTCAGTAAACGAGTCAGAGATAGAACCACTGCACAACCGGTTCGTTGTGCAAAAAGTAATAAGCCCTTTGCAGTATTTTAAGCCCGGACTTTCCAAATCTTTCATAAAATTCGAAGATTAGTGAATGTTGAATGCTTACTAAAGTTCAAACAAACTAAAGCAATTAAAAATAATAAAAGTAAAAATGATTATTTACAGTGAAATTTAAAAAAAATGTAGCTATTTTATATTCTTGCTATGTATTCTGGTATGTTACTTTATTTATTTATTTATCAAAGGAGGACTTCCATTCTGAATAAATTATCATCAGATACTTAAGTAGGAGGAATGACAAAGAATTACTTGTAAATAACTTAATTTTGGGTTATTCCCAAACCCTTTTCAAATTATTCGACACGTGCTAAAATCTCGATAAAGTTTCATGGAAATTTTATTAAAATATTGTGAAATAATAAGGAATTGATGATAAACAAAAAAAAATGATGTTAAACACAAATATTTTCAAAATTGGAAACTTAATAAATTACTTTGCAGTAATAATGAATTTAATATAAATGAGAGATAAAATCATTGTACAGTGACATTAGTCAGTTTAATTAAAATAATTTTGTTAAAAAGCAATCCCATCTTTATCCAATACAATGAATTTTTTTCTAAGAATTGTCGACGAATATCATTATTCACAAACTGTGTACATAAAATTCGGAAAAAGGAATGCTTATAAGCAAAGATTTTAAATATATCGTTTGATAATGATAAATTATATGATTTTCCAGTAAAATATTAAATTTAGCAAAGAGAATGTTTTTATTAAATAACATGCACATAATAATAAAAAAGGGAAAAAAAATTTAAACCATATTATCTTTTTTAATTTTAAGATTATGGACTCAGATTTCTAATACAAAAAAGTTATCAAAAATAATTTAATTGTATATCAGCCACTCTTTATTTAAAAAAAAAATAGAAATACATAACGTTTTTGGAGAAATCTGAAAGACACTCACCTGTCAATCAAGTATTCAGTTTTTCACACACACGCCGATTGAAATAACTTTACCCTCCACACGAATTCCTAGCTTGCTACTCTCGACACCAACTTCACGGGATCTGGCGGCAGATGAAAAACGAAGATCCCTCCGTGTATTCTGTAACCTAGTTATGATACACACTTTGCAAGTTGAACGCGCTCAAGGGGGAAAAACGAAAAATCCGTGGAAAAGAAGCTTACGAGCACACCGTAATCAAACGGGAGGATTCTCCAAATGTTTTCTTTTTTTTTCTTTTGCTCATTTGCGATTTCTCGCTCTTCATTTGGATGGCTTTTTGACTGGGTCACACCTAAGTGGTCAAAAGTTGGAACAGCTGTCAATAAAAACATTCGCTGTAATTGTAAACGGGAAAGTTTAAAAGTTTTTACAGCTTAGAAAAATAAAATGGTTTTGTTAGGGAAAAGCGTTACTTTTTTATTTTTTAAAATACCATAACAATAATGTTGGGTTGTTAAGAATAAACTGGAAAATCTTTTTCAAATTTCTTATGCATGTGAAACACTTAATACTTTAAAGTATTTAAAGCTAAAATTAATGTTATTTACTTGAATTTTTTTGATGCTTAAGTCTGGAACGATTCAATGAATAAGTTGAAGCTAGTAATAATCCGTTATTTCACAAAAATTAACATTAAAGTAAGTCAGGTTATAGGCATATATTACCGGTTATCTATTTCTGGAGACAGAACTCACTAAACAACGCCAGCCATCATCATTTAAACCATTACATTTAAAAAATTTAGAATATAATTTTATCTTTAAATGAAGTAAAAAAGATATATAAGTACGTAAAATTGCTGTTGTCTTATGAAAAAATTATTGTTATTTCTTTTTAAAGTAATTATATTTTTTAAATCGAAAAAGAGAAAATTGGTAATATACATTTCGAATTTTTCATTTTCATTCTCAAATTAAAATGCCATAAATATTTAATTAACACATTAACTCGTAATTTAAAATATTAGATCAACAAACTGTTTTTAAGGATTAATTTATTTAAAAATTTGATATAAATCAAAATAAGTGATTGGAAAAAACTAAAAAAAAATTAATTTAAATTTGAGTATAATATGATTTTAATATTTTGGACTTTTTATTTCCTGACTGCTCATATAATGAAACATGCTCCATATTACTTATGTTTAAAGAAGAGAAGAAAAAAAAATGAAAGATCTGAAAAATTGATGAAACAAAAATATAAAAAAGAGAAAGATTTATAAAAGAAAAATCAACATGGGAATTTAGGAGATGGTGTCATATTGCTGCATGAAAGCACCACACATATTGAAGTTCACAGTACCCAAACTGCATTAAAATAAATTAATTGGGAAGTTTTAGTTACTCATTCCTGACTTCGCTCCATACAATTTCCATCGCTTGAATAGCCATACTAATTTCGACATTTTTAATTATTGGTATAGAATTGAGTGGGAAATAATTTGAAAAGATTCTTATTTTCATGAAACAGAAAATGTCATCGTATTATTATCATATTTCATCATAAAAAATTATTGTTATTGTCGTTATCCTTATGTCAATATTACTGAACTAATAACTTATTTTGACGATACATATACTATTTTATCTGTAAATGAATCGTTATATATATATATATATATATATATATATATATATATATAACGATTCATTTACATATAAAATAGTATACTTATATGTATTATACGTAACCTCGAACTAACATATTTATACTGACATTAATACACAGGTTTAAATTAAGAAGAATTTAAAATTTCAAAAAGTGAACAATATTATAATAATAATACTTTAAAACTATATCCAAGCTAAATGAATACATTTGGAATTTGCTAATTATAAGTTCTTTAATCATCTTGATCTTAAATAAGAACTCGTTTCTATTCTTTTAAACTTTTATCATTATTATTCTTTGTGTTACATTTTAAGCTATAAAATTTATAAGTACTTATATATACAGGGTGATCCAAAAGTCAGGACGAACTTTAAAAATGAATAATTCGAAAACGAATCACGATACAAAGATGCGGTTTGCACCAAACGGATGGAAAATAAACCGGGTTTTGTGTGGCAATGAAAAAAATAGTTCGATTGGCGACCAACAGATGGCGCTGTCGGATTTCTGATGTAGGATTATGCAAAGCAACAAACGATATAAAAAAAGCAACTGCAGCAGGTAATGGTAGTCGAAGCTGGTATGCATCGAAATGCTGTCCATAGTTGAGAAAGCCCTCTTAGTTAAACTGTTTTATAAGAATTCGGAAAGTGGCATTGCGAGCATATCGCTACATGAAGGGTATGCGAGATAGCAAAGGACCAATAACGTCTTCTGCATTGAACAAAATTGTGAAAAAATTTGAAGCTACAGGTTCTTTGGCATCACGTCAAAGAAGTGGACGTTCCTCAACTGCAGCTGCTGTTGCCACGACAGTGGAGCAGACGGTGCAAGCCATGTCGGCGGTTACTGCACACGGGGAGTGTAGTGCTCGAGAAGTTTCGAGGCAGACAGGAGTGTCGTACGGAAGTGTCTGGAGAGCGCTGCGAGTAACTTTGCAACGGTATCCCTACAAGTTGCAACATAACTAAAAACTGAAACCTCTTGACTTCGACTCTCGCCGACATTTTGCGAATTTGGTCTTCAATAAGATGGAAGAGCAGCACGACTGGCTTCACACTGTGCTTTGGACAGATGAAGCACATTTCACACTCTCTGGCGCTGTTAACACCCACAATTGTCGAGTGTGGACCACAGAAAATTCACATGCATTTGTTGAGGTACCCTTGCAACAGCCTAAAGTGACAGTCTGGTGTGGCTTCACTGCTGATTTCATAATTGGTCCATTTTTTTCCGAGGAAGTCACACAGACAGGTTTCCAAACAGTTTCTGTCACCGGCAAGCGATATCTAGCACTGTTACAGAACAGCATTATTCCTGAACTGCAAGCGCGACAGGCAATCCAAACAGTCACCTTTATGCAAGATGGAGCACCACCTCATATTGCTCTGCCTGTGCAACCCCTGCTGCGCTCAACATTTGGGGAGGATCGTATTATCAGTCGCTACTTTAATCACGCATGGCCTCCAAGATCTCCCGATCTCACACCCTGTGACTTTTGGCTGTGGGGCTTCTTGAAGTCAAAAGTGTACAGCGACCAACCGGCATCACTAGCGGCACTGAAAGATGCCATCCGCCAAAATGTGTCTGCCATAACGCAAGAAATGCTACTAAATGTTGTGAATGGGGTGGTGACTCGTCTCACAGCTTTACTTCTGAATGATGGACAGCACATTGAACATTTACTGTAGTAAGTACTAATTAACTGTAATTAATCTGACTTCATTAATCATTTTTTCATTTTTAAATCATCTTTTGTTGCAATAAAACACTATAGCGCCATCTGTTGGTCGCCAACAGAACTATTTTTTTTTCATTGCCACACAAAACCCGGTTTCTTTTCCATCCGTTTGGTGCAAACCGCATCTTTGTATCGTGATTCGTTTTCGAATTATTCATTTTTAAAGTTCGTCCTGACTTTTGGATCACCCGGTATATTAACGCTTTAGAGTCTTTTCAATTCTTGTTTATTCATATTCTTTTACCCAAAATCGTCAAATGTGTATCTTCAATGCGTGACTATGCTTCTAATTCACTTTGACAGAAAGATGTTCTTCCGGTAACTTGAATATGTTGCTTGGAATTCAGAAAAATCTTGATATTTTTTCCTTTTCAGTTTAGTCACGTGTCAGAAGCTACCAATTTTACTACCAAAATCTTCGCATTAACATCCTTTCCGATAGCATCGTTGCCCTGAAACACTGTTTACTCTCGCTACGACAAATGACATGGACGCTTTCTTCAGGAAGCAAATATTTTGAAACAAAAAAATGAATTCCGCGAATGGTCAAACAAAATTTGCGCAACAGAAATATAGAGTGAATAACATTTTTTGGCTCATCATAAAGTCCGCTTTTATTGTTTAATCTTACGAGGAAAAAAGAAAAAAGGTCAATAAATGGAAAAAAGGGTCGCCGGCTTAACCGGGTGAAGAAAACTTTGTTCTAAAATATGGGTAATCTTTTGTCGAAATTCTCGTTTTATTCGAGACTTACGAAATGAATGAAAAGAAATGAAAATAAAAACCTAAATCTGCAGAATTACTATAATAATGTGAAAAAAAAACCACAGCTTTTAAGGAGGGCTAAGTTTAATGAGGCTTTCAGTAAATATTTAGACAGCGGATTATATTTTAAAAGCATTTTCGAAAGGGGAAATACTGAAATCTGCTTCCAAATTATTTATTCTTCATTATTTCAATTGTTATTTTTCTGTTTGTCGAATTCAGGTTTTAAAGTACAGTAAAATTCCAATTATCTGAATCAAATGGGACCAGACCCCATTAAGATAATCGAAAATTCGACTTATAGGATTTTTTGAAATTGATCATTTTAATTAATTTTTATATGTTGAAAAGGGGAGAAAAACTATTTGATTTTAAAGAAAAAGAATTTAATGAAAGAGGGCATCATTTTAACATGTTGAAGTACTTACAAGTACTATACATTAATATAGCACGTATATACAGTGCTGTAAATGAGGGTCATTGCTTGCTGAACATCTCGTTCAGAGTAAGCTGTTTCACTGCCTTCATATGTTTTCGGGCAGCCAAGTCATGCATTCGCTTGACAGTGACAATTTTCATGTGATCACACTTGGACTGACGCTTTATTAACTTCAAAACAGTTTAAAAGCCGGCGAATTCTTCACTAGCTGATGGTCCCGTATCTGTTTTAACTAGGACAATAAGGTCATTTTCTTCCTCGACACTTTCAATAAGTTGACTATCATTTGAATTTGAAATCTAGTCTCTGATTCATAAGTCATCCTCCTCTATCTCCAGCACTAACTTCTGAACATCCAGGAATTTTCAAAAGAATGATTCTGAATTGCGTAGTTGTTGGGCAATATTATCATCAATATTATCAAGTTGAATTGGGAAATATTATAATAATTGTTGTGTGTATGAAATCTTTATCATTAATGAATAATTTATAATAGATGAAAGATAGCTGATACGTGCAAAATTCAATTCGAGATTATTTAGCAGGAATCTGAGGGCTTACCTAACATGTTTTGTCTATGTTTTGAACCCTCAAACTTCCAACTACGATCACGATTTTTAGTTTACTAGCCAATCTCGACTCATTTTGAAGAGTATTTCCATTACTTATGCTGAATGAAGTTATTAACCGAGAATTTATTGAAAAATCTGAAAGAAAATTTAACTTTTTATGTTTATGAACTACACAGGGAGATAAAAAACAATATGTTGTATCTAAAATATAGGGAAATTTCAAAGTCATGATAAATGCTTGACGTCAGATACTTACTTACCTTTAAATTTTACAGGAAATCTCCCACAGATATATTTATATAAAATAAAATATTACAAAAAAGACTAATTAGAGAGAATTTTTTAAATTCTCTATATATGACAATATCAAAACTCAAAACTTTTCTTTTTAATCGATGAATTAAGTTGTTTGGTCTGAAATTTAGTCTTATTTTTTCATTGACAAGTTCATTTAATATTATTTGTGATACATTTTCATAAATTATTAATCGGGAAATTATTGAATACGACTTCGTCAAATAAAATTTAAAATTAATTAAAAATTAGAAAATTGAGTTGAAAAATGATAAATATTTCAATCAATTAAAATTTTGATTTGATATTTAAAGAAATCCATAAATTGTTAAGTATTTGTTTTTCTTCAACCGAAATTAATAATAAATGGTAAAGAAATATTTGTATATTACATTTTCATGAATATTCTCTCTCTTAATAATTTATGTCTCTAAACGTGAACTTGATGAATATTTCTCATGATATGAAACAAATTTTGTAGCAGTTTCAATACATACGCGTGATAATGATATAAATATTTGTCTTTTTTCGTTTGTTTTTAACATCGATGGAGACTTTTAATATTCAATATTTATTTTAATTGTAATTATGTTATTATATTTATTAATAATAACTTAAAATTGGGTTTTTATTAATGAATATAATAACATAATAACAGAATATTTACAAAGAGTCTGACAAACTAATCATATATATATATATATATATATATATATATATATATATATATATATATATATATATATATATATATATATATATATATATATATATATATATATATATATATATATATATATATATATATATATATATATATATATATATATATATATATATATATATATATATAAATTCAGGTAAAGAATTATTATTATTATCATAATTTTTATGTAGATTATAGGAGAATAAGTTTATTATATATCATCACTTTTCCCATTTTTTTTTATGTTTTCCAAGGCTAGGAACAGAAGTGTTTCTCATTAATTATTATTTTAAATATCTGCTTCTAGAATTTAGAATTACCATTGATTGGGGGTTATTTTTGGTTTATGAATTAAAGATTACGAAAATTCCAAGTAATTTTTTAAAATTGTGGATGAAGCGAAAAAATTACAGCTCTACCAAACGTTTTTTTTTTTAATTTTTTCACTTTCAAAACTTTCCGATATATAATTGTATATAAATCACTAAAAAATTCCTCCATTTCATGATCCAGTCCAAAAAATTTTTTGAGGAAAATTTATTTCACTCTATCTAAAATTCTTTTTATTTTCCTATACTAGAACAATGAGGATAACTTGAATTAATCTCATAAATTCTATTGTTAAAAATTATTGAATTAATGAATTATGCTGGTATCAATTAAAACAGTGTAAGACTTCATAGCTCAAGATGATTTTGATATTCTTCTTCAAAATTAATATTAAAAATCCATGTTCATTGCAAACTTAGCAATAATTTGAAATTTAATTATTTTTTTATTAAACTCAAAAGTTTTTATATATAACTAACAGATTATTCTTGCTACGAATTTTTGCTTAGGATTTGAAAGTCACGAATAAAGAAAATAACCTTTTGATTCTATTTATTTTTGGCTTAGAATTCAAAATATTTTAGGGAAGTAAAACATTCTCTTAGTGGTGTTTTTTTATTAAGAATTCGGAAGATTTGAATGAAAAAAAGTTTCAAAAGAAATTTTGTTTTATATATTTGGAATACTTTTCGATATTCTGAAAGTTTTTCTGAAATTGCAGATTCCCTTATCTAATAATAACATCAAGAAAATAGCTTCACTACAGGATTAAGCAATAAAAATGTGTAAGTACTAGCTTTGGAATAAGTTATTAAATTGAATCACTAAAATCACACAAATAAGATTAGAAACAGTACCAGTAACAAAAGACAATATCTCTTCTGCACTCAAAGGTAATAAAAAGCCTACCATTTGTAAGTGGATATAACCTACTAATGGAAGATGCATATATCATTATGTAGTTTTTCGGTCGGTCGTTACCATCATCTTAGTATGTTCCTCCCCGATATAGCTCGAACAGGTGAATTAGAAGGAATTATGGGAAAGGAAGAATGACCTGTTTATGAATTGTAACTTAACAATTATAAAATTTGTCATTTTTAAAATTGTTAAAAAGAAAATCGAAGTTAATATGTTTAAAATTTTAAAACATGATAATTTCAAAGTTTTCAAGAAAATTCATTTTAATGATAACTTAATGTGCTATTGAAAACCCAAGAAATTAAAATTAAATTTAATTTAATAGAAAAATTAAATTATATATTACTAAGCAAATTGTTATTTTAGAAATTCAAAACGCATTGCATCTTTCATATTTTTTATAATCATTTTGTGAAGATGATAAATGTCAAAAAATTGGTTTATGTTTGGTAAAATTATTTTTTTCTTCTAAGAAAGAAAGCTAAAAATGTAAAGTTATTTTTATAAGCAATGGAACAAATTTTCTTAATTTTTTTCCTATTTTAAAATACTGAGCGACGAGAGTTTTAGGAATGTGAAAAAATACCTTCACATCTCTTTAACAGGAATTTTATTCATTATTTAGTTTAACTTTTTTCATGGGGAATCTCTCTCTCTCTCAATGTGTTTTTATAAATAAATTAATGGAAGTAAACTATCTGCATATTTTGTAAATAACTAAATACTTGGTTAGTTGTTTTAGTCATTTAAATTTTTGTTTACTTATGTTTCAAAAGTTTTGTTCATAATTTTATTATTTTTTTGTTAAGGGGAGTAATTTTAAGTTATTTAAATTAGCTTTTTCTCAGGAGGAATCTCATAATATACTTTCAACGATAATTTTTTATATATTTTCACGTATACATTTTTTTTATAATTACTTCTCGTTGAAGGTATACATAAAAACAATTTATATAATTTATTTATTAATTTTATAAAGATAGCTACAAAAATGTTGAATTACACAGCAAAATGGGTAGAATCATGCAACCTCTTAAATCACAGGTAATTCTGCATTGAAAAATATGATTGATTAATTCTCTCACAAAAATAATTGCCTGATAGGAAAATTATTAATTATTGTTTATTAAATATTTTTGACAATTATTTTTTTTATAAAAATCTTTTATTAATAAATATGGTGATGAAAGGAAGTTTTTATTTTTATTCATTTTCATTGTAAATCGAGTTAGGGCTGTGGTGATTTGGTTCAAAAAGTCATCCTTCTCATTACAGGAAGGTAGCGGGTTCTATACCCGACTGGTTAAAGATACGTAAAACTTATAATGGTGTGGTGAGGATACATAAAATATGAACGTTGTCACAATGTCCTCTAGATGAAATGATTCTTCACAGAGTATCAAGGCAAGTTTTTTCTGCTTACCTCCTGATTCCAAATTATGAGTAACCATACTTCACCTGCATAATCAAGTCGTCAAACTCTATATAAACTCTATATATTGTAGAGTAGGGGGTCTTCAGAGTCTATACATAGAACAGACATTCGTCAGGTTCTATAAATAAAATAGACTCAAAATAATAAACTGAAGAGTCATTAGGTTTAGATACATCCGAGATAGTACTTTGCTTCAAACAATAATAACACTAATATTAACAAAGAAGCCGGTTGGCATAATGGTAGCGCTTTGGGCTTCGAAGACACAGGTTTAAGGTTTGATCCGCGGGTTGGGCAAAGCTGACTCAGCCTACCTCTCATTTCTTCAGTGGGTTGATCAAACTGAATACCAAGCACGTTTTAGAACTAAATACTGGGGTTTTGCGATAGGCTGAGTACCTAATCGAGATAAATATTTTGCACTCAAGGACACACAATCATGAAAACGGATATGAACGCTATAAGCCTTGATCCCCCCCCCATATAGGCTGTCGTGCCACTGTGTTTTTAATAGCAAAGAAGAAATCTATCATATTACTCGATCATTTAGCCTGAGATTCATTTTTTTCCAGATCTAATTATAATACTCCGATATAATTACTTCAAATATAAATACTGTAAAAAATTTATAGAAACCTTCATGGTTATCATAAGAAGAAAATATTACAAAGGCTTCATGAGTTAGTATATCCACCTGATAAAGTGATCAAATGGTTTACCTTTAATTGGGAAAGGGTAGTAAAAAAATGAAGCTGTTTCGAGAAGAAATTTGCGAAAATAAAATACTAATACTGATCTATGAACATAAAATCTTTATCCTGTTTACTTTTTAATTTAAGTACAAGATGCATATTTTAATTTCCTAAAGTACATCATCAATTACATTTAAATATATTATTTTCCAAAAATTATATTGGGAAATATATTATTTTCTAAAAATAAGTGGACCCTCAAATTTGTGAATTACAGTTAAAACTTAAAGTTTATAGGATTATTAATCTATAAAATAGATAACAATGATTTGGTTTTATGCAGAATAAAAGAAAATAAGCAATATTTTCAATGTATATATTATAACAATTAGGGAGATGAAACTCAGTAAGTATTTTTACCAGGAAAAGGAGAGACAATTTTCAAGAAAAAATTATCTATTCTTAACTGTATTACTTATAATTGTCATTTACTTATATTCTTACACATACACTTTCTTATACTTTTCATTGATTAATTTTTAATTCTACTAATTTAAATACATGTTTTAACTTTGGCTGCATTACTTGCATTTAGATGCAAATATTAATTTTTTTAAGGATTTTGAGATCATGCTGTAATTTTTTTAACCATAAAGTTCTTTTGTTCCAGATGATATCATGACTACGCCACTTTATTAGAATTCTCATTGGTTTAAAATATCCATGACGTCAGATAACGTTTCATCTACGTCACATCGTATTGAGACGGAGTCGTAAACAAAGCTTTGTTGACGAATTTGCTGTCTATCTTTAAATCGCATTCTTTGAGCGGCTGCAAACAAAGCGAAGTTCACCATCGAATGTCAGACTGTGTGGAACTTCATTTTGTTAATAAAACGATTTCTTATATAAAGATCAAAGCCATTAACCCGTTGACAATAGAACTGAAAAAAAAGCAAAATGAAAAAGACAAGACAAAACATCCACTTTATAGTTAGCTTAAATCGGCAAGCACGATTTAAACTTTTAAAAATTTCGTTAATTAATAGAATTTTAAATTAATAATTGCAATATTCGTTAGCAATCTCTTTTAAATTTTAAGACTAATGCCTTGCTTACGCCAACATTAAAATTTTCTTCTAATGTTTTCTTTTTAATTTCTTTCTCTACAAGTTTTTGATATATTTTTTGTAAGTTTCTAGCACTTATAAATAAGTCACCATTGCTCAGAACTTCTTTCTTCTAAGTGTAAGGATCTGACTTTGGTTTCCTTCACTGCTGAATAACTGAAAATTCGGTAAAAGTTTATAATCGGATACCCTTTGAATTTTTGGTGATTTTTTTTGACTTGAAGATAAGCGCCAGGATATGGCTAACAAAATTGGCCTTTGTGATTACACAAAAGCTAAACTGAATACTAAGATTACCAGAAATTGAATTTTAGCTCCAAATTTTTCCCCAATCCAAAGGGTTCATTCTACACCGAGCTCGAAAATTTATGTTTTATATATATCCATCAGTTTGTTTGAATAACTTCCGAATTTTTTCCCTATCAAAACGGGTGAATATGGCCCATTATTAACGAAAAGTTCTCATAAAAGGTGATTCGAATTCTCTCATAAAAGGTGAACGAAAATTCTCATAAATGATACGTGTAAACATTAAGACGTTTTACAAAATGATTTGGCTGTTTGCTACATGGTGTCGAACATTTACAAAGATTAAGAGTTTGCCACGATATTAAACACAGGATTCACAGTGGTAAGTGAAACCTCTTCAAAGTGGTAGGTGCCGGGTTCAATACCAGCCATTGTTAAACAATGATAAGGAAATGATGCATTCATATTTATCAGTGAATGAAATCACTTCTGTCCTCTGCATGCATGTTTGCCGGTGTGGGTGCTTGTGCATTTCCCAGACTCCCTCTTTTGGACACTTATATATGCATTCTATAAAAAAAACCTGCCTGGAAAGCAGTAAAACGCAATGAAAATCAGAAAGCTTTATAAAGATTTCAACACCAATGCTTTTGTTCCCAATGAGTCTGAAATCTAAATAAAGCACGATTTTCCAGCAATTATAAAAAATTATCAGATCAATTAAAAAGTGTTGTACTTTCTTGATGAAAAATCGTAATAAGTAATCGTAACAGTAAATTTTTTATACATTATAAATAATCATTTGTCTGAAATTCTGATAAAGGAAAACATAAATTGTTATCTATTTTAATTTTTACTGTTTGGGATGATAGATTATTTCATCTTTTTCATGCATCATAGAAGACTATTCCAATGGAAAATAGTTACCGCTAATTACTTCCTACAAACTATTTTTATCTCTATCAATTAGCAATAAAAAGCAACTAATTGCATTGATTTAATTTCGAAGATAAATCTGGAAGAACATTCATCGCACATCAAAACTCCGTATTTTTCAAGTATTTCATGGGAAAAGAAAATTAGAAAATTTCCCATTTTCTTTTTAAGAAATAACATTTGAAATAATTATAACAAAGCAACAGTAATCACACAAGTATAATAATTTCCATATGCTAATTTAAATGTTTATTTAGTATTTTATGAAATATATTTAAATTAGAGATTAAAAAATACAAATCATTGAAATTATTATTACGTTTTGACTGGAAATGTTTAAATGCTCATCAAGTATAGAGTGTCTACAAAATGTTCAAAATTTTTGATAATAATTCATGATATAATATAATGGATGTAAATTAATGGCATTATTGATTAGACAGATTTAAAAAGTTTTACGATCTATGGCGATAGATTTACATCTGTCTCCTCTTCGTACTGATAATAGAAAAAACGATAGTGAATTTTATACCAGATATTGGTAAACAATTATACCTTTTTACCTGCCCTTTTGAGCACATTTGGGTCTCAACTAAATTTTTTCACAAAGGCAACTTGTAACTTAAAAATGTTGGAAAGGGCTTATCTTAAATCAATTTGGCTTGCCTTGCCATTATGGCCCCATGAAGCTGCGAGATTTTTTCATCTTCCCCTGTCCAGGGCTGTTTCTCTAACCAATCTCCAACTAGTTTATCCAAAATTTTTTCTTTCATTTCTGATCATCCGCATAAAAGTTGTTTTAGGTTGACTTCTCTTCCTGCGTCCATCAAATGCCCACGTAATCAATATTCTTGTAGGATCAATGCCTTATCAGGACGTGTCCAATCCATCGCCAACGTCTCTTTTACAGGTCATTTGTAATAGGGCAACTAATTTGGCAAACTGACTTAAATACGGTTCCAAATTATGTAGAGCTATCTTGTTCCATATTGTTACTGTCAGTGTTGTCAAAATGGTTTAAGCTCATCAAAATAAACATTAGAGAAGCTAAATTTAAAAATTAATTAAAATTAATTATAAAAGCATGGACTTAATGTTATTTATTAAAGTATACCAAAAAATTATGTTGGGTTTGTTAACAAATTTGTCAACGTCACTCGCTTCATATTTATCATTTGAGTCATCATCTTAATTACCTTAATCTCGATCCCTAAATCTATTACAAACATACTGAATTATAAAGATTTACAAATAATTTATAATATCAATGAACTGTAAACAAGCCTCCAAACCAAAACCCATATTTCTTAAATTATTCTGAAGACTAAAGAGGTGTAACCTTTATTTTTAACCTCGTGCTTAAATTAAATTAAATTTAATTTTAAAAAATATAGTGTGAATTGGGTATTAAGTACATAAAATCCGGCAGTTGTAAACCTGACCCTTAAGTCCCCAATATTTGACTTCTCTGTAAGTAATTTCAGTTTTAAATCGTGGAAAGAAAAAAGTCCCCAAATGTTATATCATGTAATCTAGGTATCTACGAGTCCAATCCCTATTTCTCTGAAAGGGTTAAAGCAGATAATGAAAGGAGATATTCAAATTGAAAAAAAGATATGTTTATAATTAATGACATGCGCGCATTATATCTACAAATGAGAAGGTATTTTAATAGGAAAAGGAAAACATCTATGGAAAATAAATATATCCTATTTATATAAATAAAAAGGTTTGCTTATCTTCATTAATTTTTTAATTATTAACCGTAAAAAGGCATCAGAGATATTATAGACACAATATTTATTGAATAAGATTGCTTGGATGAAGTAACATAAACAAACTTTCATCCACGAATATGTGAAAACGAATCATGATAATTTTCTCTTTTCACTGTAACCGGATCCCTACAAATATGGTCTAGAAATAGATACAACGATCTGAGTGATTTCAATGACTCAGATGTAATGGCTTTGTCCTATGAATAATTGATCCCAGACACTCTAATTACCACATGATACTCCAGTTTCCCGGCAACCAGAGGAAGCGTGGATCATCTTGTGCCGAGGGCTGTTCAAGTTTCCACCTTGTTTGTTATGTACACTCAATTAAATATGTGGGTATGTAGTTCAGTGATTTCTCTTTGCCCATTTCAGAACGATTGAAGTGATAGATTGATTATTCCCATGATCCATCTAACAAATAGCAGAGAGAAAGCTGATATGAATACTTAATTTCAGTGAATAGTAAATTGCTGACAAATCTACGGTTAGGATAACATGAAAATAATTTAATTCTATATGTTTTTCTGTGCTGTGTACTCTAATATTTGTTAAAGCGTTTTTATTTTCTAGAATACATTTTAAGAAGGAGAAATTCGTTAAATTTGTAAAAAGTGAATTATATAGCTTTTTCAATGCTAGGATTTTTTTTAAGCTTTGATTATAGGATTTTAGGTACTTATTCAATAGAATATCCTTCAGAATTAAAAATTTTAAAATACCACATTAAAACGCGTAAGACTTAAAACATTTTTCAAGAATTGTTAGCTAAAAATATTTCCAAAGAATTATTTGTTGAAATGATAAATTTAAATATTAATAAAACTGATATTATAAGAAAAATAAAAATTCATCATATATTCTAATTATTTTTAGCTTCAAAATAAATGATTCGCTTTTAAAAAAAATTCTACTGAAAAATTATCTATTTTTATTAAAATAAAATATGTGGACTTTAATAAAGCAATAAAATAACAAATCTAGTTAAGATTTATCAATAATTATCACAATGGAGTTTTGAATGCTAAACCATTAAAATCAGTTCGTGATGTAACACGCTTATAAAAATTGATAAAAAGTCTCATTTCATATTGTGGTATATACATCCTGACATTCATCAATTACTGCTACAGATGTACGGAATTTTAATACGCTCGAATCTGGCAATTTCGGCCATCTCCTTTTGCTTGCAATTAATGAAGCATCTGATAAATCTGTTGACAATGAAGTACTTAAGCAAAATGGCTAACGAAGGTTGTGGAATGTAAAGATAAAAATAGCGAAATTAAAAGTGTAATACTCGTATAGGAAAGAAGAATAAAGTATTAAGAAGCATAAAAAATATTGAATACATCAACAGTAAAATCTGCTTTTATATTTGCTGAAAATGAACCTGAACTCATTGTCATTAAAGATAACGTTATGCGTATCAGCCATCTGTTATAGTTGTACTCGAGATAATTAGAAGCAGCCTGTTGCTATAAGAAATACAAGAGAGCTAAGATTGAATCGAGATTCTTTGTTGAATATTGTGTGATAACAATATGGCGATATACATTGCTGTTAGGATCTTGCTCTTGATAATGATGGCTTACAGGCAGACATTTTAAGAATCGTTATGAGAGTAAACCTACCTCAAAAACCAATCATCGTGAGGTATTGAAAAGCATCATGGGGGTAAATCATTGGTTATAGCTCATTGAAAGACAAATAACAAATAACAATTCGTACTTCCCCTTCAATCATAAACATAATCTCGAAACATAGTAGCTGGCATAGTCGTTCTTGAAGTCAACAAGAACAAATTTAGTTAAAATGCCTTGGGATAATACCCATATGATTACTGGAAAATAGTGAAGTAGGTCTCGGCACTCAATCTATAAGGTATTACGATCAAGGTCTTAATCTGTAATAAAAGAAATACCAAAATATAATACTATCTTCATCCAGTTTTAGTGTTGGAACAGCAGAGCCAATTAGGAGACGTTTTCTCTGGAGACACAAAATCGAAAATTTGAAACTTAAAATGCAAAGATGAGGATTAATTCCTCGCCATAAAGAGCCTATTACCATTATCATATAAATGACTGCCGTCTGTATTTGTACCAGTTATCCGAGCCAATTAGTTGATTCAGTGATAGAAGTCTTGTGGTCATGACCGTGGAATGACCGTAATATCCTAGTGGATGTCCTTCCTAAAGAATGTTATTCCTTAATAAAATGATTTTGGGACCTTGTTGAAATTCTTTTAGTGTGTTATTTTAGCTTTTAGCAAGAATTGTTACGTATTGATCTGTTATTTCTGTAATAATTAAACAACACAACTTTCTCAAATTTCGCGAGATATGAGCTGTCTGCCATCGTGGATGCAAATGACTGCAGCATTGTTTTCAGGTGGATGGCACTACAAATCGAAGATAGGCCGTGGTGGCCTGATTGATTATGGCATCGTTCTTCTTATCGGAAGGTCCAAGCCAAACCGAATATCCGATGTGTTTGCTAAAAGTGGTTGGGACACGTTAAATATGTCTTGGTCGCAATGTTCTCCAATTGAAATGATACTTCTGAGGATTTCAGACCAAGTATTGGAAGTTTCTTGCTTGGTCTTTGCTTCAAAATCCGAAGACTCCACCTGACAACTTCTATCGAACAAGTAGAGCCCAACTCAGGGTTAGATACAGAGAAGTGCAACAATTTCAAATCGAAGGACCATTGATTGTTTTATTATTACGATTATCCAAATATTTATCGGTAGATACTTCTTATACATATATATAATAGCGTTCTTTTAGTTTATCAGCTTTAATTTCATCCTTCCATTCAGATAATACTTTATTTTTTGACTAATTTATGTAATTGCTTACATTTGTTGTTTCAAAACGTCGAAATTATTATATATACCTTAAAATATTTATTTCTTTTCTTAAATATGCAAGCAGATTAAACTTTTTTTAAATTAAGAATACAATAAATGTACTGTATCTTTAATATATTCTGCTGTAAAAATCACGAAACTAATAAGTCATCAAAGGTTTTAAAATTAGGAATTTTCAATAACAATTTTCTAAAAAAAATCATGAGTTTTGCTTTGGAAATGGGAAGATAAAATATTTCTCTCTTTCTCAAGCATATATAATATATTAAGCATTCTGTGTGTGTGGTAAAAACGAATTTCTGTACTGAATGGTAATTGAATGGGGCTCTGAGGTTTTTCGCTTATGATTTCAATTCTCACAACAAGATGAATGTTTATGGTATTCAGAAAACACTGAAAATCAAAGGTCCCATTCAAATTAGTTCTCATGTGCTAAAAGTGACCAAGAATGACAAACAAGCCATCATTCTATGTTAATTACAGTATGCCAATATTCTTTTATAGTGCACCTTTTAGTATTCTTTTTAACTATATTCAGATATTCTTGTGCAGTAGATATAGTTACTCATTTTATTAAATTATTTCAACTAGTTTTATTACCAAATTTCTTTCTTTTTTGAAGCACATAAGCAGACGCTTTCAATTCATAATTATATAATTATATTGATTTAAACATTCATAATCCCTGTTTATAGATAGGGATAATAGATATTATCAAATGATATATATATATATATATATATATATATATTATATTGCCAAATGGCCCCTACATTTACAATTATCCCAAAATAAACATCAAAAAATAATTTAAGTTTAATATCCAAGGAATTCTGGAATTCTAAAAATTTTGTTGAATTATTTATTTAAATTCATCTCTCTCTCTCTCTGTCTGTAAATTCATTAATTAAAAATTATATTTTCTGTTCTATTAAGATAGGAACCAAAGTCAAAGAATCTCATGCTATAGCTCTGAGAGGGCAATGACATATATTTCTACTTAGCGAGAGAGCAATTTACCTGACAGCATCTTTACAATCGAATTGCAAACATCAGATCACGCCTTTAGTGAACTTGTGACCTCTCTAATTTACCTGTCGTAAAAGGAAGTCATCAGGAAATAAATTCTGATGCCAAGAAAATAAACGAAAAATAAACACGCATATTTTAATTTGGAGCTTAATAAAGAGAATTTGTAAATCTTCAGTTTTTTTTTTATCTTACGTAATTATATCTGACAATTCTAATCACATTTTTCGATTTTAAGTAAACATGGAGAAATCAAGAAATTATTAAGATGAAACACTTTTTTGTATTTAATAATAATCCTTATAATCCACATGAGAGTTTATTGACCAATATATGAAAATGCATTTAATATTCAGTTTTATATGTTAAAGCGATAATTAGAACATTTTATGTATACATTTTTATCAGAACTTTCAATTGAAAAATTATACTTCAAGTCTTAAATATTTTTTCAGCATCTAATAAATATAGATTGCTTGAAATATCTGTAATTTCAAATTTTAAGCTAATAAACGACATTTCAATTGTTAGAAGTATTGAGAACTATTTAATTATTAAAAATTATTAATTTATTTTTCTTAAAAATGTATAAATTTGGTTAGCTTTTTAAATTATAAATTCAATGAATAGTTAATAATTATTATTATTTATTTATAATAAAAATAAATATATAATAAAACAAATGGTAAGTTAATTTGATATCTAATTAAAATTATTTTAGATCATTTTATCTGAAGATTTTCAAGCACAATGAGAATTCAAACGATAGCAAACAAGCTTGAACCCATTGCCAACTGTAGTTTTGCTAAGCTGATAGAAAATGACTACCAATTTGGCAACCATTTAGCTACTAGCTTCTTCGTAGTAAAATTCTTTCTGGATTCGACATCTAAGAAGCGGATTATAATAGTAGTTCACTCTTTTTGTATCTTAGGATCCCATAAATTTAAACTTAGTGTATAAAAAGTGGACACATTAAATTACTAACAACTGAAAATTATGCTTAGACTCAGATTTTCTAGTTCCTTTAGTATGATTTTTTTTTATTTACACAAACATCTTTTATTGTTTTCGAATATTAAATATTACCCTTTAAAAAACAAATAAATACAGGTAACAATGACAAATAAAGATTGATTGTAAAATTAAAAAAAAATTATTTAACATTCAGTTCAAAAACTAAATAGAAATTTTGGTTTGATATTCAGTCTTTATTAGTAAATAAATAGTAGAAAAAACATTTCCGTTTAGTTAAGTTCTCTTCCAAATGAAAATTGATCTTAAATATTTAACATATGCGAATATTATCTCGGTTAGAGTAATTATTTAAAATTATTTACGGATTAAAAAATGATAATTTTGGGAAGTGTGATAGAGAGTGATATTAATCTTGATTAAATTAATGTACTGTTGACAAAAATAAACGGATTTTATATTGGTAATAACGTATTAAACTAAGTGTTTATTACTAAATAATACACACTAAATATTTACAAAAATATGTAAATTGATTTGATTAATTGCATTTATTTGTATCTCTTTAGTGAT
Source organism: Latrodectus hesperus (assembly GCA_037975125.1). Lineage (NCBI taxonomy): Eukaryota > Metazoa > Arthropoda > Arachnida > Araneae > Theridiidae > Latrodectus > Latrodectus hesperus. The sequence goes on along the minus strand of CM075860.1, from coordinate 28,201,728 downwards.
TGAGGACGTATAATTCCTATACTAAAAATGTGACTTTTCTCAGGTTCTTTTCAAATGTTTTCTTAAATCAATAAATTGCACTTAGTTTTATTCACTGAAGGAAATTGTAAATCATAAAATAAACAGAATCCTTTACTGAAGATATTTTAGCACAGTACGATGAAAAAAACAAATATAAAAGTAAATTAGGATTGCGAAGAAGCCAATGTAGCCTTCTTTCAAGGTTTGCTTTCTCGAAAAACTTCGGTGAAGAGTTCTGACGAACGACATGTAGTCTGGCAACCCAAAAATTCCAAGAAAATTGTACAGTTGCCAAATTTGTAGCGAAATATTTTTTGTAGTTATTTACCAACACAATTGCTGATTCGGTTTGGATGTTTTCGAAGTTTCTACAACGCATATTTTAAAACTTATCTAGAATCCCCTAAATAAGAGGTAAAAGCTATGAAATATTTCTCTTCATTTTTGGAAGATTAGATTAAATCAAGGGAGTGGTAGGTCGGAACTTGAGAGCTATACGTTGGAGTGCTTTGTGGTGAAGCAATGTTTAATCTTTTATCTGAAGATTTAGTTCCAGTGGCTCAGTAGCTTCACGCCACTTCCCGTTAAGATTAGAGGAGTGAAGCCTCATTTGCCACGTCCAGTGATTGGGAGTATGACTACTTTCTCCGTCACTAGGTTCCTGGAGTTCCCTGGGTTGGGGACGTGTCCACGTCCAAAGTCCTTCAGCTGGTGTGACGTATTTCTGGGGTGGAGAGTACCAGTCAAGTGTGACCTCGTCACCTGACCGTGGTTCAAAATGACGAGGTACTTGGTAATGAGCGAGAATTCCAAACTCATTAACCTATAGGTACTGTCTGGGGCTAGCCTGCACCGCAATACATAGCGGTATCTGAGGACTGATAAATGCTTCAAAACATTTATTTTATCTTTTCGACGTATGTAAAATTTTTTTTAAAGTTTTCAAATCTATTTACGAATTATTGACTTATAAAGTTTGTTTCTCAAGCTCAATGAGAATTCTTATTTCAAACCGTAAATTTCATAAAACGCAACAAAATTAAAATAAAATCCAATTATAATTAAATACAAACCAACGCAACGAAATTGAAATAAAATTTCAATTTTTTTGTAAACACATTCTTCACAGTAACTTAACCTAATTCATCGACTTCTTTGATTTGGGAAATAGATGAACTATAAGGAGCGTTGACTCATGGAGAACAAAGTTCGAACAATATGGTAATTGTTAGTTTGGCAAACACGCATACAATGTTTCACACTTTGTGATATACGTCTCAAAAAAGAAGCAGCGTCTAGAATACTCTCACGGCTTCTACAAAACACTGTCTTTCAACACGTAAACTTATTATTCGTGACTACCTAATATGTAAAGCAAGCGAGACATTTGATAAAACTGTGGACCATGAAATGAAAATAATCATTCTTGAATAAATTGTATTCACTTTTACACGAAGGCACAAAAATTCATATGCAGTGTGGGAATTTCTTTTTTAATTGTAAAAGCACAAATGTTTATCAAGATGACAGCGATGAATAAGCAAGAAAATATGTAGATTTTTCTTAATTGATTAAATAGATAATTTACAGTGGTGAATTCCATAAAGGAGTATTTCTAAATGATTGGTTAAAAATAAAAGTGACTCATTATTATTTTAAACGGTAAATTCAAGTTAAGTATAAAAATCTTGGAAAATCATTAGCAGTTTGATTACTACAAGCCTTTTAAATGTAATGTTTCTCATCTAGTGCGAAATATTTTTATTTTAACTGTATCTTTAAAAATATTAAAGTATTAATTTTGAACAATTATTTTATAACATCACAAAATACATACAGTTTAACATCTAATAGAGGATTATCAGGCAATTAAATACCATTTTAAAGTTTTTCTCCTTTCCTCCATTCTTCTTAAATTTGTTTTCTAAAAATATAATTTCAAAACTATAAAAGCAATGAGTAAAAAAAAGTTTTAATATTTATAATATAAAATTATTCATTATACAAATATTTTTATATTAACGACACATCCTTTCAAATATTTTTCCATTTAACGATGTAGACGGGCCTAAATCAGTTGAAACGAATATATGTGAGATCGTCAAACTGATCTAAGTTAAAATAGGTTCGACATAGTTAAATCTCATATTAGCGTCACAAAAAAGTTAAATTGAAAGTTAAATGCTTTCAAAAGTGCAATGCAAGCGAGGTATTAATCCTCGAGTACAAAAAAAAAATCTATAAAATAATGAACAAATCTATTATACAATTATTTGTATAGTTATTATATAATATAATGGGAAGATTTCTTTTTCTTTTATATATTATTCCCTAAATAGTGGGAATCAAACATCACTTTCTTAGCTTGAAAAGGATTGTGCTTAAAATATCTTAAGACTTTTTGAATAAACTGAACTAAATGTGTCGTACATATATGATAAAACGTAAAGTACTTCTAAACACGAAGGTGTGTCAGCTATAGTAGCCAGTGTCACGAAGGCGGTTGAAGGAGGTTTCTTCTTTTCTGTACTAAATGGATAAATATCAATAATCAAATTATATAATCTGTAAAGCCATAATTTGAATTATTACTGATTTTAGTTATTCGATAAAAAATTTTTATATTTCTGCAGAAAGAAAAGGTTGAATTGAAATTATGGATATTTTTAAAATTTGTAATATGTAGCTTTTATTTTAATGAATTGTTGTGAAAAAGTTAATGCTGCTCGAAAATATGAGATTCATCGCTTATCTATTATAAATACTTAACAGAAGAAATCAAGAACTAATACAAGTCAAGTACGATAATAATGAAACAGACATAATATCTGCAACAAATGTTGATTTTAACAACTGATGCATTATTCTTACTGTATTGACATATAATAAATATAGTTGATTAAAGTTGTTCTGATAATTTTACTTAACTCGATAATATGAAGATATAATATACATAATTATTCATGTTGAATTTAATATAATAAAATTAAAATGAGTATTATCTTGCAATTTTTACATTTATTGCAATATATATGATATGACTGCATCTTATGCCATGAATTTCTGTCATTCTGTTTTAAATTAACATAGTTTATGAATCAGAATTTTTTTTAAAAAATACTTGTTTGTATGAATGCTACCGAAACAATGTGGCATAATATATTCACAGTTGGTTTACATATTTTAAAGATTGAAGATAAAATGCATGAAAGATGGCCCAAACTAGACATTCCTTTTTTAAAAAAATTAGGTGGTCTTGAATAATGCGGATTACAACTTTTTAATATGCATGAATAACTATTCGTAATCTGGCAATAAAATTCGACTATCAGAATGGAACATATAGAATTTTTCCCCAAAGGTAGACAACGCAATGAATATCGAGATTATTGAGCTATGGGTTCTTTAGGTGCGTCTTTATGTTCTTATTGATTATATTAAGATGTTAACAGTTTGTTTATTCTTTCATTTTTATTGGAGCAAAACTTTAAAAATAGTTTTCCTTTAAAATAACTTGGTTCTATTAGTGAACATGTTGTATCGCTTTTATTTTTTAATTCTAATTACACATAAAAAGAAATGCAAAATAATAGCCTTTAAAAAGCTCGAATTAATGATTTATTTGGGTATCTTGATTCATTTGAAACATTTGTAGTTTGTTGTTATTGTATGATTAAATTTAATTATTATTTTTATACTTTTCTGTTGCCAGATTAAGATACTGCCAAATTTTCAATATTTGAAAGAAATTTAGAGCATAAAATTGGTCAACAAAATAGTTATGCTTTTTAGATTCATTATGATAAAAAAATCTAATGAAATTAACTTTGAACTTTAACCGAAGTAATCTTTACTTCGGCATTTGGCGACTAATTTGGTCCAGACAACAAAAAGAAAGTCCAATTATTTTGATTTAAAAGTGTTTTGTAAACATTGAGGATTTATTTCCTCGAAAAAAATTTATTGAATTTTACATGTTTTATTTATATCGTAGTTTCTTGTGTCGATAGGATATATTATTTCATGAATTTATATGATTCATATTGAACGAAAGACAAATATGATAAAAAATATTAATTGTTTTTAAGAAATATAACTCTATTAAATGCATTTACAAATTATTGCATCAAAGTTTCTAAATGAAGAATATTATTATATAGAAAATCATAATGTAGGAAATATATCAGGTTCTATAATTTAAATGAAGAATATAGATTCTAAAACACTTCATTGTAACACGTAGCATTATGCCATATTTTTTTAAAGTAAATCTTTATTATTTTGCGAAATCCATAAATAGATTTAAGAAAATACCCAAATTTCTATTTACCAAATTTAATGCTGTTTAAAATATAATTTACATATTATTTAATTTATTAAAAATTAGGATCTATTAAACTTATAATTAATTTATTTACAGAACATTTTATAATTCTCATTTTGTTCTTTTTCTTCTTATAAAAGGTGATAACTTGTGCGATAAATATTCATTCTTCTGATACAAAAATCATCTTCTCAATTTGATTATAGAACTTATTAATTTTAATTAATTACGATATTGCATACATTTTTTTCAAACATTCTAGAGATTATTAATTCAGTTTTCGGTTATGCCATAGGTATAATTATAAGATATTGTGTACAGGTAATGTAGCCTGTATCACAGATTAATCAATAGAATATTATGCATGTCAATACGACAAAAATACAATGAACGAATATACAAGTTTTAAATGTTTAATTGAATACTTTATATTGAATACCTTATCTCATAGCATCATACCTGTCATAAAATAACTTATTTTATGACATTATATTTGACACAGAATATCTTACGTTATGACCTTGCATTCGATATGAAATATTTTACTGGCATATAGGAAATAACGAAAAAAAAATTTTTTTTAATTACAATATTTTAGTTGTCATTTAACAGTATTTTCAATTTTCATAATACTCTTATTTAAAAAAAAATTAATGTAGGATATAAAATAAATTTTGGTGAAGAAAAATAATGATTTTCAAATAAATTTTTCCTTATCAGCTTTTAAGACTTAAAACATTGTTGAAAAATATTTTTGAATAGATTAACTATTAGAAGGTTTTTATTCGTGATTCTGATTGCCATCTATTTTCTTGATTAATATATAGATTTTCAGCAAAATTGGATTTGGGAAAATGTTTCAATTGAAATCATCATAATCTTAACAAATGACATCATATCTTCTCGGATATGATGTCATTAGTTAAAATACTTTTATTAAATAAATTGTTATAAAATAAGATAGTTATCTTATTTACAGATCTTAATCAATATTACTTTATACCATACTTGCCATAAGATAGATATTTTATTACAGGTATGGTATAAAATTAGATATATATCTGATATTTTATGTAAGAAGTAAAATATATCTCAGATATGATATCATAAAGATAGATGACAAATATCAGATGTGATACCATTTAATAACATCTGCAGGTATGATATCATGAAGTAAGTTATACTTTGTTAAAGATCAGATGTCATGAAATAAGATATCTCATTTCAGATGTTATTAGGTATGATATCATATGTCAGTAATGATGTCATGTGGTAAAATATCTTACACTGGATATAATATCAAAAGATTAGATATTTTGTATCAGATATGATGCTAAGAGAATACTTCATGTTATAGATATGATGTGGTAGATATTAAGCTATAGATATGGAGTCTTAAGGTAAGACATTTTATACCAAGTAAAATATACAAGAGTTAAATACGATTTCATGAGGCAAGATACATTACGCAGGTTGTATAACAAGATACTTATTCTGTGTCAAGTATGATGTTATAGGTAAGACAGTTTACATTAAATACTGCGTCATGAAGTAAAATATCTTATGTTTGATAATATATGCTTGTTGAGAGAAAGGCATAAAATGTATCATGTTTGAAGATGCAGAACTTACTATGGAAAAAATTCATACATAGTTTCAAATGGATTACTAATTAGGCAGGGATAATGAGCTAGATACATAAATTATTTAAAATAAAAATTTAATAGCCGAAATTTTGATTTATCATTTATTCGCAGGAAATTCAAAATAATAGATTATTTTTAGTCCTCTAATGTACTCTTCACACAGGGGATGATTTTCTGTTATTTAAGATTTTAGAAAGACAACTAATAAAAATATCATATTCAGAATATATTAAACTTGAACAATCTTGAGAATTAGAAGAAATCAATATATTCCAATTTAATTAGATATTAAAGATTCGAAGAGTTAAATTCGATTGTTTCAAATCTGTTGCCTCAAGTTTAAGCTTTTATTAATGATACCTCAAAGTGTATCTCTCTAATTGCTATCATTATTTCCTACATTTCATTTGTTTTTGCTTTGTCGAACAATTTTTTACGTCGTCAAGCATGATTGGTTTTCGCATATCATTATTCTGTTTCTTTTTCCCGCCTTTTTTTCATTGTTTGTTGTTTATGTTTTCATAGGAATGTTTATTATGTTTTTTAATTTTTATCATTATTTCACAACCTACTTTCGATTAAAATAACACATTCATTTAATTAATGTTGGGAAAAGAAGATATAAAAGTATTTATAGCACAAGATAAGAAAAGGGAAATGAAAGAACAAACTCAAAATGAGTGATTACACGACACTTTTCCTTGCTTTCAAGTAGCTTTTGTTTTCATAGCTATTTTCTCACTAAAAAATATGTAAATTTTCCTTTTCCTGTGTGCTTTTAATATTTTGGTTAAAGATTCTTCTTTTTTGATGTGCTTCTGAAAATATTTTCATTAAATAAGAATATAAATGTTCATTGAAAATTTATAATAATGAAATAAAGTAGTTTAACATATTCAGCCACTTTTAAAATTTTTTAAGTATACATATTTTTTACAATGACATGTTTATATGTATTATGCTAATATTTTTCTTTTTTTAAATTAAAAATTTAATTTGGAGAAATTTGCATAAATATAATATATAAAAGTATTATACTACATTATGCAAGTCTTCGTTCATGAAAAACAACTTAACGAAACCATTTTTAGATAGTTTTCCTATTTCTTAAGAATATGCATGTTAGGAGCTCGTGTGTTTTCATGTCTAAAATATATATATGAGACTCACCGATACGTTTCTCTCGTAATATTGCATTATTTAACCAATTGAAAGTTATTAATTTTTTAATAAAAATTTATGTAGATATATGAAGTTATATTGAAAGTAATCTATACAAATTACAAAAATATTCAAAATTTATTTATATGCATACTTTATTTGCCAAATCGTTTAACAAGAAATTAAAAAATTATAAAATAGTATTATTTTTTAAACGAATGTTAATTAAATTATTTACATATGTCTTCTTGTAATGTTAGTACTTATTATTAGAGAAATTTGTTCGGAATATATAAGCTATATAATATACACAGTTTTGATATTAAAATTTAATAGAGCTTAGGCCGTGAAGTTAATTGATTTGGAAAGTGAAATATTTTTATTTAACATTGTAACGGAACTCTAATATCAAACTTCTAATGGCAAGAATTAAGTTGGCATTGAGTGGCAACAAGAACAAATAACTATGTATCAAATTCCAGCTGCCAAGAAATGAAGTACAGGAATATTATGTTTCATATTAAATGCCAATTATTTATTTTCTATTATTATTTTATAATTGTTCTAGTGTTGAGCTCCGTTACTAAAATTGTTTTAGTAAATAATTTTTCAGAAGTAGCTAACGTCATTTTACTCCAAGAATGTTAATCATTCTTTTTATTATTGAATTAATTTTTAATGTCAGAATCACATTCTATGATTTCAATTCTAATTCATTTTCCAAACTATACACTAAGAATTATTGCAGATAATTAAGGATTAGAGAGAAATATTCAAAGAAAGCACCAAGAGACAATTCTTAGAATATTCATCAATTGATAAATATCTTTACATTTCCTATATGGTTAAAACTTCAACTAGAAAACAGAAGATAAAACTACTCAGAAAAATTTAAAAATGGATTTTTAAACGATAAACATAAACACTAAAAAAATTATAATGAATCTGTTATGGATTATGTGTTGCATAATTCCTTTCACGATTTTACTTGTCAATATTTTGGCGACTTCTCCCATTCCGCTGGCAACTTGGATTTTTAACTGTCTTAAAATGAAAATTTCAAAAAATTTCTTTTGAAAGCCATTGAACATTGAACCCTAACCATTGAACACTGTTTTGGCAAACAGTTCTCATCTTTACTAAATTTTGCAGAAGTATTTCAAGCGAATTTTATGAATCGATGGAATGTTCTGTTTCTGCAGACTATGGTTTTCTTTTCATTATTTTTATATTTATTTATTTTTCATATTTACTTCTCTATACTTCCCAGATAATCCTTTTTTATAATCATATTATACAAATAATTGTGCTTTTTGTACCTATAGTTGTTTGGAATTGTTCATTTCCACATGTTTAATTATTCCGATATAAATCTTTGAATTTTATATACGCTGCTGGCCACCCAAATTGCAACACCAAGAAAGACGAGAGATATCACAGCAAAATTTATTTTGTAGATAACATGTTGACCAAGTATCAAATGATTAAATTTATAGACTTCTGTGAAATGTGTTCCTGCCAAAACCAGTAGCTGCCATTGTTGGAGATCACCGCTGCCACACCCCTCGGCATTGATTCAAAGAGACTTTGGATGTGTTCTTGGGGTACAGCTGACCCAGCAGCTTCCACAGGTTGCCAAAGTTGATCTGGTGAGGCAGCTGGGGATGTAATCTGGTGGTCAATTCTTGAGCAACCATGAACCACATGTTTTCTATCGGTGAAAGATCCGGAAAGCGAGTCGGCTAGGGAGGCAATCCAATCTGGCGATTGACGAAGGACCCTTGGACAATGCGTGCCACGTGTGGTCACGGGTTATCCTGTTGAAATATGGTCGTGGGCAAGCAATGAAGGTAAGGAAGGACAACTGGCTCCAACACCTCGGAGATGTAGCCTTGGCAGTTTAAAATACCGGCAATGCGTACTAGAGGAATCCGAAAGTAATACCCAATACCACACCATACCATAATACCTGTGCAGGACCAGTGTGGCAGTACATAACGCAGCTATTCAGCATCCTCTCTCCACTGTGTCTCGAGACTCGAATACGATCTCATGGTGTTGCAGACAAAAGCGTGACTCGTCAGTAAAAACAATTTCATTCCATTCTGATGTCCACATCCTTCTTTCATTGCCCCATTGGCGGCGGAGATGTCTGTGGTTTTGCGTCAAGAATAGAACAAGCAATGGACGTCTTGCGGGGGTACAACTCTGCTGTAAGCGGCGTCGAATGGTACGCGCAGACACTGGATAATGCGTTACAGAATGAATGTTCAGTGCTATGGTTCGTGATGTGGATGAGCGATCCGTCACTACCATGCGCACAATTTGCCTGTCGTATCTTTAAGTGGTGTACAGAGGTGGATGCGATCGAACACATCGGTCTTTCTTGCCTTCCTGCATCCAACAATCCCATATCCGCATTACAGTTGTTTGATTTCGTTCAACATGACTACTGATTTCCCTGAAAGATAATCCACAATTTCGGTAGGCCACTATCCTTCCTCTGTCAAACTCGTATACTTGATCAAATAATGATCGTTGTTTTCTACGAGCCATAATTAATCATTATTAAAAAAAAAAAAAAAAAAAAAAAAAACTTGCCGAACTTGAAATTGTCGAAATTTCAAAATCTTAAATAGCGTTTTGAAATGGCGCCGCAGACACGCTTGACGTGCGTCTGCGCTGAAATTCTAATCATTTGCATACCTCACCTCTGCTATAATGCGTGTTTTAAATTTCATGCTATTTGCATGCTTCTTTCAGGGTATTGCATTTATGGTGGCCAGCTGTGTAGTTTTACTTAATTTTCCATGATCAATAAATACTAATTTATTAACTTCAGTTTTATAACCTTTCTAAAAGATAAAAATATTGGTTACATGTGATTATTTTGGTGCGATTTCATTAACTGTATTTACTTTGATCACTAATGAAGTTGATTGCCGAAATAAGTACATGTCATCACTTCCTATCCTGTCGACACATTATTATTTCTGAGATATATTTAATATGATAGGAACTCTTAGCTATGATTTATATAGTTAGATTACTTCATTACTCTAATAAAAAATATTATTAAAATAATTTATAGTTCATATATATATATATATATATATATATATATATATATATATATATATATATATATATATATATATATATATATATATATATATATATATATATATTAGTTCAGCGTATTATTTATAATCTTATCGTGACTCACACTACATGTCAATGGATATCATATTGATAATCGTTTGATAGCTTGATTCTCAAAAAATAATTTTTTAATTTAAATTTTTTATTTATATGTGTTTATTAACTTGGCTTTATTGGATTTTTCATAGATAATCGTACATAGTTCCCGTATGTAAGACTAGAAACTTTTGAAAGCACTTGAGCCATCCATCTGACCCAAGGTGAATATGAGCCTGAGCCAAGATGAGCAATTAGAAATTCTAAATGCAACATCCATCTCCTGCGTCCTGTAGTATTAAGAGCGAATATAGCATTTTCCATTTCTAAAAGAGAGCCACTTGGACAAGAAAAATGTTATTTGTACTTTAACAAAAAAAAGTTACTATAGAACAACAAAAAATTATTAGCACATTTGGTAAAAACTGTAAATCGGGTACTCCTTGATTTTTTGACGCCAAGATAGGCGCCAACATAAGACTAACAAGATGGTCGCTATACAAAACTATACAAAGATAGGATTATCTGGGTTACCAGGGATTGAGTTTTATCGCCGAGAAGTATCCCTAAATATTTCGCCAAAACAAGGGGTACACGATTCTCCACTGAACCCACATATTTTTCAAAATATTAAACATTTCATTTTAGAAAATTCCTGTTTCTAAATCAAACATTTTTGTTTTATCGCATTTAATCCGGTAGTTAATTTCAATTGATCATTATGCTACTTATTAAACATAGACAAATTACCACTTTTGAAATACAATCAAATGATAAAGTGCATACATGAGCTAGTAATTTATTCTCGACATGAGACTACCAGGTCTGCCAAACATTTTGAAACTTTTAATGTGCACCAGTCATTATAAAGCATACTTCCTTGCAGGACGATCTTCTGCTCAATATTTCCTTTCGAGGGGCAAGCCAAAGTTTCTGAGGTTTCTGGGTCAAGGTCCTTAACTTTCTGGATAGTTATGCGAGAGTTTGATAACTGTAGCAGCTATTGTATGGCAAAAGAAAACTTCAGAATTCAATGGATAAGTAAAATTTAAAGTAAATAGAAATTTGTTATAAACTTGAACATCTTAAATGTTTAAATGATCAGACAGGAGATCATAAAGTTGTGTGACATAGTGGTTCAATCACCGTCAGGCGTTGGAGTAATGAACTGCATGCAATTGTCGTTGAGGCCTAATTTTTCCGAGTGCCTCAATTCAATGAGAAACGATTTTGAATGGCCAGCGCATTTTCCCGATTTGATCCTATGTGATTTCTTTTTGTGGGGGTATTTAAGGTCACGTGCCTATACTGACCGCCTACAAACTTTGGAAGATCTGAAAATAAATATTCAAAGAGAAATGGCGAACATACTTGCCAATATGCTAAAAAGAGAGATAAAAGCAGAAAAATTCGAATTCACTCAATGGCGGGAATCATTTGCTCAATATGATATTTAAAACTAAGTAAACTTAAACTTTAAATATGTAAATTTTGTTTGCAAAAATAAATACAATATTAATACTTTTTGTGTTATTGCAATGCGAAATAAAGAAGTTATCTTGCCACACTCTGTATGAATGTATGTGCATGTGTATATATATATATATATATATATACATAAATTTCTTCCTTCTTTAAATTATGTATTAATTTTTTACTCAGTAGGATAAATCCCTTAAAATACATGTTTTTATAATTTATTTAAAAATGAAATAAGCGCACATAATATTAATAGCTCATTACCATTATCTGTCTTTGTTTGTCTGGTCTTGAAATATTGAAATCCACGCGTGTACTTTTTTGGGGTCGAAAATATTAATTAATTGTTAACACAAGAAGTGGTATTGTTTGAATGCAAAGTGAAAACTATTAGATTTTATTCTATGCCGACAAAAACCTTAATATGAACACAACTAACACTCTAGCTATTCTTAAACAATAGAAATGAAACAATATCTTTCCGATCTTATATCTTCCTGCTGATGAATTAAGATTAAAGTACACGGGATGGAAAGATGCCATATAGTAGCATTTGTCTGCTATTTCATTCCTTTCAAAAGACATGAGCTTTACATAATGAAAGAATACAAATAAAAACACCTCATATAGGAATTAGCTTGAAATAGGAAATACAATAGAGTAGCAGCGAGTTATCGGAAGATATGCTAATAGAACATCTTCCACAAACCGAAAACATGATTTCGTTCCTATTTTTTTTATTTATTTATTTTTTTTATTGTCGAACATATTGTTAAAACTGATGCCTGGTCTGATAACTCGGCTCGCTAACCCAGATACGTGATCTGGGAATGAGCGTGCCCTTGCTCCCAGTTTTTGGCGATATAAATATAAAACTGTATGCGGTCTAAAATATAAGGCTGTTAGAAGAAGTAATAGGGCATAGATCAAGAAAAGACATATTGGCGATGGAAAATGATCAAAATGCTAATTATTTATTGTTTGGCGATTTTTTACGGTTCAGTAGAACAATATGTAAATACATATATTGGTATTAGCCCACACACAATATAATAAAACTATAGCATTTAAATATGTAATTCAGATAACAGTTTTAACAATTAAATCCAAATGTATTTTTAAAATGTTAAAGGAATAATATTATTATAAATTATGCTGAAACAATAGGAATGGCTAAGCTATATCAATTCTACAACACTCAGTTTTTTAAATTGAAAATTAATTTATTTTTAAAATATAATTAAAAGTTATTAAAAGTAAGTTTTTAAGTTTGAAATTAATATTTTTTACTTAAGTAGTGTTATTTTTTCATCTGGTAATACACACACAGTATGGATATTAAATTATGTATGCGTGTATGAGGTTCATTATATGCACAACTACATTTATATTGTTATACTTTTTAGAAATATTATCTAACTTTCAAAATGTGAAATGTTTCATTTCCGATTGCAAAGCATATTTATTTACATGAAAAGCATTTAAATAGTTAAATATTGTCCGTCCACTCTTAGAAAAAATGTTTAAGACCACTTCATATTAAGAATATAATTTTAATTTGTAATTAGTATGATATAAGTATATAATATCTTGTAATATAATAAGAAAATATTTTTATAATTTGTAACGTTCAAGAGGTTAAATAAATAAACTTTACTGTTTTTGGTAAGAAATAATAAATGATTATAAGAAACTTTTAATTAGTTTTCGATATTTAATTTTTCGCGTTTAAGCTTGCCATAAGCTATTGGCAAGACTGCATATTTCAGAGTAAAGTTCCCGATTCGATCTGTTGAAGAATTTAAGAGGAGCGATGCGTTTGCTGCACGAGTCTTTTTTTCTCTGGGTAAGAGAATTTTTCCTTTTTTTCCTTGTGAAACTTATATATGTATATATATATATATATAATTAACGGTAATTTTTTATAAAATTAATCAAAAACCAAATGGAAAATAATTATTTATAAAATTAGCCTAAACCAAATTGAGAATAATAATCAAAGACTAGATGGAGAATAATACATTGAAAATACGAAATATAATAAACAGTTGGAAAAATGTTCATTATATAGTTTAAAATTTCAAAGAAAATAGAATAAAAGAAAATGTGGAACGAAGTACCAACATGGCCAGCTTCTTCAGGGGGTGTTGACCACATTGGTACAAAATATGGTTTTTCTGCATTGGTACAAGATAGAGTCTTGACGAAGCCAATGCACCCCAAAGCCATACTAAAAATGTCAAACCAAAATATCAAACCAGAATATCTTTAAGACTATGTCTTGAGCCAATACAGAAAAGCCATACTTTGTACCAATGTAGTTAACACTCCCTGAAGAAGCTGGCCGTGTTGGTACTTCGTTCCATTTTCCTTTATTCTATTTTATTTGAAATTTTAAGCTACATATTGAACATTTTTCCATCTGTTTACTATATTTCGTATTTTCAATGTATTATTCTCCATCTAGTATTTAATTATTATTCTCAATTTGGTTTTTGACTAATTTTATAAATATATTATTATTCTCCCTTTGGTTTTTGATTAATTTTATAAAAATTTATTATTAATTATATTTTAGTAATTCTATTTTAGCAGCTTTTGTGCTGAATGTATTGCTTAACATAAGTGTTATATCTATTCTTGTACATTTTAATCTTTATTCTTGTATTTGTATATCTATTCTTGTATCTTTCAATTTTCGCTTATATGATACTTCTAATCTTGCTTTATATATATATATTATACGTAAACACATAAAGTATGGCGTGGGGATTAATGGGTAATTGCAGGGTTTGCAGAAATCACCGAAGTTTATTTTTATGATCCACATATCTAGAAATATACTTGTTTAATCCTTGATCATCAATATAGAAGATTTCGAGGAAAATAAGAAATTGAAAGTGGCTCGAGTCCCAGAAAAGATTTCCTACTCCTATTTTAAAACCTGTATTTGACTGACACTTCGAGATGCGTCAAATATTTCGCGATTTCTGTGGAGTTTGAAACATTTATATAATGCCACGAAATATTGTTTTATCATTAATTTTTCCACTTATGTTGTTTCAGTATTTTTAAATTAATTTCCTTTTGAGATAAAATGTAAGTATTCAAAATAGAAAAAATAAATTCGGAGCTAAATCTATAGAATGGGATAGCTGCTTTCTTATACGAAAATGGTTTTGCTAAAGGAAGACTAGTACGATTAAAGCTTGTATTACTTCAATATTTTCAAAATGTTTGAGATTCAGATTTGAATTTAAGAAAAAGTAAATAAATAAATAAAAATAGGAGCTAAATCGTATATGCCCTGTGGGTAGTGTTTGATTGTCCGGGCTGGAATTATCATTACTTAAGACTTAATAATCATTTTAGTGTTTCTTCAATATTTTTGAAACGGTTTCTTTTAAATTCCGGAAATGGTTTCTTCAAAAACTTGAATTTCAGAAGTGGCAACAAAAATGTCGGAACTTAATCCGAAGAGAATGATGTGTTTTGTTCATATATGAACAGATTCTGCTTGTAGCAGAGCTTTTGTGTGAATTATAAATTAACGCGCGAAATGCATCAACATAAATAATAAAGAAAGCTTCTGTGAAGCATGTGTATTCGAAGGGACTCAAAGGAAAATTATTTATTAATCGTTGCCCGAAAAGTGTTTCGGTAAGCGAAGTCACACAAGGAGTTCTACAAATATCGCGATCTCGGTCTACAACACAGATCAAGATTGTCTACAAATATCACGATCTTCTTCCATAGATGTATTTTTATTACTCAGTAGTGACTGTATACGAGCGATGAATTCCTTCCTTACACATTAAGCATTGACCGTTGAAGAACACGATTAACGTTGCTTTGAAGTATCATTTAATTGCTCTTTTCTTTCTATTTTTCCCCTAAGTCTATTTATAACCATTCGCACACATCTGAAAATAAATTCGTAGTATCATTTTTAAGAAAATAGGGCAATTAGACTCCCCACCACTCAAGTTTTCATTCCTTCAGTATTTTCAGACTATGTTATCTAATATATAAAATTCTCGTGTCACAGTTTTCGTTGCCATACTCCTCCGAAACGGCTTGACCGATTTTGATGAAATTTTTTGTGCTTATCCGGTATCTATGAGAATCGGCCAACATCTATTTTTCATCCCTCTAAATGTTAGGGGTAGTACAACCCTAAAATTTTTTTTATTTTTTTGGTTAGTTCTGTAAGTTCCTAATAGATGGCGGTTTAGCATCTAAGTTGCACAGGTATTCGGCAGATGGCGACGTGTTTATTTTTCTAGATTATACCATCTTCGTGAAAATTATCGTGCGCGCGCAAGCGCGTGGTTAAATATAGAATTTACATATATTTTCATGATGTATAATGATACTATAACAATTTTTCGTGAATCATTTTCATAATTATACTTTGTATTGTGTTATTATTGTGCAGTATTCAGTTTGAATATTTTTAATATTATAAATAGTAAAATAAAATTTTATTTATTACTGTTTTTCTCTACTAATTTTCATACCACCTCGAAAATATGTAAGTATTTCTTGATAGCCTTTTATTATTTTTTATTTTTATTTTATAATTTGATAATTATTAATTTATTCAGTAGAACATTTTGATCTAATTTATTTATTCAAATGATAAATTCTTTTAATTTTTTTTATTTCAGTATAATGCCGCGGAAAAAATTTTTAGTTTTAATATAATTTAAAATTAAAATAATAATAGTTCGATGTCAATGTTATCTACCTCATTTATAACAATTTATTTTTAGATGTCTTTAATTTATATAGTATATTTTATAAGTAAGTCACTGATTACAAACTATAATTTAATATAAGATGAATAAAATGTAAATTCAGAAAGTATATGTTGATTTGTGCTTAATTTCAAAATTTCGATACTTTACCTATTACTATAATACTATAAATTTTGGTGAAACGTTTTATTTTTAATCTCCTATGAATGAACCTATTCTAAATTTTTTTAGAAAATATTAATTTGATTGAACCCAAGAATTAGTAAAAAATTGATTCAATGTATTTTAAAAACTCAGCCACTGCAACGCGTGGCTGGGTCAGCTTGTATACATATATATGTACAACACAGCTTTTTCCTTGTTTCTGATGACAGGCATCTTCATTTCAATAAGAATTATTACACATATTGTTACTCGATGAGGGATTCAAACTCATGAACTATTGAACTGAGTGCTAAAATGATAACTATTCAGCTACTACTAAGGTTGCAATTAATATGCATAAGGAAGAAAGAAATCTTAATCAGAATTATTTCAAACATGTACATTAGAAGTAGGATTTAACATATTAACTATTGAAGAGGATTTTAAGGCGATAATTATTCAGATAACAACTTGACAACTGATAATAGATATAAATGGAAAAAATCTTAATCAGAATTGCTTTTAAATAAATTATACGAAAGCATTTTTCTGGTAGAAAGAAATGAAGAATTATTTTCCTCCTATTTGAATTCCTATTTAATAATCAGAAGAATAGATTGAGTCCCAGAATCTAGATATCCTCTTTAATTTGTAATGTTTCTCTCACCTTAAGACTCTGGAAATCTCTTGCAACATGCTTAAGCATTTAAAATTGGTCCTCTTTTACAAAAATTGGTCCACTTTCTTCGCTTCCTTAACCATTCAATCGTGGCGGAATAGTTGTTGGACCATTTCTGAATCCCTAAATCTGGCATAAACGAAATGCTGTGGAATTCATTACGAAAGTACTTCTTTCTTGACAAGTGTCTCACCTCTTTTCTCATCGATGTGTTCTATACCCCCCACTGCGACAATTTTAGTGACTTAATTATAATTTGGAACATTAAAAAATTACTTAATTACTGTCTTTGTAATACTTTATGGAAAGATTCTTGATAAAATATTTGCTTTCGCCGCAAAAACACATTATTTAGCAAGCACTGGTTTGAAAATGCCTATAGCCTTCAAGTTCTTGATTCAAAATTACGATTAAGTGTGTAAAATATATGAGTATAATGTCTATCAAAAAAACACAATTTTAACTATAAAATTGGGTGATATGAATTAACAATGAGCAATACCTTTGAAAATTAATAAAATAAATAGAATTTTAAATTTGTTAATTTTGCATTTTTTTAAATTGTTACAATGTTGAAGAAAAAAATTTCATTCACCAATTAAGCATATGTTAAAGTTTTCACCAATGAAATATTGCTCTAAATAGAAAAGGAAAAAAAAGCTTTATATATATATATATATATATATATAATCTGTATAATTTCTCAAATTCTTAAGTGCTTTTCCGTTTTTTTTAAGAGCAAGATTAAAATAGATTCAAATTAAAGAAATATTAGGTGTTACAAAATAATCGATATTTCAGAGTTCTGAAAAAGATTCGAGTGTTCATGAATTTGAGTGTAAGGGTGCCATTCGTATTGCTTTAACAAAACTAAATGTCCGTATCTTTCAGATAATAAAGTATAGATTAGGTTACTTAATACGATTTCAGCCGACTTTTTCTGACAAAAACAGTCACTAACCAGAGTATACTACCTAGTAATCTTTAATCACAGCTAAATAACAAGATCGAAGGTCAATTTATCTTTCCTCTCTACTTCATGCAAACGAAAGAACATGGGTTTTTGCAGCATGACTGTTTCGAGTATCGAATTCACTACCTTCGAGGTATGATAATGATGCTTTCCCTCCTAATCTATAGCTGCCCTTACTTATAGGGTGATTTCACTTTAACTTTAAGATCTGGAATTTTATCTAGAAGAATTTGTAGTCACAGTGAAAAATTTATGATCAATTTTAATAGTTTGCTTTCTTGCATATTTTCACTATAATCCACTTCATTTTATTTAAACAAAGCCACTTATCTAATAAAAATCGTATTTCATCTGAAAATAAACAGCTTATAAAATATGCTATTTTAATACGTCCCAGATTTGAGCTAGGAGACGAAATGTGTCTTCTGGTAAGAATACATAAAACGTTAAGAGGAAAAACATATCCGGCTCGACAATAAAATAATTTATCACCAAAGGAGAATTAGAACACCGACCTTGAACTTGGATTAAAAGAAAATTGCTTTAGGGTTAAGGAGAAGATTACGTGTCCACCCATAGCTGTCTCATCTGTTCCTGCCGGAGGTTAAACATGGAAGATAGCTTTAAAGTCAAGCAATGAAGAAAAAAGTGGAACTTTCTCGATCTTCTTTCTATGCATCGCTGAGATGGAATATCAATTTAGTTTCGATCTCTTTACTTGACACGGTTCTCGGATGCAGAATGATATTTCTTTTAAAAGCGTAATTAATCCTCTTATCATTAAATAGTTCCGTATTTTGAGTATGTTATTCAGCGACTCGGATATAGGAAAGGATTTTTTTTTTCTTTTCCAAGTGTAATTAATCCATTTTCTGGTAAATAGTTTCATATTTTGGATGCTTTCCTTATTCATTCCCAATCTCACACCTCTCCCGATTTAAGCTCAGGATTTAAAATATTATTTTGGTAAATCGGAACATATTTTTGTTTGTGTTGTATATTCTATTTAATCTATTTTCCAAAAAAATAGATAATGCATAGAAATGTAATCACTGATAAATAAAAATTTCATTGACGATACACAAAATAAGCTGACTAATTAATTTATAAATGCGTGTGTAGATTTTTTCATAACATTAAATAATTCGAAATCTGCCGAACCAAGAAAAATATTCGATAAAAGTGAAATTTCACTAAAAACAAAATAGGCATAATATACCGAGCTGGCTACTGAATGGTTAGTGCTGTCTTTTTTGATTCAACAATTTGTTAGTACGAATCCCATTATCGTAGGCTGAGTGTTTATTGTGATTCGAAGTCCACTCATAATTTAAATCTCAGTCTAATTAGCCGTCGTACGCAAAAAGTGATCATTGAATGAAACAAATTGAAACAAATCAAACGAAGCATGAGAGGTAAAAATAACAATGATCAGAATCATAAATGAGGTACATAATCATAAATTCTCAAATAAAATATCAATATCTATCAACATCTGTTGTGTGTTGGGTGATTTGGAAATTTCCGGGATTCCACCCTTATAACTCGTGAATACCGTCCACTATCAATGAGTTTATGTATTAAATACCTTGCAATAAACAATGGATACTTAAAAGAAGATTTAGTGACAATTTAGTTGTTTGTCTGTCCTTTATGCGATGTCAAAACATCCCACTAAACATCATATATAAAGCATTATGATGTTTAGTAGGATGTAGGGGATATAGAAAAATCACATTTGCTTGAAAAGGGAGGATTAGAAGGAAATGATTTTGGAGAGCAAAGTGAATTGGCTATTGAGAACCACGGTTTTCAGTTGGGGGTCAAGAATAAATCCCACTAGCTACAAGACCTGAAGACATCTCCACTCCTCAAGTTTAGTGGTTTAACAAAAAAAAAAAAAAAGCTCGTGTATGGGGTTTGGTTTGTTTGTCTGTCGCTCAACGGTCATTTTTGCACACGAGAGCTAATTAGACCTGGAATTACGGTTTAAACTGGATTCCAAACAACTACAAACATTCATACCCAAGATGGGATTTGAACCCACGAACTGCTGAACCAAAGGCAAGAGTGCTAACCATTCGGCTGCCAGCTCCACCTGGTGTGCGGGAAGATTGATAAATGTAGAGATTCACAATTCACATAGTTGAGATCTTAATTCCTAAAAAATCACAAAATAATTCCATTTTTAATTTATAAAATATTTTTCTGCTTAGCAGGAAAAGCAAAAATAAACTGCCCTTTATGATTGTATAATCAAAAAGGCTGATGTTTAATTGTATCAAAAATATTAATTTAAAAAACTATTTCTATTTGTTATTGAGAGGAGTGACAGACCACAAATGCAACTCACTACACACATCTGCTAGACGTCCTCGTTCTTTTCAGATCCATGTAATCCATAAGATTAATCATATATGAACATCATAAAAAAGTTCATGATTAGCTAGCTGCAAGCTAGAGAGTATTTTATGGATTATAAATATGAATGTCATATAAATGCATCCGTGATGGATGAATTTTCCAGGATGGATATTTGGATCTGTAATGAACATATTTGTACGTCTAACTCAACAACCATAGTGAATGCAATTAAAATGTCCATGGGAAATGTGAAATCTAGACATTTATTATTATTTTTTTTATTTCTAATGGCAAGTCAAGATACAGAAATGTTTGTTAAATATAACAAGAAGTTTTTGCAAAAAAACTCCTAGAAAATGATAGGATACAACAAAGTTATAATTGACCAAAGTCATTGTCTTAAATCTCTGGCCTGTCAATTTCTAGAGATTTCGTTGTCGCAGTCAAGAACTCTCTTACAGTAACGAAGATGGGCTCTGTTCATATTTTCTCTAAGATCGCAGAGTGGGCAAAAAGCTGGATAAAAAAATCCACTAAGTGAAGATGTTGGCCTAAGCAATCATGATCAGTGAGTAACCTAAAAGAGGCCACTGTATCACGTCGTGGATAATCTGATAAACAAAGGAGGTCATAAATTCTATATTGCTTCGACTAAATTTCGTCCATTATTTTCAACTAGTATCTTTTTCTAATTGTTTTATGGTGTGATATGGTATACATGATTATTCTGGTTGCACTAGAGTTGCGCCTTTCCATGCGAGGGAGTCCGTCTGTTCGTTGCAAAGGTGTTACTGAGATCAGGAGTCCATTATATTATAATTTTTTTTTATTTTTCTATTGTAGGCATCGGATATATTCACGATACTGAAGTACTTCTGAGACAGGGGCTTGTAAAGAGCCAATGGCCTGAATCGCTGTTCTTGATTCTAAACACAACATAGCATTTTCGAATTTAAAATGCAGGCTCAATAATTGTTTTCGGTCAATTCCAGGAGCTTCTACTTTTTCATCGAATGCATTCTGGTTTTTCCCAGCAAAGGCATAGAATAAAAAAAATCCAGAGATCAAAAGTAAGCAATTAATTAAAGCTGTGTTCTTTCATTTATTTATTGTTTCTGTAATTTAAAGGTAATTGGTTTCCTTTTGACGATTCTCATTTTAATGTTTTGAAATAAACAATTTTTCAAATAGATCGTTAATATGAAATGAAAGTCTTTGAAAAACTAAATGCTAAGAGAATGCTTAACCAAGAAGAAAACGTTAATCACAAATTTTAATGTTCTTTTTTAACTGTGATTTAAAATTGTTACAGATAAATGTTTTAAAATGTTAAAAAATTTAAACTTTTATTTAAAAAATTGCCGTTATGATTAATTAATGATTTTTTATGTAATAATTTTTAGATCATTAATTTCTCCAATTATTTTTAGGTTGAAAAAATGTAAACGTCACAGATGGGATAAAAATTATTGGAAATGTATTATTACAAATTAATTTCTGTTAATAAAACTGATTAAATTTCTGTGTTTTGTAAGTCAAAAAAAATTTTTTTGTTTGGAAATTACTTATATTTTTGTAAAGTAGGGTATTTATCTCTTACTGGTTTAATCATAATTAAGATTAATTGTCATAAGCTTTCGTCAAAACTTATAAAACAAGTTTATTCAGCAGCCTTAATTTCAAGCCTTGATATTTAATTAAGATATTTTTCACAACTGAATTAAAATCCTAAAAGGTGCTTTTTTTTTTATTAAATGTCAAATTAACAATTCAAGACTTTGCTTCTTAACGAATGAAAATTTTGTTTCTTCGATTTCGATTAACATTTGAATAATATTTTAAAGTCATTAAATTATTTTAAAAAATTTAAGCTAGAATATTTTTATATTTTCAAATTTAATAAATACTTTGTTTATGTATATTATTTCCTGAATATTTTCTTGAAGATATACAGAAATTCAAGTAGTTTTCCCGACTGAACTTTCTTTAAGGTAAGTTGAAGTCAGAAGTAGTTGCATATGTATTAATTTTTTAATTGAAAAAGAGCTGTTGCATGATATAAAAATGATTAAATATGTAATTGCATTCATCTTTGCTGAATTGTGTTCAATAAGTTCCATTAATTTTCAACCATGTACAAGATTTTCTGATATATTTTGTAACTAATAATAATGTATAAATTTCTGAACAGGCCAATGAAGAAGAAGAAAAATTAAAAATTTCCCAATCTACGCATGTTTCAACTTTTGAAAAATAGTTATTAACACATTCTGAAGAAATAACTTTAGCTTTTGGTCGCATGATAGCGACTTACAGCTTGTAATAATGAAGATGCTGTAGTGTTAGGATACTCTTCATTCTCTTCACATAATGGCGCTGTAGTCATTGAGAGAGAGGAGGGAGTCCGCTCCGGCGGAGAGAGATTGTCTTTGACCAGCGAACGAGGAGGTTTAGCTGGCTCTCCTTGGGTGTTTCTTCTGTTGGCCGTGTAGGGCCATAATCAAATTTCTATTATTTATAATTTTAATATACAATACTATTAAGTATTAATTTTAATTTTTAAATAAGTGTTTGTATTTGTTCGAGTTGTGCTTTCTTCTACAGAACAAACACTACAGATGCTATAAAATGTTCTTTCATAAAAGTGACATCTAACCAAAACTTGAAACAGATAATTAAAAAAAACTATCCAAGCATACTTTATAGTATTAGTTATTAAAAGAAAGTAATTTAAAAATTATATGTATAACATATACTTTACAGTTTATTATATGTTAGTGAAATTGTATAGTCTTATAAGTAATTTAAAGAAAAGCCAAGTCTAAGGTTTCTTTATTATAATAAATAAATATTACTATACAAAAAATTCTAGCAATAAATCTACTTTGAAGGAATAACAAATTATAAAATTAACTAATATAATAAAGCTGCCGGTCAAATAATTTCTAAAATCACTTAAAACAGAATCATGTACAGAATAGTTTAAATTACTCTAATTGTAAAAAGACCAGAATAATAAAATAAATATTAGTAATCACACACACACACACATGATTAATACACAAATTTAAATGAAACATTGTCTGTGACAGGATACAAAACTGTAAAATGAATTTGACAGTATAAAAACATTGAAACATTTTCAGAGAGACAAAAATATATTGTGCAGAAATAAAAAGGCACACAATTTTTGTATAATTTCACGAATACAAAAACATCACAATATTAAATGCACATACAACACACCATGTAAATATAAATACAGAAGTGTTTCACAGTTAAAGTGAGCAAAATATCATAAATAATAATACAAGGCATGAGAGTGATTTTATAACAAAATTTGAATAATGATAAAATATGAAAGAAACATAACAGTATATGACTAGGAAATATAATTAAAAATAAATCTGAAAAGATCATAAGAGATTGATTAAAACTATGAAAATATATTATTTTACATATTGAACATTAATTTCAATTTATAAAAAATTCTTTAATGACAGAAAAGATCATATTTTTAACTATATATGACTGCAATTTCGTTGCTACTTCATAAAAATATAATAGCTGCAATAAACTATATAATTTCAGAACATCTATTGCTCTTATATATAATTGACATTTAGTTTGTAGACATAATATTTATATAAGTAAAGATTGTCAGAAAAATTAACTTTCTTTCATCGTTATTCGAATAAAATTACAATTCTTTTCAATAAGCAGAAAGCTCCTTAAATGTTTGCGCTTTTAAAAAAATCAAGAATATCTATAAATGACAATGAAAAAAAGAGATTTTAGATAGGCATTATTATTTAAATATCAATCTCTTAAAAAAATTTAAAGCACTTTCAATTAACAGTTAAAATTTATTTCTCAAAAATCATATACAGGACGATTTAATTTACTGCCTCAAGAGATATAGTATTTCCCTTTAACTGAAAAAGAACACAAATATATATATATATATATATATATATATATATATATATATATATATATATATATATATATTATATATATATATATATATATATATATATATATATATATATAAATGAAATAACTAACTTGCAAAACATCTAGTAATATATATTTAAATTGTAAATCTTACATCTATCAATAAAAAATGCAGAATTGTTGCTGGAATGGAAAAAGATGTTCTAAATTACAGAATTAGTAATTATCAAAATAGGAATTTTTCAATAATCATAAAGAAATTTATTATAAGAACGAAAATGAAAATGCATAATATAAAATATAAACAAGATTTTATCCAGCATCTAGACTCAAATAACACTTTTCCAATCATAACATTGATTAATGTTAAAGTTTCCTTCACAAATTTAAGAAAATTCTAACATTTTATTTACTGTTGACAGAGATATGGCTTCTTTTGTTGAATCTCAAAGATAAAGTAATTTTTGCCGTTTCATTTCAAACATTTAAAATATAAATAAATAAAATTTAGGTTAAAGTAAATTTAATTAACTTTGATTTTAATGGTTAAATTTTTTGTTTGTGATTTTCAAATTATTGCTCATTGGTACAAAAATAAATATTTTTTTAGATTTTACATTCATGTGTTTCTAATTTGGAAACTTATTGTTTTTTAATAACAACGGTACTTGAAAATTATAAATACTTTGTTCATACTCAGAACATGAAAAATTTTAACACCCTTTGCATACATTAAGTGATAAATAAAAAAAAATTACACATAATATAAAATAACATTGGGTGATAAATACATAAATATCATATAATTAGAAATATAATCACCTATAATGTAGTTATGGATGATAACTTAATGATATTTCATCAAAAAATAAATTACAAAAATTTTCTCTTTAGACTTTAAAAATATTTTTTTTTGATAAATAAAATTAATATTTCCTAAATTCTTTATTTAAAAGTAAAAAATAAAATAAACATATGCTTATTATTTACAAATAAATATACTTAAAATATTTTTTCAGAATAATTTTTTTAAATATTTTTAATTTTATAAAACAAATAATATATATATATATATATATATATATATATATATATATATATATATATATATATATATATATATATATATATTGAAATATAATTAGGAAATAAAATAATTTTTCACAGAAAAGTAATGTAACAATTTTGCTTTTCTATTAAATCATTAATTGCATTTTAGGTAATCATTTTATTTTTTGTGTATGCAGGTAAAAATACCCTAATAAATATTTTTCAGACAGAGAGGGATAAAAAAATCCCATGTATTTAAACGTGGAAGCACAGTAGTAGATAGAAAAACAGTATAAGTAACATTTCCCAGTTCATTAGAGGTAAAAAAATTAGACAGTTATTATATATAAGTAGTATATTGAAATTTCTTATGAGTAATTTATTAAAAGTAATGCATATTTTTAAAGTTTATTAAGGAGCATTATTTTAAAGGAGTAAATTTATCATTTGACAAAAATGAGAAAAATTGCATAAATTTTGTTCTACATTAACATTTGATGCAAAAAATTAAACAAAAAAAATCTTGTGTGAAACTTCCAAACTAAAATAAATAAGAGATTATGAAATTATGGGAAACAAAGTTTTGCAAACAAATTAGAAGCATATATTTTACACTATATATGGAAAATCATATTTATAAATAAAGAATAATGAGAAAGTCAAATTTCTGTAAATATAAATAGGAATATTAAAACACTAGAATTGTTTTCTAACATACCTATTAATTTAATTAATGTAATTATTTTTTTAAAAAAATTATAAATATATAGAAGAGCTAAGCAATCATTTGCAGTATAGAAATAGAACAATATGTAACAGATCTTTTTTACTATTTTAATACTTTTGAAATTTCAAATATGTATAATTTTAGTGAGAATTGTAAAGAAGTATGGAATGTGTTCTTCAATACAGAAATTATTTCTTATTCAGTTGAATAACTTAATAAATATAATGAAGTTAATTCTTAAAGTATAAGTAACTATGTAATTTTATTTATTATCAAAAATTTTTATATAATTATTAATAAATCAATATGAAATTATTTTTATTATGACAATGTACAATTTTATGCAAATCAGTTAAGATAAATGTACCTGGTGAAATCAGAGTGGCTTTAGCTGTTAAATGGCTAATTTAAACTAGTTTTAAACAGACTCTGAAATATACTACTATATTTCAAAATTATTTTGAAGTTGTGTTTTTGGAATTATTTTTACTCATGAATTTAAATTCAATATAAAACAATATGTTTTTCAATAGTATTAAATTTCAAACACTACTTATACAATACTCATAAAATAAGTAGTTTGTAGTATCATAATTTTTTACTCTGTTACCCAGATCAAAAAGCAAAAAAATTACTAAGTTATTTGTGAAAAATTAATAACAAAACAATTATTTAAACTTTAATATTTAATTAAGTAATGAATATAAAAAACTCTTTAGCTATCTAAATCCTAAAATTAAATTTAATCTAATTTGCAGTTAATAAATGCTAAGTGCTTAAAGTTTCATAACAAGTTTTTACAGAAGGTGAAGACTGATCTTGTTATTGTTGAAAAATGAAAAATAATTCTTGCCTTCTACTAACAATATGAAATTCTACAAATGCAAAAACTTGTATTTTTTCTTTATTTTCTTGAAATTTGAATGTAAACATATAAAAAACTTTTTCAAAAGAAAAATGGGCAATGAGACATCACAAAAATAGCCTATATCATTTTATAGTATTTAATTGGTCATTATGTGCAGTTAAAATAGAATAAAAATGGTGGGTAGAAAAATTATTCAGAATCAGATTTTCCAAAACACTAATACAATTTGATACAGCACCATGTCAAAAAAATAATAATAATAAATAAATAAAAAAATAACAGTTTTAATGCAAAAAATAAAATTAATATTAAATGGAAGATAATTAAAAATTGTGAAATTAAGTGTATTTTCTATAATTTGTTCTACAAGTTGATATTTGAATTAAATTCATTAATTCTACAGTAAAATTCATTAAAATAATTCATTTCAAAATGTTACAGTAACCATTTAAATAATTATTAATTCAAATTTTTTAAATATTTTGTTTTCCAAAGAATAAATTTTTAAAGCAATTAAGAACTTTTAGAGAAAATTGAGAATCTAGCATACACAGTAACTTTAACAGCTATTTTCAAAAAACTATACACTTTTATAGATAGAGCAAATATTAAAAGTCATCAAAATCTTTTAATCTTATTAGATAAATATAAACATTTTTTTCATAAAAATTATTAGAATATCTGTTTTTTCAAATACTGTTGATATTTTAAATTTATATAAAGAACACTGAACGTAAAAATTTAAAGCATATAAATAGCACTAATCAGATAAAAATTTTTTTAACTCTTCTTTATTCTGGAAATAGTTTACAATATGCATATAGATAAATGTGTAGTAATGATTTACATTATTAGATTCCTAACGATTTAAAAGTGAATGGCTGAGCTAAGTATATATAGCACCTTACTTTATAGAATTTTAACTATATATGCAAATTTAACTATATATTCATAATATTTCTTCAGATAATATTTATTTCAGAACATTCACTAAAATCCAAACACCTAGACTCTTTTATACTATTTTTTCTTTTGCGGTATAATAAAATGTAACATGAATATAAATTAATCCTTAATAAATGCAGGATTTTTAATTAAAAAACAAAAAATTGCATTCTAACTTTGGCCACATATTTATTTCCTACGATATTTGTACTTTTTAACATAAGTTAAACACAAGCTGCATGCATACAAAATTTCTTGCGGGAAAAAACGAATTTTAACTAAAACTAGTTGAAAATTTAAAAGAAAAATTAAAATGAACATAAATAAATTACATTATTTACACAAGCTCTTCATAAAAAGATATTTTTATAAGAGAATATTTAGCAAAAAATGTGCTTACTTCTAGGCTTTGGATAAAACTGACATTTAAAAAATAACATTTAAAAATCAATCTCACATCAAAAAAGAAATAATTATATACAAGCATGTACATAAATAGTGTTTCAATCTTTTTACAGCTTGGCTCAGTTATATTATACATGCTATAGAAACCACATATTTCATTTAGAAGAAGAAACAGATGTTCGTACATTAGTCACAGTTATAATTTTAGAGCGAGTGCTTCGAGATGATGCGCGTTTCGGCGTTGCTTGAATTCCAGTATTTGTTTGCTTAGAAATACTATCCACAGAGCGAAAAGATCCTTGTGACATTCCACTATTCTTTGGAGATATTGAAGATTTTCTGATTGGAGTCTTTTCTTTGATAGGATCGATAGACTTTAGAATTTTAGGAGGATTACCTATAGATGGACTAGAAGCAGTGCTTTTGACAGGTCTTGCAGGGCTTCGTCCCCTAGAAGAAGCTGCTACAAGATTCTTTATCTGACTAGTAGACGAAGCCTTTTGCAATCGCGATCCATATGATTTTGAAATTTTGTGATGTTCTGTAGGCAAATGTGTTCTCATTGGACTATTTTGTATATATTGAGGAACAGCAGAGGATCCATCTTGGTGCTGCCGCTGGAGTTTCCTTGAAAGTTGTTGCTCCAGCATTTCAGCTTCCTGAAGACAATGACTCACCATCCGAGAATCGGCATCAATTTCTGCAACAAGGTCTTTATTTTTGGATTCAATTGTGACTGCCAACTTTTCATCTGAAGTATAGCTTTTAGCAAGTGGAACAAAGGATTTACCTTGAGTTTTTTTAACAGGAGATTTTTCTCGAATAATTTTCTCATTATTGGAAACACTTGAATTTGCAACTTTTCTTTCCTTAACTGGAATCATTAGTGTGGTTTTGGATGCTAAAGTCACAGAATTGTTTGATTTGATTTCATTTTTAATGTTTACTTTCTTTACAGATTCTATTGAATTTTTATTTGGTAATTCAGGTTTTTCATTGACTCCTTTTTCTTGACTAGACCCATCTAAATAAAAATAATCGGTACTTAATACATATCCGGTACTAATAGATGCAAATTTTATCATTTATAACATGAACTGAATTTAAATCTATTGTTTAGTAAAAATGAAAAATGCATTATTTCCATGGAAAAAATTTGATATTCATAAAATAGAAATTAAGCATTTAAATCTAAATTATAAATTAGACTAAATTTTGAAAATGTATTTAAAAGATTTGGCTTTAAAAATATTTTATATAGATTTTATACATTATAACTTTATATCACTAACATTACAATTTCTTTCAGTAAATTCAGTCAAAAAAAAATTCTAAATTTAAAATACAATATTGTCAGAAATAAAAGTAAATGAAAATTATATTTTCTGATTTTAAAAAGAAAATTATTTTCAGATATTATCAGATTAATTATTATTAGATTTTAATACAAATATTGAGGCAGAAAATATGTATATAATATTAATTGTTTAATAAACAATTATCTACATAAAAAGTAAGAATCAGTATGAATAAAAATTTTATGTAAATTATATTATACCAGAATTCTAAAATTTCACTTGTGAAATTTTGAAAAATATTTTAAATGCAATAATGTTTATTATAAATAAAATAATATCCATTCAACATTGTTTATTTTTAATTTGTTTACTTCAATAATGAGAAAATTAAGACATCCATTCCAAATTTTTAAAATGAAGAGTAAATTGATGTCCATCAAGCCAAATACTTCTTTTTGATATTAAACATGAATAAATGATATTTCTATACAATATTTTCGTTCGTAAATTTAAGACAGAAGAATCTAACTCACCTTCTGGTGAAGCTGATAAATCAACATCATCTTTACTGTCACTAGAAATTTCTTCATTAGCTTCAAGGCTGTCAGGATTATCACTACAGTGAGCAGGACTTCGACTATCATCCATTTCAAGCGAAGCAACACTGCTGATCATTTGGGATTCAGATTCAATTTCAACTGTCTGGTCTTGGGGCAAATCTTGCAAATCCCGCAGGCTGTCCTCTTCAGGCGCCTCGAGACATAATTTATTTAGTAGATGATTTTTAGCTTGAGGTTGAATGGCCACATCAGATGGTAATTCAAATGATATTTCGTGAGTTGAATTTTCAATTGAATTATAGTTAACCTCTTCCTTTATTGGAGAAACTATCTTTTTTATCAAGTTTTCAGATTCTCGCCTTAATGGAATTCTCTCAGGGGCTTCCGAACTGTTCTGAGAATTATTACTTTTTGTGGAGAAAGTTGGCTGAGGTTTTCTATTTGAGACACTTTTACCCTTCTTAGGATAAGTAGATCTCTCAAAACTACCCAAATCTTCACCTTCGTTTTGTTTTTTTACTTTCTGAAATAAATTGTTTAATTCAAAAAAGAATAATAATGTAAATTGATTGACTTATAATGATGATCAAATTAAAAGAAAATTTTATAAATTAACAATTTATGCACTTATACACATTGTCATCAAATCAAAATTAAATTTATTAATACCAATAGCAACAAATTAAGAATTTTTTAGAAAAAATATTTTATTCTATTCTTACTTATTTTAATGCATATTTTAAAATTGGTTATAAATACAATTTAATCTAAAATAGAAGAAAATAGTGATTATTTGAAGCATTTTAAAAAGCAAATATAATAAGCGTAAAATTTGCATTTTATTTAATCAAATTTTAGGTAAAAGCTTGTAACTTACATTATTATATTCCCTATACAAATAAAATCATGAAAATGGATAATTTTTACCAATTATAACTTTAAAACATACTTTCAATTACAAAGAATTCTTAAATAAAAACATTTCTGCAACTAATGACCATTTAATAACATAATTCCTTTATCACGGATGAACAAATATATTAATTTTACAAGCAATTCTAATAAAAAATTATCTCATTAATAATTTATAGTGCAAACGATAATTGCAAATAAACTAAGAAACTGGCAATAAATTTTTATAGCAGAAATATATTAATTATTTAACTTTATTTAATAATGTTTATAAAGCTTTTCATTTCAAATTAACTTCAATATTTGAAGAGCAAAAATAATTATTGGATTATTCATGTTTAATAAGAGAAATTCTAAACTTATTTATTCCTTTGATGCATATGTGTTAAATAATTAAGTTGTGTTTTCAATCAAACTGGTATATTTTAGAAAATATATCAAAAATAATTACTTTTTGCAAACTAGACAGACGAGGAGGTGGAGCTGTTGGCTTCTCAAATTCAAACACAATAACTGCAGCTAAAAATAATTCAAAATATTTCAAGTTACATGCACTAGAGTTATGAGAAAAAAATCACTTCATCTATCTAATGAGCATCCAATTTTAAAAACAATTGATTTATTATTTAATATACCATTGATCCCATTTGATTTTGATCAAATTTACATTCTATCATTTGATAGAAAAATTATACAATATGAACAATTTAAGTGTAGATAGTGTTCACAGCAGTTATTAATCATATGAACATCCAAATTACAAGCACTCACAGTTTTATGAAA
Organism: Latrodectus hesperus; assembly: GCA_037975125.1. Classification (NCBI taxonomy): domain Eukaryota; kingdom Metazoa; phylum Arthropoda; class Arachnida; order Araneae; family Theridiidae; genus Latrodectus; species Latrodectus hesperus. Next base: position 28,169,474 of record CM075860.1, on the reverse strand, counting down.
TCTAAATGATTCTGAACAAACCCTCCAAACTAAGATATGGTATTAAATTCCCATTTGTGTATTAAAAGAGAAATTATCTTTTTTTAAATTTTCTTGAATTGGATTTTATTAAAGATCAAGATATATTTTATCAAATTAATGAATGGAACAAATACAGAAATCAAAGAACAATCATGTTTTTATTATGATTAAACAGATGCAAATTAATTTAATAAATACAAAATACTTCAATTCCAATTACATTTTGTGGTAAGGAATTGTTATTTACAGAAGTATCAAATGAATGCATCAATATTATAATGAATGAGAAGCATTTGGAGGATAATTCCAAATATCTTTAAGAAAAAATTAAATTTTAGGGGCAATAATAAGTAAAATTAAAAAATAACATCATATTCATTTTTAAAGAAGTGTGAAGTAAGTGCATTACTATGTATGTAATTAATTTAAAAAGAATGTAATGGATTAAAAAACTTAAAATTTTTTCCATGAAAATTTACTCTCATTACATTTTATTTTTGGAACTTACTTTCAATTTCTATGAATAAATGATTAAACTTAGAACGAAAATACTTTTAAAATGGAACATGACTTTGAAATAGTATTGCAAATAAGACAGGAATGTTTTAAAGCTTTGAACAGACTCATCCAATCTCATGTCTTATAAAGGGTGTTTTTTTTCGAGGTATAGAACTTTAAATTGCAATAAAACAATGATGTATTATTCGATTGACATGAATTTTTTTTTTATTTGAAAGATAATCTTGTGGCATTACATATTAAATATGATTTCTGGCATATGACTGCCAAGGCTGGCTCGGATGTAATCCAATCTGGACGTCCAATTTAAGATGACTTTTTCCAACATTTGTGGCCGTATATCGGCAATAACACTGCGAATGTTGTCTTCCAAATGGTCAAGCGTTTGTGGCTTATCCTCATAGACCAATGACTTTACATAGCCCCACAGAAAATAGTCTAGCAGTGTTAAATCACAAGATCTTGGAGGCCAATTCACAGGTCCAAAACATGAAATTAGGCGGTCACCAAACGTGTCTTTCAATAAATCGATTGTGGCAAGAGCTGTGTGACACGTTGCGCCATCTTGTTGGAACCACAGCTCCTGGACATCATGATTGTTTAATTCAGAAATGAAAACGTTAGTAATCATGGCTCTATACCAATCACCATTAACTGTAACGTTGTGGCCATCATCGTTTTTGAAGAAGTACGGATCAATGATTCCACTAGCCCATAAAGCGCACCAAACAGTCAGTTTTTCTGGATACCTGGATTTAACGGTGTTTCGACATACACTTGTGGATTAGCTTCACTCTGAATGCAGCAGTTTTGTTTGTTGACGTAGCCATTCAACCAGTAGCTTCTTCTGTACGCACCGTACGGCGTCTCTGGGGATGCGAGTTATCAATTAGAGTAAACGTGGTGTGAAAACGTTCCATGGTTAATCGAATTAACTGCTCTGATGGACGATTTTGTCGACTATAAAATGGACGTAGTGCCCGATACGTATTCCGCACAGAACCATTATTTATGAAATAAAATTGCACAATTTGAAAGCGTTGTTCAGGCGTGAGTCTATTCATGATGAATTGCCAAACCAAACTGAGAATAAATCACTTGACAGCTGTTAAATCGGTCGCCATCTTGGAAAGTAATGCCAACTTAAACTTCTATACCTCGAAAAAAAACACTCTTTACATTAGCAAAATAAGTAGTGCGATTTATTCAATTATATAACCCATTTCCAATCTTCAAATGTCCAGTGACTTTTTTCTGACACAACTGCAAACGAATTTTGGCATTTTAAACTGAAATGGATAGTTTCCTCACCGCGGTATACGATTATGCATTCTTATCTTTTGCATATGGTCCAAGCTGAAATTTATTGAAGAATAAGGTTGACAATATTACCTTGTTCTGCCTTACAATTCATCAGACAAATCTAATCATGCTCTTAGAAAATAGTGCTTGAACAGCATTTATGCATTCTGGACAATTATTGAGGGTTAAGATTCCAATATTTGAAAGCCTTTGATCTGGCTGCTTTTGAGAACCTCGTGAAATTTACTGCAGCATTTGAAATCAAGACTTTGCTAAATGGGTACCTATAATATTCACCTTTTCTAGTTATGACAACATCAATGTGTAGACAACCATAAAAATGGATGTGAATGGATTTTATGATAAAAGAAATTGATTCCCTTTAAATCAATAGCTTTAAAAAAGAAAAGATATGTTATACAATATAAATATTTCCTTCTTCCTTAAGACTTAATACAAATGCAATATATTTATAATGATGGATAACCAATCACGCTCAAGAAACTAGACACTATTTATAATTTCAGACTAATTTGACAATGCATACAATTCTACCACTCAACTAAAAGACCTTAAAAACCCAGTAAAAACTTGTAAATTGTAGAGCCAATCAGTATAAATTGGCAGTTATGCATCTAGAATAATGGCAAGGAGAGTATTAACAACCAAATCTTTAAGTAAAATTAACTAGTACACTAACAAGACAGTATGATATCTTTGAAATTTTGTAATCTGTTTTTCTTTCTTACATCTAGGTTTTGTTTGTGTCATATTTCAACAAGATAAGGCACTCTCAAGCATCCTAAGCAATTTCCAATGTTTCTTCTTAACCCATCAAAGGATATTATTCCCTTGCCTCTCACAAGTCTAAATAACTATCTCCTATTGAACACATCTGATAACTGATTAGAGAATGATTAGGTTGGAATGCACCACCTGGTAAAAAGATAAACTTAGGTTACTATGTAGGTGGAATATTTTTTCTTCACTGGCACAATGCATCTAAAGATTCTTTCATTTAATATTGTGACCTACACCACTTGTTATTGGCAATCATGTAAGCAGACTCATTATTTATTTTATTCATTTTTTTCACTTTATTAAATGAACTGCACTTTAATTAAACAGATATGTGTGAAATATCTGAAAAAAAGCTTTGCTTTAATATCCCTTGTTCTTCTTGATGATGCAGTTTTAATTACAAGCAGCATAAATAAGACTGTTTCAAATTTTCTTAGTTTCATAATGAAATATGAGTCTTCATACTGTTTTTTTTCCCCCTTTTGATATAAGTATCCCTTTTTTTAAATTAATGTAAGCAAGGAATAATTTTAATATTCAACCAGAAATTCAATAACAAAAATTAAACTTACTTAGATTTAAACAGAAAAATACAAAACTTTTACAATATCAACATGAGGTTTATCAAAAATAATTATAACCTAAAATTGGGAAAAAGAACAATATTGATTTCTTATTCATCAAGTAGGACTGTTTATTTATAATCATAATATTATCTGCAATTTTTCAAGAAATTTTAAACCTCTATCCAGTTTAAATTTATAATATAATTAATAAATCAAATTACAAATGCAAATTTTGTTCAATTATATTTTGTACTTAAATTAATAAAAATTAATACAGATTTTATATATTATTATTAAAGATATGCAGCCTTATTGTAATTTTAAGAACATGAAGTTAATTAAAAAAATATTGGATTGCATACTAAGTCAGAATAAATTAAACAATATTTCTTAATAGAACATTTAAAAGTGTGAAAACTTTAATTATTGAATTTATTTTTAAAATTAGGAAACAGGTATATAAATAGGGAAAAATCCATCTTTTCATTTATTTAAAAAAATTAAAAGTTTGATCAAATAAAACATTTTTTCTGAATGAAATTTTAATATAAAACTCATTAATTCAAACAATTTATTAAATTTTTATATCTGCATTAAAAACATAAAATATAAATTAAAAACATTTAAGAGTTTTAAAAATTAATAGAAGTCAAACAGTTACATTTTATACGTGATTAGATTTTGAAGAAACAATCAATTAATTTTATTTAGCAAATAAAATACTTAAATAATAAAATTACAATAAATTTTAGTTAATTATTTTATAATAAGTCATATATTATCTGCCAAAAAATATTAAAATTGAGCTTTGTGCTAAATTTTTGAAAAATCAATTTAAAAATGTACATAATACTGGATGTAAAAAGAACAATCAGATTTCATGAAACTTGTTAAAATTTGAATATGAACAGCTGCTGAATATACTAACATTTTAATTTTTAATTCACATAATGATGACTTTACACATTTAGTACGTATATTGAAATATTTTACATTCTTTTTTTACTTAGCAAATAGTTTCACTTTCAAAGTTCCTAGAGAGAGAGAGAGAGAAAGCATAAGGGGATGCAGATGAAAATTATAAATTAAGATATGACTTAAAAGCAAGAATCATTTGCAGATGATATTTGATAATTATACACTGTTTAAAAAGAAGTATGAATATCTATGATAAAAGATTGGTTTTATTTGTTAGTTACTCAATGCTCATTTTTTTGCTCATGAAGGTTATAATTAGATTGGGACCTATGATTTAAAGTGGATATCAAACCAAAATTATAAGCCAAGGTGAAATTCGAACCCACAAGCTTAGAATTGAAGGCAAGAGTGCTAATCATTTGGCAGCCAGCTTGGCGTTGAGAGGAAACAGATTAACACAATTTATTCATATTCAATAGATAGATAATCCACATGAGACAATTATTGTTTTAATCCTCTGGGTCATGCTTTTCATAGGTGTTTAGATAAAGAACAGTAGTATTTTCTTCCACTCAACTTGGGAAAGGCATGTAAATTCATTTAGATTTTGAAAGTTTACTAACATGTCTTAATTTGATTATTTAACTCATCCTAGAAGTGTTCTATAAAATTCAAGTCTGGACTTTAAACAGGTCAATCAATTAGTTTATCCCATTGTCAGCATACCAATACATGATAGACATTACAAGACTACTATTTATGATTATTTCATCCTGAAAGTAACAATGATCCAAACTGTAAAATTTCTAGAGTATACTAAGTACATTGTTATATAAAATAGTGGAGTAGGTGTCAACATTGACCAACAAGAGTTGGGATCAAGGATTCCAGCCCATACCACAAGAAACATCCTCAGACCATAATTCTACCCCCACTAAACTTTACTGTAGGCAAAATTCAATTTGACAAAAAGTGTTTTCCAAGCATACACCAAAGCCAGACTCTGTCATCCAGCTAATAAAGTTCAAAGCTGTATTCATCATTCCAAACAACCTGTCTCTACTCATTTATGATCCAATTTCAAAGTGCCTCATCATTCAAAGCATTCAAAGCCTTCAAAGCATTTGATTACAAAATTCACTGTGGTCGAATTTTGTAATCAAATGCTTATGGGGAGCAGCATGATCATGAGAACCTAGCAAATGTACTTTCTTGCAGATGATATTTATTGAACCAGAAGTCCCACATGCTTGTTGGAATTCTTAGAGCATGTGGTTTATCTGTCTGGTGCAGGTTTTCCAAATTTCTATGGGCTGTGCTCATTGTCCTCTTATTTTTTAATTTCTTGGAGGTTGAATCTCATTCCAATAATCATCACTTATCTTCTACTAGGGTGCAGTGGCCTGATTGTTTAGGGTGTCATTCTTACTATCAGAAGGAAGTGAGTTTGAATCCCAGCTTAACTGAAGATCTGTTTTGTTTGGTAAAGGCGGTTTGGGCATGTTAACACTGGGAGGGGTCGCAATGTCCGACAGGTGAAATTATACCTTTGGGGTCTTCTGGTTGCTCCTCACTTCAAAATCATGATGACTCCACCAGGCTGCTTCTATCTAATTGGTAGAGCCCAATTAAAGGCTAGGTACAGGGAAGCATACTGGTGCAACAACAACTTATTTTCTATTTCTTAATCACAAATGCCACTGTTGGTTTTGAAATTTTTAACTTACTAGATGTCCTTTCAGGATAGACCCTTTCTATATTTGAAAATTGTGTCTTTCTCGAAGTCAGACAGCTTGAATTTCATGGCATCTTGCATGTGACTAATGCCCATGATTTTTCTTACATGATATTTAAGTACTGAGAACATGACATAGGTCAGGACCATAAATATCTTCATTTGCATGATAGTCCAAAAACTTATTGATAGACAGTGTACTTTACCCTAATAGAATGTGACACTAAAATATTATAACAAACAATTATTTTTTATTAATTTCTCCTTTTACTAAATTAAGTAAGTTGGCTTGTCACAATATAGAAATTGTTGGCATTTGAGGGCTGATTGAATCAAGACATATAATCTAAAGTAGACTCTGAATCTCTACAAATATCCACACCCAAGATTGGAATTGAACTTGTTCACTGAGATTGCTCAATTGAATTGAAATTGCTCAATTGAAAACAAGAGTTCACTTTGCTCAGATAAGGCAAAAGAGATTTTAGTAATAATTTTTTTAATGATAAGTTTTTTACCTTTTTCATTCAACATTCGAATTAATTATTCTTAAAAGATTAATTTCATGTTTGTAGTTAAATCATTCAAAATATTTTTAAATATATTTATAAATCTACCTTAACTACTGTTAAAGAAGTAAAATTTGATATTGTATTTTCTGCTTCCTACATGCACCTCTGTCACAGTGCAAGCTAAGGAGTTTTCTAAGTTTCCTCACTTGTAACTCATTAATACAACACATTATTTATGGAAAGTTTTTTAGAAGGTGAACATTTTGGATGTTTAAATTCTTTATAATATATACTACATAATATTTATTTTTCTTATAGCTATCTTTAGATAATATATAAATTATTTTAAAAGTTGCATAAAAATAAATTATAATTTCAAGCTTAATTCTTATAAGTCATTTAAAATTAAAAATAAAATAATACCATCCTTGATCCTCTTTTGAACTTGAGGAGAAAGACACATCCAGCTTTGACAGTGCACAACCTTATTAGCATTTTGGATAAGATATCTTTCACAATGACGGCTAATTTTGTGCAACAAATCAACAAAATTCTGAAAAATCAAAAGTAGAATTACAAATATGACATTGCTAAACAGATTTTAAATTAAATATATTTACTTTCTCTTATTCAACTAACTCAATTTTTAAATATTTTCTTATTAATTAGAAAGTGAAACATTATATTAATTACTTTAGTCAATAAGGAATATAATTTCAAGATTAAAGCAAAAAAATTGCTGTGAAAAATGTAACAAAAACTTAGTAAATGTGAAGTTCATATTTCATGATAGCATGAGACAAAGAAAACAAATATACAATTTATTACATTCCATATCTTTTTAAAGAGAGATTTTGCTTGAAATATTAGAGTTTAAGGGAATATACTTAACATGAATATTTTTTAGAAATTATATATTCAAAGTATCTAAAAGACAAATTAATACAATATATAATTACAATTAATTCATAGGTAACTATCTGTGATCAGTCATTTGAAGGATTAATCAGTCTATAATTTTTCTATAGCATTAAATAAAAAAAAATATATAATAAATAGAAATATTTAAATTCTACATATCAGTATCGTTTTCTACAACACATCTCTTTTGAGAATATTTATTAAAAATGTTTTGGATGTAAATCACTTTTTCATCATATAAGATAAAAAAAAATTATAATTAAAAATATGTAAAAATTTCTGTTGAAATAAAATATTCATTGATATATAAATACATTACAAAATAAAATACAATTGATTTCATTTTATTTGATAATTTTAATTATCATGGAAAGTAACACAATAAGAAATATTAAAACCAACAATTTTACAAAATAACTCTTTTATTTTGGTTTTACCTAAAATATTTAATAAGCCATGGAAACTAAGCTTGTATAACTTTGAAATTACTAATTCTTGAAGCTACTTTTGAACATTTTTTATATTTAATATTTGAAATGGAAAATAAAAATAAAATTTTACAATATTAAAAAATTTATCTAAAAAATTTGAATTGTTAAAAATGTAGAGTAAAATATTAACAAATTCAACTACTTTGAAGAAACTTTCTAGTTTATTAATTTTTAAATTGTTGTCCCTATGACACAAAAATCATTGAAATTAAGCCACTGGATTTATGTGTGGCTTATTAACCATGGAAAATGTTGCATAATTTAAGTGTAAAATTTTTAAAATTTAATATTAACCAAAAGAAATATGTAATGTTCTTGAATTTCAGAGTTACCTGAGTGAAAACGCCAAAATCTGCATTTTCCACAGAGTCTGCAATTTGTATTAATTGATTCACTGTATCAAAAGATTTACATGCCATATCTGGTATTGTTAGTTCGATTGCAGAAATAATGTCTTCTTCTAAAGCAGTAATATTCCAACTTAAGCCCTACAAATATTCAGATAAATGAATTTTAAAATATTCAGTAAAGTACAATTACAAAAAAAAGAACTCAAAAATTTAAAATCTAATAAAATAAAATATTTAATGTTTTAATATCTAAAAAAATTACAATAATTTTATAAAAAATTTATTATAACTTTATAACTTATAATATATCAGTAAACTTACTAATTTTATCAAAAAAGAATAAAAATATTGTGATATGCAAAATGCACAGAAAATACTTAGAAATTTGTAATAGTGTAAGTGTCAATGATATCGAAATTCTATGATGCTGAAATCATATCATTAGAAACAGAGATCGTACAAGAAAATGTAATGACCTGTTTAGACAAGATAATTTAAGTTCTAATTTAGATTAAAATATCTTAAATGCAGTTCATTATAATTATTTAGAGTTTATAGCAATTATTTGTTTAACAAAATTAAGTTCTTTTTTCTTCATATATAATAAAAATAAATTCCTGAAGAAAGTGTATTTTAAATACATTAATTTCTAATTTATTTTTATGTTTTCCTTTTATGCACTATTTTTACATTGGCATATACCTTAAAAAATGAGCAAAGATTTTACAACTATGGAGAAAATAGCAATGCAATAGCATGCAGTAAATGCACAATTAAATTTAATACATTCTATGTTATGTAAATTCATAAATATGCACTTACATAAATTTTCATATAAGAAAACAAATGAATAAATGTGTTTCTTAGTAATTTTTAAAAAATTTTATCTAAACATTTTCCCGAAGTGTGGTATATAGTTTTTCATCAGGAAATTATAGTTTACATTTTTATATCATATCATCAATAGCATTTTGATAGAATAGCAAAATTTTAAATTTTAAAGTTTGGTTATATATAAGCATGAGATCTTGATTATAGCAGTTAAGAATATTTTGATTATTGGTTAAAAATATCATTTTAATGAAAATGAAAAAATTTTATACGAATTTTTAAATTTATCCATAAACAACATTTAAGAATTAATTACAAATTTTTTTTTCATTCTACAAATGCAATTAAACCTTTTTAATTCTATAAATGTAATAGTTGTTGATTGTCATAAATGACTTTTTCAATAGCAAAGAAATAAGTTTCTCAGAAGGATTTTGAAAGCAAATAAAAATAAAAACAAATATTTCTAAGTAGGAAAAACATAGAAATAATAATAAATTCAGTGATATTTAAGAAAATTAATTCAATATGGCTTACTTTTCCTAGAGCTAAAAAGCCTTCAGATTTCAAAATTTGATTGAAGTTCTTTGCCATAAAATGGATGCAGTCTTGAAGTAGCTTTGTTATCATTCCAAAAATAGGTTCTGTCCATTTTAATTGTGGTAAAGTATTTATAAGACGATCACAATTTAAAGTCATATCTATGACTGTTTCAATAGTCTATAAAATAAATCAGAAATGTTTTGAAAAATAATTCTTAATTAATAAATTATTAAAATTTCAATAATTGCATTCACTACTGAAAAATAAACAAGAAATTTTGCGATGCAACAAGCTGCTAATGCAATGATAAGTACTATAAAAATTATTTTAGTTAGGAATTCATAAAAAAAAAGAACTTTTTTCATAAACATTAAAACCAACGAACTAATTAATTTATTTATTTTATGATTTGTAAAAACTTATCAGAAAAAGTTTATAAAGCAATTACGACTGGAACATTAAATTTGCATAATTTTTACCAATACCAATCCTTATTCATTGCTGATAAGCTTTTATTTAAAAAATGTGAATGGTAAAATCTTTCAAGCAAAAATACTCTTTTCGTATTTTCATATACAGATTGCATTCTGATAAAAAGAAAAAAATCATTCATTAGAGTAAAGTTAACGAATGAAAGTTTTATAAGTTATACAATAACACTCCATCACATACACAATTTTAAAAAAAAAGAGGTAACACAAAGCAAAATTTTTGTCTCTTAATAATACAACATAAAAACAGAAAATTTAATAAAAAGGGAATTTATGCTTCTCAAGAGATAACAAATTACTAAAAAGTGAAATTTGTGGCAAAAAATGTAAACAATTAAACTAACCATTACTGTGTAAAATTGGCTTTCAGAGTGAACTCATGAAATTTCAAATATCCAACAAATATTTTTAAGTTATCGTGGAATGAAATGATAAATTAATTCATAATATTCAATTTAGAAAATAAATTTAACAAATATTTCCCATATTTCATTTGCATGTTTTAAGTGCTATCATTTTTTACAAAACTGACTTTCAATTTATTGTGTTTTTACCTATAAATATATTTTATCAATAAATATATTACTATACTATCTCTTATGTTGAAAATGCATTTTCATTTAGTTCTCTTTTTAATGAATGAAATGTACAAAAAATAAAGTAATAACAAATTTATTATTTACTTCTGACAAATGTAACATCTAGAAATGTTTTCTTAAATTTTCATAGAAAAATTTCAGGTAGATAATTCTTTTTGAAAATATTAGAATTATGATATATAAGTTTACATATTTAATATAAGTTTATTTATATTAATATCATATATTTATTTATAAATTATATAATTTCTATTGTTATTTAATATTTTATCTAAGATAAATATAAGTTTACATATTTAGTCAAAAGTAGTTGTAAAACAAATTTAAATATAAAATAGAATTTCACAATTCTAAGTATTTCTAAGTTTTCCATAAATGTATCTTTTACATAATTTTTTCCAAATTTTGGGCATGTTTTTTCATACATAAGTTTAAGCTTTTACAAAAGTTTAATAAGTTCACAAACTTTCCTTACCAAATTCTGAACTGTGACATTGTAACAAAGATCTCGTAACTCTTCAGATAAGGCAGCAAAAGATTTGTTGGTCCAAGTTCGTGTGAAATTTCTGCCTAACCAGTAGATGCACTTATCACGCAATTCATTCAAACCACATTCAGTTGCAAGAGGTAGACACTCAACAACTCCTTGAACGCATTGCAAACATGGCTAAAAACAATAATGATAAAATCAGTGATAAAAAACATCAACTTAAAGGAAAAAAAGGAATCATAATTTAAATTTTCAAAAAAATTCAGACAATTTGATTTGAAGAAAGTTATTATCTACCAATGTAAATAATAAATAAAATAAGTATTTATTTTACAATAAATGCTAAACAGAAGTATGCATAGGTGTAACACATTACTTTAATTACAAAGAAAGAAAATATATAAAAATAAGTTCTTCTCTATGTTCAGTAATTTTACAATTCATAAAAAATCTTGAAATAATAAACATTTTATTATTGATTATTTTTATTTTTAATATATTAAATTTATATTTGAAGAAAAATTCAGACTCATGATTTGTTCAACTTAAGACAACTTTACATTTTCTCAAATATAAAGATTTTTTATTAGAGGTAAATTAAAATGTTATTTTAAAAATAATAGGTTACACTATGTTTCTAAGAAACTTTTGTAATGTAGTTTACAACAAAATAATTTTTTCTTTTCTTTTTTTTTCAAGAAAAAAATTTTCATAAGAAAAATTTTGATAAATTATGGGTAAAACTGAAAAACAATCGCCATTTTATAAATAAATGGTGTTAAAAAAATTAAAAAAGTATAATATATGTTTTTTGCTTCCAATTGCAAATATAATTAACAAATACAATTATTATTATTAATAAATGAAAAATATTAAGATGTTTTAATATTATATGTTAAAGAATAGTTTAAAAGTAAATAAAAATAAGGATAAATTTAAGGAAGAAATATTATACATAAATTAAATAAAATAACATACCCTATGAAAAAAATGACAATAATGCATTTTTAAGTGAAATATGATAACATCCCTTAATGTATTTAAATGTAGCATATCAGATAATTGTGAAAGCTCTAAGATATTACAATCTTTTGGAATATTCATGGCTCCACTATAAATATGGCATAAAGCAAAGTGAACAGACATGTAACTAAACCTGTAAAAAATAAATATAAGAAATTTGTCAACAAACATAATATATTTTACACAAAGTTTTTCAAAACATGGATTGTAATTCATACCCTTCAAGAGTGATAACACCAGTATCATTATCAGTAGTATTCTCTTTCAAGAGATTAGAAAAATATTGACATCGTGCAGCCAAAATACACCTAAAAGTATAAATATTTTATCATTTCTATTTAAACTGATAAATAATTATAACTTTAAGGTCAATTTTCTGCAACATAAAAACAATTTTGGGTACTATTTTTGGCTGATGTAAATGATAAATGAAACTATTTATTACAAATAAAATATCATGTACAGAAATATTTCAACTTTAAAAAATTATAAAGCTATGTAAAAATGCTTATGCCTCCAAACTGAAATGCTAGAATGAATATTATTAGAGTCGTTTTTATACGCATTCCACTTGTACATTCAAATATCCCAATTCAGCAAAATTTATACAGGCGAAATTGAAAAATACCTAATTTTGTTAAATACTTTATAAATCTTCTGAAAGAGTATACAAATATAAATAACAAATTTTTCATACTTTTAATAATTATAATATATTATTAATTAAAGCCCTACCAAGAAATATTCATCATTAAACTGACAGCTGAATGGTCATTACTCCAGTTTTTTTTTTTTTTTCAGTTTGAGGACTTAACTTCTACCTTTGATATGCATTGCTTACAATGATTGATAGTTCCCATTAATTGCAAGTCTGAGTCAAACAGTTTTCATACAGCACTAACTCAGAAAATTATATATGTATTCATAAAAGATATAATTAGTATTCATTAAGAAATTTACAAAGTTCATATCATAATTCGAAACAGATACTGATTCAAGCAACACAATGTATATTTCTCAAAGAACTCAAGAAAAATTCATTCTCAAACATGACCTTAAAAAAACAGTAAAAAACGATGTAACAGGTTATAAAGACAATGTCATAAATTATTTATCAAGTACTTCCTACTAATAAGAGAAACACTGCTTTTATTTCTTATTTCCATCCCAAACACAGAATTGAGCAAAATGGAAAATTTATTTAGATTCTTGCATAAAAATTATCATTTAGTAAAAACAAAGCTAAGTCAATAATTTGTATTAATGCAATACTTATTAGTGCAACTAAAAACTACTGTAATGTGAAAAAAATAAAATGAGATTATTACATATAAATTTTTAATTTATTTAGTATTATTATTATCGTAATTATTTATTTATTTATTTGAAATTTTATTTCCAAAGATTGCCTTAAAATTCTCTTTGGTCTTAAGTTCAAAACACTAAGATGGAAAAATGACACTCTAAAAAATCATACTTTCAATTCACAAAATGTTGTATATAAAATTTTATCTTTATCAAATACATTTGATGTTCTTGTTAAATATACAAATCTTAACAGTTCTGCAATGAATAATATACTGAATTAAATCATTGTAATTTTTGCTCTACTAAGAAATTTTGCCTTTGATTTTGTTTAAAAAAATCATTCAAATGTCCTTACTATTTTATTCTCAAACAAATTAACCTCAATATTTTCAAAATTAAATAAATTATGTTTTGCTTTTTTACTAGTAAATGTTATGCAATTTGCTTTTCTGTGAGTATATAAAATTTAGCCCATTTCCAAGATCTTATAACAAATACATGGAACCCATAAGCAATGAATAATATCAGGACATTCTTTCAAATTTTTTATACAGTTATTTTAGTTTTTTTAACAAATATAATTCTTACAAATGTATTTAAAAAAATTCTGAATTCAGAATCACAATCAAATGAAATATAGCTGTTACAAATTATATCTTATAAAACCAATAATCTTTTAACAAAAATACAGATGAAATAAAATTTATGTCATTGTTAATATGAAATAAAAGATAAAATTATAAAACGAAACTATTAGAAAAAATTAAACCTTACTTAATTTATTCATAATACTTTAAACAAAAAATATGAATATAATGAAATTAATTTCTATTAATTATAATAGTTCACGTAAAAGTAAATAGATAAACATAATTTAAAAAAATAGTTGAATATTACCTATGAGCTTTGATTTGTTTTTGTTCAACTTCAATTGTAATATCAGCATCGATTTCTTCTAAAAACATGCGCAACAAATCTTCACCAAGTTTAGAACAAGCTTCTAAGACTCGTTGAGCACTTTTAATGTTGTGATTGTTAAACTCTGTTTGCTGTGTCTGAGATTCTCTCCAGCGGCGTTCCAAGCTAGCCACACCACTAATACCACCTAAAGATGAACTAACATCTGAGACTTCTGAATACATTGTCTCTGAATCATCTTCAAAATCACATGAAATAGATAGGGAAAGTGAAGAATTAGCTAAAATCTTCTCTTTTCTGACATCATGTACATTATCCTGAATTGGCTCGTCTTGACTAGAAGTCACATGATATAATTCTGATCCACTAAACGTATCAATATTTTTAGATTTCGTGCAACTAGAATTACCACCACCTGATAATTGTTGAAGACTATCACTAGAACTTTTTGAATCATCAGATTTTTCAATTTTCTTTCGAAATGTTAATGGGCTATGGCAGTTGGATTTTAAATCTTCTTTTGTTTCTTTATTCTGAGTTTTCAGGCTATCATCTCGTAATGACTTTGGAAAAGTCATGGCATCAACATCTTGTGGTTTTGTTGAAGCTTTTACAGCAATAGGAGGGGATGAATGTTTAGATTTATCAGCTGTATTACACTTTCTACGAAGAATTGGACTCATGGGAAGAAGACCACTTTCTTCATTATTGCCTAATCCCTTAGATTTTCCCATATCACCAGTAGATTTCCACCTTACTTTTTCATCAGATAACAAATTATCAGTAAAATTATCTTTATTTAAATCAGAGCAACTTCCAGATGAATCATATTTAACACGGTCCAAAAATTTAGATGCTTGGTTGTCAAATTTTATGTGCTGTGTTTGATAAATATTATGATCACAATATGGTCTTCCATCAAATGAGGAATAACTGTTTAATATTTTTCTTTGGTGTAGATTGTCATAATATATTCCATCAGAATATCTATGAGCACTTTTAGATTTTCTTACATTAAAACTTTTATTGTGAAAAAAATTTTCTTGTAAGCTAAATGGAAGATCAGCAGATTTACATTTATTTTCCCTGCTCAGAGAATAATATTTTACTTTGTTTTCAAAACTGTTGCCCATGTTTGATAAAGAAGGATCTGAAAGTTTTCGCTTCTGAACATCCTGGGAACTATTAGATAATCTTCCACTTACCTCAGAAGATTGCCTCATAATGTGAGGGTTTTCCTTATTCCATTTAGAACGTGATACATTAGATTTCCCTGATTCAAAATTATAACAATCATTATCATCATTTAAATCTATATACATGGATATTGATGATGGTTCTTGCTTCATAGAAGAATAAGTTGACGTTGTTTCAGTATTATTTTTCTCTGGAGTATACTCCACTGAATCTAAATCTACATACATATAACAGGCCTGTGGTTCTGTTTTATTAATTTCTCGTTTTAATTCATATCTGCATCCATCAAGTTGAGAAGTAGACTGAGCTTTGATTAATGGTTCTTGTGCAACAAACTGATAATCAGAATCTCCTTCTTTAAATAATTCATCATAAGAAGAATTCAAAATAAATTGCTTTTTCTTCAGACCAACATTCTGTTTAGGTGATTTGGCATCTATGTACATATAGGTATGAGACGGACTTGATTTCTTAATTTTACTTACACCTGAAGAAGGAGGTGACAGTTTCTTAATATCTATATAAAATGGAAACATTGAGCCAGATAGATCTGATTTTGTACAACTGGCAGCATCTGATTCAATAATTCCATTTGAAATGGGAGAATATGGCATGCTATCTGAGGAAATCATAGGTGAAGATACAGAATTTGGATATGGCGTGTCTGACATTAGACTGAATGACATAAAACCAGAATCATTCATACTGCTATCAGTTCTGCGAAGATGCACGCCACAACTTGGAGATTCAGAAGCTTCTCTTGGAAAAGTATTCTTAAGAACATTATATTGTGGTGATGGAGTATGATCATGAAGATAAAAGCCAGAGCTTTCAGTTCTTTTAGAAGGTAAAGATTCTTTAAAATGCATGTTAGCTTCTTCCACTTTGTCAGAATTATTTCTTGGAAAATCCCGATAACACCAATCAACCTTCTCATCAATGGCATCTTCTAAAGAGCCTTGAGTTTCAAGATCAAAAGTATTACTTCTAACCATGCTTCCAACTTTGAGATATTCTTCAGGTTCAGAATCTTGATCAGAATATGACAAGTCAACATTTAATGAAAAATCTGATTCATGAGATTCATTTAAATTTCTGTCACTATATTGCAAGTGATCTTCAATATATTCAATTTTATTGACTTCTACCTTTACTTCTTTATTTGATGGCATTGTTTTTTGATTTTCTTTATTTGTATCTTGGCTTTTATTTTTTATAGTTTCAGGTTTTTCTTGTACATTTATGTTATTTGAATCTGTAAGACTATTTGATTCATTCTGTTGATCATTTTCAACTTGAGCTGGTTCAAACATTGTTGGCACATCTAATTTTTTATATGGAGATACAGGACTTGTTTTAGGAGTAACAAAACTATCTGTACATGTGGAATTTACTGATTCTCTTTCAAATTCATCAACATCTAAAATATGTTTATTAAGAGGGCCTTTACTATTATGAAGCAGTTCAATATATTTCTTGCTGAGATGAATAGTTTCACATTCATATTTTCGAATATCATCATCAGTATACACTTTCCTATAAAATTTTTAGAATAGTTTTTAATTAAAACTTTTAAGGACAAGACAAAAAAATTTTTATTTCTGCTTGATTCAATTTAAAATATGTATAAAAAAGTTATAAAAAATATTTAAATATATTAGAAATTAACTATCAATATCAGTAAAAATCTAAATAGTAATTAAAAAATAACAAATGCAAAAACTAAAAAAACAAAACAAATTTTATTTCTAAAATTTGATTTAATTAATGTTTCTGAAACTAATGATTTAATTCATATTTCTCTCCATGTAAAAAGAAATTGTTTTATTAGATTAAACAAATGCATATTTTAGTTAATAGATATACAAAAATTAATAAAAATTAATCAAGTTTAAAAAATGATAAGATTTTAATGAAAATATCATACTGAAAAATTAATAATGAAACTAGTTAAATTTTTAATTTAACAAATAGGACAAATTATTTATGATAATATTTTAATAAGTAATTTGCATTATTCATTAAATTAAAAAAATAACATTGTTTTAATTGTTAAAATACAAATAACATGTCAAATCAATAAA
This sequence comes from Latrodectus hesperus, assembly GCA_037975125.1. NCBI lineage: Eukaryota > Metazoa > Arthropoda > Arachnida > Araneae > Theridiidae > Latrodectus > Latrodectus hesperus. Next base: position 28,151,854 of record CM075860.1, on the reverse strand, counting down.
AAACACAAATAAGAAGTCTGATCAATAAAACAAAAATACCTTAAGAATTGTAATAATTCAGCTTCTTGAAGAAATGAATTATGGGATTTTATACCAATATTTAGTTCCTGATGTTCAAGTAAATGATTATAAAAAGCTGGAGTTCTTCCTTTTAAGAGAACTTTATGAGCAGCGATTAAATGAGGTAAATCAGGATGCTTTTGCTGATTCTCAATTTTATTTTCACATTGGTTTTGTGGTTTCAATGAGCTTACACCAATCAATATGTCCGAGAATGATTTATCTTGTAACATGCTAAAAAATAAATTAAAAAATAAATTTAAAAACTGTTTATATTTTAATAATTAAACCAAATTTATTTATTTATTTATTACCATAACATATGTTCTTGCAGTTGTTCTTGAATAGTACATCTTAACTTCTCTTTCTCTTTAGCACATTTAATGAGAAAAGCTGCACTTGGATGAGTTGGCCCCCATGCTTTACTTCTTGTACTGGCCATTGGAGCATATTTGTTTTGCAACAATGCAAAATCTCAGCTGATGATTTCTAAGAGTTTAAATTCAAAAATAACAATGATAAATCAAATAATGTTATAATAACTTGAAAAATAATTGAGACAATTATTATGGAAAACAATAATTGTTTGTTGTAAAATGTCTTTAGTGTGAAATACTACATTTAGACATTAATTGAATTTCCATCTAATACAGGCAGATAATATCAAGACAAAAGTTTCATCAGAAATGTTCTTTAATTAAAATTTTGCTTAACTAGCTCTTACTTTTCACGGAAAATGAAAAATTACATTGTATTCTCCTTTTTAAAAAAAAATCTAGTTTTTCTCATTAATGCACAACTGTTTATTAACTTTGTAAGTCATAATTGTTTGTCACTTTTTTTAAGAGTGCAAATTTAAAGTTGTAATGTTGGTAGACAAGAACAAAATGCAAGTAAAAAAATAGATATAAAATTGCCAATATATTTTTAAAAAAACTTTAATTATATTATGAATAATGCAATCTATCATATGCAATACGAAAGATTCTATTCTTTGTTTATGAAAATATTAAAACTTCTAAGCTCAAGATAAATGAAAGCATTCTGATAAAATTTTACTATGCCCAATAAATTTTCTTTTGTTAACACTTTAAAATTCTGTTTAAACCATTATAAAACATTTTTGTAGATCACAGAATATGAATAAATATTTTGTTTATAGCCATATACACATATATATTCCTTTCATGCTAAGAAGGTAATTACTCTTAAATTCAATGGTTAATTTATGATTTTTACTTAGAAGAAGTTATTTTTGATGCCAACACTTGAATATTGAGTAATCGGTACTTTCTTAACTAATCAAGACAAAAGTCTTAACACTTACAGAATATTTTTTAAACCTGAGAAAACGTTCCATTAGTCATGGGAAAAACGACTTTTAGTTAGGTTTTGAATTTTTTTTCTTTTTCTAATTATTGTTAAATTAATTTGTTAACAATATTTTAGATTAAAAATCATTTTATTAAATCAATCAATAGAAATAGAAAATCAATCAAAATAGACTATTAAATCAGTTAAAAAATATTCTAAAATATCACTGTAATTTTTGACAAAATGCTATTTCGAAATAATGAAACTAAAATGTCATTAATACAATCTAATACTAGTGTTCAAGACAAAAAATACAAAATATATACAAATAAAAAAAGTAATGTCTTCAGTGAATTCAAATTCAACCTGATACAGTAAATAATTTCAAATTATGTATTTTTATTTATGAATAAATAAAATAAAAAATTTCTCATTTTCTTAAAAAAATTTAAATATTATTATAACAGGGATTTCTACACATATTTTTATTAATTGTAAATAATTTTTTATTGTAATTACAAATTTGTAAGTTGTATAACAGTATTTATAACAAAGTCTAAAGTTAATAAAATATTTCTCAGCCTATTAAGCAAGAAATAATTTAGCTGCACAACTCACAATTAACAGTAATATATACTACATACATAGTTTAATATATAAGCAATTATTTGACTAAAAAATATTTTTAAAAGAAAATAAAAATTGTATTTTATTAGTTTAAGATATTCTATTTCAAGAATTTAATAAGAAAAATAATAAACATAATTTGTATACATTTGTTGACATCAGTAAAAAATTTACTTCCTTAAAATTATTCCATATTTTAATTATAAAAAATAAGCAAAATTAACTATAAAAATCATTATTAAAAAACAGAAAAAATTCTGAAAAATCTATGATTGTTCTTCAGAACTTCATTATTTCTTTAGAAATCAATTATGAAGTGAAATATATAATTTTGTATATTAATGAGTTTTCAACTACTAATGCTATCAGAAGATAATATTATATTCTGCAGGATAAGCATAAATAATACTCCTAATTCATATTGTATATAATACAGAAAAAATCAAACAGATAAAATAAATATGTTCCAAAATATTAAAATATCACAAAACAAACTTCTCAGGTGCAAATAACTTTAACTTAAAATAACATTTTGATAAATGCACTTTTTGTTATAAATAAATATATATAAATTAAATTTGATCTATATAATTATAAATCACTGTAATCAGATTTTTAATCTGTATCATTATAAAAATTAGTTTATAAGAAAATTAGCATAATTTTAATTCAATATCTATTTGAATAAAACTTTAATACTGATTGATATAATTAATATATCTTAATAAAATTGTCTTTCTATTCCTTTTCAAGTTAATGGTAAATAATATTAATAACTTCTTTATTGGCCCATGGCCAGAATGTTTTGCATAAAGAAATACATGAAAAATAATGGAATGTGATTGAAAGAGGATGTCAGCTTAGCTTAATTCTGATATATTATTGGGCACAAATTATAAGCAATAAAAACATACAAATGTAAATCTCTTTACTAATAAGGATAAAATGCATCAAGGACATATTATCTCTTTTAGTGACATAAGTACATACTGTTCCTTAGTAAAATACTATCAAATAATTATCAGAAACATTGAAAAGACCATAATCATTGAGTAAATTTAAAAAGCACAGGTATATTTATAATATACCTAATATAATATAATGGCAAAATACTTTAATATTTGTAATTATATTATAAAAATCATAAATATATTAAGAAATTCTGAAGGATTATGAAAAGAAGTATGTGTCCATTTAAATACTTTAAAAATTAGTCAGACATATAGAGTATAAGTGTTTATTCAACTGAATTGAAACTTTTGAACTATTGTAAAATCAAAGGAAATCAAAAAAAATCTGCACAGTGAATCATTAAAGTACACATAAAAATAGTATATTAGGCAATTTTTATAATTTTTTCATTTTATTCTTACAATATGAAAAATATAAGGATAATTTTAAAAAAATACAGTATATGATCTATATCATAGGATCATATTCTTTAGAATGAATTAAAAAAATAGTAACACAATATCAATCAATAAAATAATAATATATCATGGAGTATATGACACATTTAATAAATATTTACTACATCAAAAAAATAATTTCACAAGTTTTTCTATTAAACATTTGAATTTCCTATGAATCTTAAAATTCAATTCATCGGTTGATGTAAGTAAAAAATGTTTACAAAATATATGAATTAACAATAAATGAACACAACAATTTTTAAAAAGTTTATATTAAGCAGAGTTCATTTTTTTCAAAGGTAAACAAACAAAATTTCTATTAGTTTTAGTCTGATCAAATGGACAGAAAAAAAATCTTACTTTCTGATGGTGTCATATTTCCTTAAAAATTCTTTATTCATTTTTTGTTTTCAATTTATAGCTCGATGCAGGCAATTTAAGCAAATAAACCAATATTATCCAGCAACACACTCTCAATGACCTCATCGCTTCAGACATTAACTGGTCTATACACAATCATTCACAAAAATCAATAACATTGGCGGACGCTACGCCAAAGAGTCGCTAAGGTCGCCAACCCTGACTCGCCACTGAGTCTGTGCAAGGAGACGAATTGAGCACTATGTTCGAAATGATGAATGGGTGGAAATTACCTTATTAATTTGTTGTAATGCAAAGCAACCGAGAATGTCGATTTAACCCAGACACCGATTGTAAAGGCCGTATAAGCAGAAAAAAAAACAATAAAGAAAATACATATGGTTTTCTGGAACATCTCTGAAATGTCCTTGCCTTAATATGAAAGATAATATATATAACTTTGTGTGTGAAAAATTATTATAAAAAAAAATTATATATATATATATATATATATATATATATATATATATATATATATATATATATATATATATATATAAAATATAAATATGAATATAAATATATTCATTTATATTCATATTTTATTTTATTTATTAGAGTAAATCGAAAAGCTTTGTTGTACTCAGAAAAAGAAATATTTTTATCTATATCGATCAAACAACAATATATTTAATGAAATTAAAAAGAGCATGGAAAAATAACAGAACTCAATTTTGAATAATTTTTTACTTCTCTTAACTGTATTCCATTACTTTATATATACATAGAGTATTTCTATTATAATTCGCAATTTTGTGAATAATTTTTTTCAACTTTGTTTCTAAATCTATGTTTATCACTTCACATGAATGTGCCACTAACATATCTTAAATTAAAAAAAAATTTCGTATTCTCGTTAAAACTTCATACATTTTCCTCCTCATTTGATTTCCCTAAGTTTAAACCAGTAAGATAAAACTACAATATATAGTAGGTACTGTTGGTACAAAAAGTACCTTTTAGTTTAAGAATGAATAAAGAAATTTCCTTTAAAGCTGAGAATAGAACATATTTCTTATAATGAACTTCAGAAAGAAATTTATTAAAAATGTTATCAATATTCAAAAATAACACTAATATTCAAAAACTAGTAAATAGTGAACTAATATTCAAGAACTCGTAAATAGTGAACTAATATTCAAAAATTAGTAAATAAGGAACTAATATTCAAAAACTAGTAAATAGTGAACTAATATTCAAAAACTAGAAAATAGTGAACTAATATTCAAAAATAGCTTTTTAGTAAGTTTATTACAATATTTAAAATTTAATTCAGTTAAACTTGAGCATATGATTTGAGACTGGATTATTTAGGCGGTTGAAACGTTGTAATGCTTTTTTCAATACATATTGTGTATTAATCCTTTCCAGTAGGACTTTTCATAGACAATAGGAAAGTATTTACACATCACAAGTGAGAAACCTGAAAATTCTCAAGCACTCACTGGAACTGATATAAATGCAGAAAGCAGAAACGCAGCATTCTTTGCCCATTGTCTATCTTATCATAGCTGGAATCAAACCCATAACCTTCCACTCGAAAGAGTACAATTCTATTAGGATATGGTGAACCTGAGTATAACGGATTTAATTTGAGCATAACTTGAAAAACTCCTAAGTATCCGCTCTAACCGATGTAGATACAAAAAGCAGAAATGTAATAGTTACCCATTGCTTAACGATGGACTTGGTATCGAACCTAAGACTTATCACTCCGAAAAGAGTAGTTCTAACATCACAGTGAATTGGAGCACACGATTTTCGCACCGAGTTGTAGATAGCCTAATTACTTAACACTATTTTAAGGCCTTTTTAGGATCTACTGTGTAAGTTACTTTCCGGAAATTTTTTCCACAGATAGTAGGCCGTATTCCCGGGTCAAAATTCAGAAAAACTGTATCCATCTCCCATTGTCAATCTATTGACTCTAAATAAAACACTATACAATGAAACCTAAGATAACGTTTCATATTATTTTCGGGAAAAATTATTCTCAGATAATGGGCTGAATTCTTATTTTATAAGAAACCAGGAAAATTTTCACGAACGCATCCTAATAATTGCGCTTACTGAAAATAGGAACATCGCATTTATTCTATGACTCTATGAGATCCATGGCTAAAATTTAAGAAATAAAAGTTTTGAATAGTAGATTCGTGGTTATTGTGAAACAGCATTTTTGGTTATCTATTTCTACAGAATAAAGAAGCTCTCTTAAATTCTGTTTCCAACCCTGTCACTTACAGTGTTATCATAATCTTCTACTGGGCCACTATGTTCCAGACTTGAGAATGAGATTTACCTTTTGATTAGAAGTAATACGATTTGAAATTTTTGGATGCCTATATCAAATGGATGCCTATACAGTCCGAAGTTGAGGGTTCTGAACTTTGAGCTAGCTAGAACTCTATTTTTGAATATTTTGCGCCATTTCAACTAAGGCATATTAAAGTGTATAGGCTTTGAGTTAATAGCTGAAGAGTCAGTTTTCTATCCTTCTTGGGAAAGACTCCTTTCTTGAGATGCTGGTGATTCAGAATCAATTTTGAGAACTATAAGTCTCAGTTATAGCTCTCCAAAATTGATTCTGAATTACCCAGCATGAACCTTTACTCAAGAAAGGAATCTTTCCCAAGAAGGATCCAAGAGTTAGTCTTTATGCACATAAAGTGAGAAACCAATTGATCAATCAAGTATATAGGTTCTTTCAAAAAAACAATTTTTTCCAGGGTCAACTATCGAACCCATAAATTTCAAGATATGAGAGATTGGCATTAGTGTGAAATCACAAAAAATACCCATAAGCATTTCTTAAAGTATGATTACTAACAAATGCTATAATGATTAATATATATACCTTATAATTTGCCCAAATATTAAATAGCGGATTTTCGCATGCGCACAAGTGGTGCATTTCCCCAGAACTCTAAGAAATATTATTTATTTATTTAATATTTTTTGAGATGAAAAAAACATTTTTTTCGAAGAGGCTTTTAAAATTTGTTTTGCATCGTGCCCTGATTCCCTTAGATATTTTCATTACGTTACTGAAATTTGAGTTTTGTAGACTCGGTAATTTTTTTTTATTTCTTAGTTTTCTTATACATAAAACTGCAACTTAATTCATTAACAAAAAATACGGTTTCTAAACTACTTATTAATCATCAAAATATATTTAAATAAAAGATCAGAGCGTATTTTTCATTGCTTGATTTGTTTGAATGTGTGAATGGCATGTTTCTATTGTTGAGCAAGGCTGAAAAAAGTTTTAACCAGGAAATAAGAATTATTTATTCAGCATTGTCTATGGCAAATTTAGTTATCAATATTACATTTTTTGTCGGAGATGCAGAGAACAGTCGAGGATACAACGGTATTTGAGGTCAATTGGTAAGAATTTTTCAAACCAGGTTCGCGCGCGCAGTACAATGTGCAATACTTAAAGTTCGTTTCAACTATTCATGAATTTGAATCCCAACTCTTGTTCGTGGATGTTTGAAATGATTCGAATTCCACTTCATAGTTGTAGATATTAATTTAATTAGCCCTTGTATGTAAGAAAAAATATCTGAGAGACACAAGAAAACCATATATAATGTTTGTTAAATTAAAGAATTGTATTTTAAAAAGCAATTGCAAATTACTATGAATAGTATTTCGTAAAAAAATAAGTTATTTATTTTCCCAATCAGAGATTCATCGAGAATATATCGAGATCGCAATATACTCATCATTGTGTAGTGAAGCGTAGAGAGGAAGATGTCAGCTCAAGTGTCGATTATGTCTCGACCGTGATTGAAAAATACGAAGCAGTAGATAGTGTTTAGCGACTCATAAGACCGCAGAAATAGGTACCAAAAACGCATATCAGAAAAACAAACAAAATCGTCTTATAAACGGAAAAAAAAAAATTCAACTGGAAACAAAAATTTTTATTGAATTGAAAAAACAAAATTTTTACTTTGTAACTTTCGGATGTTTGTGATTTATTTAATCGCCACATAATTTAATCGCTGGCTTTGCATGATAAGAAAACTTTATTCAACAAAGCTATAAAAACTGCACCCTTTTAAAATCAACTTGTAAAACTTGCAAGAATTCCACGACACATTAGTTGGCGCCAATTCCAGAATTTCACACTGCAAAATCGATATGATCACGCACACTTTCATGGTCGACCAGATAAAACGTATCTATTTTTATTATATATATTTTAAAAATTCGAAACAAAATATTTTCGTGTCATAAGCCAGAACGATTGAATCAATAAAATAAAGACGGCGAATTTGATGTTGTTCGTGACTTCCTATACTCTCTGTACTTCCTATTCCTTTGTCATTTAGCTTTCATTATTAAAAGATAGCGATTCATACTAAATCGTATAATTCATTGTTTCTAAACTATATAATTCATCGTTTTTTTCTGTTGATACTTTGTTTTGTGTGGATTTGTAATAATTTTGTGTGTTAGAATTTTTTATTCATAAGTTATAAGAATTTAGTTTTTGTTCTAAATTGTTCTTTAGATCATAGATTCTTCGATTCCTTTATTACTTGCCATGCTATCAAACTTCAAGTATACGAAAATATTTTTTAACTGGTCTCTCTAAATGAATTTATTTTGTTTTATCTTCAATTACAGGTGTATTTTTTCTATTATTTCTTAATAAAATTTTTAAAAGTTTTAAAATTTCGAAGAAATTTTTGTTCAACCTGACTCATTCCTTCATTTCGCTTTCTTTTGAATTCTCTCGCGTCAATAACTTTATTTGCTATTCAGAAAAAGTAAAAAGAGCAATTCTTAATCCTAAATATACATCAATGTATCATCTTCTAAATAATAACGATTTCTAAGATATGAACTAATCTAATGATAAAAAGCTTGTAAATCTCACAAAAAAAAAAAACAGAAATCTAGGCTATAAGATATGTCTACCAGTTATATTCATATATTAAGTAATTAAAAAAAGAGTGAAAATGTTTTAAAATAATTAATTCACATTGACTTGTATTTAAATAATCCTCTTTTTTAATTCGTATATAATTAACTTAAAAATATTATCTCTCTCACTTCGCTTTATATTAAATAATAGTAAAAAAATATAGTAAAAAATAATTGCTATAGTAAAAAATAATTGAAGCTAGCAACAGCAGCACATTGTTGAAATTAATAGTAAAAAATGTTTAAAAAAAGTTTCAGTTTGAAAGAAGCGTCTGTACTAAAATCTGTTTTAATTTACTGTAAGATTTTGCAGTTAATTAGGACTTGACTAAGATCATATTAGTTGATGGATGGACAAGTAGCTAATTAATTCTCTATAAATCTTTTTTTTTTTTTTTGCAAAAAAAAAAAGATTATTAAATTATTTAAATATTATTAGAAGTTTAGAATTCAGCAATTTTAATTCCAGTACATGTCCAATTCTAGCAATTTTACACCTTTTATCATTGTGGAAAACAGATCCTGTTGTTTATACGATCGAATTTGAAGTGATACAAAATAACATGAATTTGCTTCACGTTGTGTACGAGATCACATTTGTGGAAACAGAATTGAAATGCCAGCTAATATGACGTATCCGAAGGCTTATGGGAATAATAAATATCATTTCACCATACTGGTTTCTGTTAATACCATGCGACTAAGAATCTGAATCATTTAAGATTGGTAATACGAATTTGATGTCATACCGTGGAGGAAGTAAGGAAATGACAGCTACTATGACAAATATGAAGCATTTAAAAATGAGTCGCTACGGTTAACATCATTTTATAATATTATCGTATTACACGTTAATGGAGAAATTTAAATATTATTTTGTTGTTTAAATTACTTCGAATAATATCGAGAAAGGTAAGTCCGGTGGCTTAGTGGGAGCGTTTCACACTCTCATGATACAGGGGTCGACCCAGCCTTTCATCCCTTCAGTGGGTCGATAAACTGAGTACCTAGCATGCTTGAGAACTAAACACTGGGGGTTTCGCGTTAGGCTGACCACATAATCGGGACGCATGCTTCGTCCCCCAGAGCCTCTCTATCAGGAAAACAGAGATGGGCACTGTAGGCCTTGGTCCACATGGGCTGCCGTGCCACAGAAAAAAATAGAGAGAAAGGAGAGAGGAATAGAGAAAGAATGGAGTAGCCTACATTGTAGGTTTTCAAATTGTCTTGCTCAGAATAATGTAAGCTTTGGATATTAATCATATTTCGAATTAAATCTAGAGTATTATCATTATTAATATGATCTCATGGAGAGTATACATTTTATATATCTAAAGAACATTTGTCAAGTAACTAAAACCCACTGATATTCATGAATTAAATTTCCACAATTTATTTTCAGATGTCCTTAATTTATATAGCATATTTTATAAGTGGTCCACTGATTACAAACTATAATTTAATATAAGATGAATAAAATGTTAATTCTTAGAAAGTATATGTTGATTTGTGCTTAATTTCAAAAATTTCGATACTTTACCTATTACTATTAAATTTTTGAGTGAAACGTTTCATTTTTAATCTCCTATGAATGAACCTATTCTAATTTTTTTAGAAAATATTAAATTTGATTGAACCCAAGAATTATTTGAAGTTTGGGTTAAGTGTATTTTATAAAAAACTCAATAAACGCGTGGCTGGGTCAGTATATATACATATATATATATATATATATATATATATATATATATATATATATATATATATATATATATATATATATATATATATATATATATATATATATATATATATATATATATATATGTGTACATTTTCAAACGTGCTTATTTATATTGAATCGGAAAAAAAGATCTGTGAAAAATAAAATATGATATAAAATATTAAGCAAATTACTCGATAAGCTTTTCTTTTTGATAAAAAATAATTTAACTAATAATAAAAATTAAGTTTATAAGAGCAATTTAAAGAAATTCTGTCGATTTTATTTGAAACCTAAAAAAAATATATTGAGAACAATTTTTAAAGCAACACTTTGTGTTCTTGAATAAAATTGGTAGCATCACGTATTTCTCAACTTGTTGTAACTAGGCGTTCAGTAATTTATTAAAGCCATAAAAGTCAGAATACTTAATCAACGATATTAGATTTCCTTGTTTCATTTTCGTTTTTGGTCTGTTAGACCCGCCCAGTTTTTACCTCAATTTTACGGTCCTATTTTTATACAACAAAGTAGCTAATTACTAAATGATCATATCTCTTTAACAATACATTTATATACATAAAGCTCTTTACTATCAGGATTTTTTAAAATTAGGAATAACAATGTTGCCTGCAAATATTAAATAATTATACACAGAAATACTCTCATTTCTTTAATTCAAAGATTGAATATTTTCATTTTTATAAGAATTATGAAATATTCCCTCGTAAATTTTAACTAAGATGAAAAATAAAAGAGATATATGTATTCTGTTCGTTCTGTATTGGTTATTAAAATAATTTAAACTCTGGGAGAACTGTATACAAAATGTATGAAATTTCAGGTATAAAAACTTTGAAAAATTGTTAAATATTTTTATTTTTTGAATTTCATAAAAGTAGGTGAGAAACTTATCAGCATAAAAGAAATTTAATACTGTATTTTGATATACAGAATAAATTGTAAAATTTTTTAAGTAAAATTTTCAAACTTAAATAAATAAAACATTGAGGAAATATGAAAACAATTGCTAATAAACTTAAACTATCTGATATATCTTACATTTGCCAAGAAGAGCTATGTAATAAATGTATTATGAAATAATGTACTATGGAATGTGTTAATTATATATATATATATATACATATATATATATATATATATATATATATACAATTAACACATTCCATAGTACATTCACGCTTCTCAGAGGGTTTCAAATTCGATTCCAACATTGTTAAACATCTCGAGATGGGTGTTGCTTTTCTGGTTTTTGCATGACCATTTGTTAGAATGTGTTTTCGGGAGTTTTCCAAGTTTTCTCCCTTGCTACAAATGGATACCATCCATCTCAAACGACTTTCCAAGAGTCCCCAACTACCTGACTCTGCACTTCGTCATATTTGTATAGTTTATACAGTAATATCCACGTTTAACTAGCGTACTGTTAAAAAATGTAAAATCTATCATTATATACCCAATTTGTTTATTTGAAATTTAATTCACTATGAAGAGAATTACATTTTATAACATTGTTATATTCCTATGATAAAAAAATAAAAAATATATACAATTATGTTTGGTATCATTATGAGAATGTTTTGATACATTTTAATTAATAATAAAATTTTAAAATTTTTTCTTGCTTTTTTAAATAAAACATCTATAATAAATATACTTCTAAATCCTTCCTCATATTTCCTATTTTCTCTCCTATTATTAAATTGAATATTTTATTTCCTATATTCAACGCTTTTATCGGCAGAAAGAGCAACTAGACAATGCATCGAATAACTAGCGTTTTCTCAGCATTTATTTTCGAAATGGAATACCTATATTTTACTTATAGAACGATTTAAAGGAGATAGGTAAGCCTATAAAAAATATAAAAACATTAATGAGAAAGCATATTTTATTTTCTAAATTATTTTATGAGAAAGTTTATAATTACATCAATAGAAATTTAAGTAAATATTATTATTTCTATTTACACACATAAAAACTTATTTTTCAAAATATCGTAAAAACTAAAACCTTGTATTTTTGTGCATAATCGTGCATGACATAATATTTTAGAAAGCGCAAAAATAAAGTATAATTTAACTAACTCCCACAATACATGCATTAAAATTGCAAAAAAAAGTATATATTTTTTAATTAATTAATAATATTTTTTTAATAGTAGTACTCACAATATATTCATTCCATCAAAGAAGATTTAATTTGTAATTTAATTTTGTCACGTTAATTGTCACTTCTAGTAATCTAGAACTAATTTAATGAGATTTACAGTTTTAGATGAATTCCAAAGCGTGTTATAAAAGATACTACACAAGAACCCAGAAAAATTGAAAATGAAATGTTAACATTAAACTACCACCTTAGTCATTCAAAATGAGAATAAAACGACAAAAAATTTATTGCATCTTTATGTTACATAAAATTTGTAATTTTATTTTTTACCGTGTCAAATTAATACTTGATCATTTAATCATGATTTTTATGACTAATATATTTCAACTTATATTTCCTTATATTACTTATAACAATAACAAAAATTTCGATTGTATAAATTAACTAAATAAAATGAAATGTATATAATTTCTAGCTTTATAAATTTTGAAATTCTCTTATTTTTCCATTTTTCAGACACTTTTCTCTATCTAACACTATTAATATGAATTTTACTAGTGGCTACTATCAACCCCTTAAAAATTACAATGTACTAACGTTATATTACATAAATCAATAAAAAACTCTTAGCCCATCATAAAGAAATGTCTAGAAATATGAAGTGCTTTTGGTATTCAAGTTTATTTATAATTTTCCAAGCAACCAGAGTAGGTATGATTATTTTTGAAAACTCAGGCAATTCAGTAAATCAACAAATTTATATCTGTATAAAAATGATTAGATTTAATTTCAATGTATGGAAAACTGGCTGTAATCCAACCTAATTAGGCAATAATTTCACTTCCTGTTTTCCCAGATGGGAATTCTGACATAACTATTCATTTTTTCTCTGTTATTAAATCTTTAACTACAGTATGTATTGATTTTATTAATATTTGAGTTAATTTTGGTTAAAGATTAATAACATTGAAATTATTTTTGAAAACTTAAAATAACTCTGAAGTATGAATAGAATTAATGCGAAAAAACAAACCTTGAGTATTATTTTGTTTCATATTCAATACTTTTTAGAGTTGGCGAAAACACTCGTAAATATTGAAGGTCAAACAAAATATATAGTGAAATATATAACGATGAAACAAAATATAACGGTGACAAATATTGGCAACAATATATTTGTAAGGCCGCCACACACAATAGGATTTTTTCCTATGGATTTCGAAAAACAATACGTGAACGATTTGTGCCGTGTGTAGTTGGACAGCTTCAAGAAAATTCAAACAAGCTCTGATTTTTCTTCAACACAGGAAGTAAGCAATTGCTCCCGTTGTCGCGTGTCTGTCTCGCAGGGCTTGCAAATTATTTCTTGACGTGCCCGAGGGAAACTAATATTTGAAATTTCTCATTTTACTGAAACTTCGATTCACGTTTTACAAAACATCACGAACATTAGATCCCATTTTAAAAATGTCCATGAAAAAAGACAAATATTGCAGGAATTTATTGAAGTCTATAAAGATGAGCATTGTTTGTGGCAAATAATGGGTGTCGATTACACAAATAAAATAAAAAGAAATTAGCTTATGAAAAATTATTGAAAAATACAAAACATAGATGAAAGGCTTCAATTAACGAAGTAAAGGAAAAAATTAATGCACTCCGTAGAGCCTATAAAAGAGAGAAGAATCAATGAATCGAAACAAAGTGGTGCGCCAAGCACGGAGGATGCATATGTGTGCCGACTTTATGGTACTTTAAATATATATCATTTCTGGACGAAACTGCAATTCACGAATTTGGACACAAGTTTTTGTTGAGAATGATGAAACGAATGAATATATATAATTACACATTTAACGTAAAATTTAACTACAGAAATTCTATAGAAAACAATATATTTTTATTTCAGAATGCTTACAAATCTTCAAAATGAACATTTTAAAATTTTAATTTTCTATATTTCTAAATATGAATTAAGTTTAAACAATATAAAGATATTAGTTGAGATTATTCTGTGGTTTTCTTTTAAATATTCTTTACACAATATTAAACAATTATAAAATTAGATAATTAAAAAATAATAAATTGATTAATAATAACAAAGAAAAGTTATTCACCTTTAAGCGAAATTGAAATTAAATGCACTTTCAGTTAATGATTTATCATTTGGTAAATGTTATTTTGTTTCCCTTTTATTTAAAAATCATTTAAGAAAATATTATACAATCTAAGAATACTTGGATAAGAGATAACAAATTAATAATTGATTTTACATATCTACCAATAAATAATAATAATTAATACTCGATAGATAAACTTTTTGATGTACTCTAATATGTGGCTCTTTAATTAATACCCCTTGTCAGAAAGCGCTAGTTGCACTTAATCGTTCACGAGAACTTAAAGATGAGCGCATGGATGTATCTTTTCTTATAATGAAAGGTGTTACCTTATCCAACAACGTTGCATACAATTTTTCATTCATCCTCATGTAATTAAAGAAATCTTTATCTTACGACTGTATTTCTGTAATCAAATTTAGATGTGAAAGAGTTTCACGCTGGAGCAACCAATTTTTTCTCCATTTCTTTTTTTTTTTTTTATTGTTTGTTTTCTTTTCACCATCATCACAGTCCAAAGCAACAGCCAATAATAATTCTGTGCCTAATTTACTCATGTTACTGAACTTCTTATGATAACATTTAATGGCAGACGTTACAAGCAGACAAATGAATAGAACAATAAAAACTAAAAAAGACACATAAATACGTCAAGTCATAAAAGTGACAAAAAAACTCTTTTAAATGATTGAAATTTTTGGCGATTTTCGATTTCCATTTACAAGGCACACATTTTAAGTCAAAAGCAATAAATGTTGAAAAATGGCACCCTTAAAAATAACTTCCCACTCCAGATGTGCCTCCCCTACTGTGGTCAGCAGAATTTGAGGGGAATGTGTGCCTAATTACTTTCTACCCCCTTCAACAAATCCTAAGGAAAAATCCTATGTGTGTGGCGGGTTTAACCGTTTTTCAAATAAAACTCATGTCCGCTAGCTCTGAAAATTACTTATTTTAATATCTACAATAACAAAACACAATATTAGAAAAGCTATAAAACTATATAAAAGTACTGAACATCTGGTTTGGAAAGGCTTGTTCTCATTATCGGAAGATAGTGAGTTCGATTCTCGACTGAGACGAAAAGTTGTCATAACCACTAAGGGTGCTTGGGGCAGGTTAAATAATATGCTCGCAATGCCCTGCAAGTAAACTAGTACCTTATGGGATAGCTGGTCAAATTTCGGGTCTCACTGAACACACTAAAGTACACATCTAACACCGCATCACGATACATCATTTCATTGGAGCTTGAGTTCAGCAGTCGATAGGAACTAAATTCCTGTTGTCATTAAAAGTTTGAAAAAATAGTTCGTTAAAACACTCGATTTTTTTTCTTTCTAATTTATTAATTTATCTTTAAAAGTTGTTACAATAACGTTATTAATTTCAACAATTGTTTTTAAGAAAAATTTACAAAAATTAATTTTTGAATTAAAGTTTTTTAATAAATATAAAAAATAATTACATAAAATTTCAATGTCAATTAAAATTCACACCAATTTAAAATACACAAAAAATTATACTGTATCGAAAATAATATGCGAAATATAGAAAAATCTAATAATTGTATTCAAAACAATTTAAAAATACACTTTCTATATACGTTGATGTCAAAAGTATATTGTGGCTTATTGTGACTATATTGTGTATTTTGTTGTATTCAAAAGAAAGTGAGGCTTGTGACGAATATTTCAATAAATATAAGAAAAATATATAATTCACATTTTTTTAAATACTTTTAGTTTTCAAATTTTTCCAAAACAGGGTTCGTTTAGATTGTAAATATAATTTAATTATATATTTGTTCCACACAATATATTCCAAAATATCTTCATTAGTAAGGAGAAAATGGAAAATTCAGTATTCACTTACCTTAAATTTAAAATTAATCTACATGTAAAGATTAAATACAAAATTTCTTACTTAAAGAAAGCCCTATTAAATGTAAATTAATCGATAGTAAACTTGGTAATATAAACAAGAATAAAATTAAATTAGTTTTACTGATCGATGGCAAAATTTTTAATCGGAATCATCTTTAAAATCACTTTTTCATAATATTTTATTTTCAAAACTTAGTAGACACCCTAACAACAAAATATTGTGGTTATACAGTTGAATAACTGTTGAATCTTGTTTCTCAGGAGGACTTATCGTTGTGGATTGGCTTCGAGCTGATGACGGATGAATGGTTTCTCTAATCTGCACTTCAAAGCTTCATGCGTTCGTTTCCAAACTTAGGGTGAGAGTTTGTAAAGGTTGGGATAGCTGAAGGTTACGATTTAATTAAACCTAAATGACGGCAAATAGAATATCAAATATAGATGATGAGCCATATTCACATAAATCGAATGGAAGAAAATCCTAGACATACCTCAACACCCACAACTTAGACGAGAATGCAGAAATACAACATCAACATTATTAAATAAGTAATCGAAAGCGGAATTTTTCCAAAGAGCGAGGTCATACCGTTATCCCATTGTGATCCCTATTAAAGAAAAGGGGGGGGGGAAATTGCCTGGTTCTACTTAAATTCGTGATGATAAATTAAAAATTACAGTAAATTAGAATTTCTCACCTATGTAAAAGCCTTTTAAACCGATTCAACATAATTTCTCACATAAATATGCTTCTTAAACATAATTTAATATACAACTGGTCATATAAATATGCCTTTTAAACATTATTTAATATAATTGGTTATATAAACAAGAATAAAATTAAAATAACTTTACCAATAGAAGATAGATTCCCAAACATCCAAATGTAGAACATGTGTAAATCTGTATCTCATTACACTGTCAAAAATATAGATTTTTTGATAGCGGATTTCAGATCGAAAAGAAAAATGAGTGTCTTACGCCTTATAGAAAGACGAAATAAAATACTAGAACAGGATATAAGATAATAGGGGAAACTTCCTGCTAGATTCAAATTGCTTTCAATAATCTCGAAATGCTAAACTGCACTTTATGATTTGATTCCTCACAATTTGTATTTGACAAATCGAGAAGAATAAACGGTTTTTATTAATTTGTTTTATAAACAATCACCAAAAGACCGACATATTTAACAATATTGTACCCATATTATATATAAGTGACTCACAATGACCCACTGACTGGATCTTTTTCTTCAGAATGAAAGTCTCGAGATACGATCTCATCAGTAGTTGAACAGGTGTTTCGCTCAACTCTAAGAAACTTGTCCGTTTCTGTTTTCTGCATGCACGTATATTTCCTAAGATTTTTCCAGGTTTCTTCTCTTGTAATATTCACATATTACAAGAGAGAAAACCTGGAAAATTCATAAACAATCCAATATCTATGAAAATGCCACCCGGATAACGAAGACATGGCCGATGTTCAAACGCTTTACAGTGGCCTTCGGATATTAAATTGTCTACTATTTGGTGTCAAAAATATATAGTACTAGGCGAATTATCTTTATATGCGATCTAATAAATGATAGAAAGATAACTTGCATAATTTTGTATATCCTGATCTGGTACATAAAAAAAGATTAAATACAATAAGAGATCTAAAAAATTGTAATTATCTCTTAGAAAAGAAAGTGACACAAATTATTTGATCAGAGGAATAATTAAATATATTTTTTTCCTTTTAATTAAAATATTTTGTGGTTTATTTTTGAGATTCATTTCTTTTTGATTTTTATATATAGGAAATATGTGCTATTTGCCAGTTTCTAGATAAAAATTATTTAATGAAAACGAAAATATCCTTCATTGAACAGGCTTAAATATTTTTTACTTAAAATTCGAGAGTTTAAAACATATTTTATAATGTATTTCAGCATATTTAAAATTTTATATTGTGACCAAATTTTGCTCGCACTATTGCATACATGTATGTGTGTGAGAGACAGAGGGGGGAGTTGGAAAAATCAAGATAATAAAAATTGATATCAGATATACAAATATCAAAACGCCAAACATTCGTTGAAACTTTAAAATTAATAATGATAAAAGAAGTGTTATTTGTGCAATAAAGGAATCACAAAGAAGCCGGAAAAACTATTTTAGATCCTTCTTTAAATAAGAAACTAAAAACTTTGTTATGCAAATGAACGATTTATTTTGTTCTATATTAATTAGATTAATATTTATCTGAATAAAGAATATATTAAAGCTAGTTTCAGGCGACACTTTTGCCAGATTATCAGACAAATGATTATCACTGTCTTTTTAGGTTCAACAATTAGTGGGTTTGATTTTGGGATTGGTTGCATTTTAGTGTTTCGTAATTTACATTAAACTCTAGGTCTCGATTTAAGTAGGTATCGTGCGTGAAAAATGATTGTTGAGAGAAAAAACAGCCTAATTTGGCGAAAAGTGTTTAATCAATATATTTTATATTATTAATCCAACTTGTGAAAGTAACAATAGAAAGGTGTCACACGCAATTAAATAATCAAAAACAATATACTTTCCTTTTATTACAATTAAATCAAATTAAAAGCACTGAGACAAAACTATTCGTAGGTGAAATGAAATTTATTCCCAAATTACCACAAACTGATTTAGCAATGGTATTCCACATACTTTGGCTGCTGTTACATCTCAATTAAAACTACGAAACAAAAAAAAGAGTGGCATGGGTAAAAGTTTTCATTGCTTAATGCACTTTGCTGTAAAAATTGAACCAGAGGTACGAAATTGGTATACTGATATTATTTGATGAGTTATGTAAGTAAATTAAAACATTTACGCTCCAAAGAAAAATGGAAATTGTGGAAAATGCCCTTAAATTGTGCAATTGGACACATTTAAACAAATCAGATATTCAAATTTATTGGTAATTAGAGCTGAGCTGACACCTTTGGTAAGTGGATTTTTCTAAAGAGATTCATGGACTCACATCAGGACTTAGTACTGCGTTCTTTGGAATAAAACATGTCAGGTTCAATCCTAGTTATTGTTGAAAAACAGAAGATGGTTGTTAAGTTTCTGTTTCATGCATGCAAATCTTTCAGGAAGTTTTTCGGGTTTCCATTTTTTTGACACGTGAAATCGGTCTACTATTTTGAAAATTCCTGCCGGAGTAAATAATACCAATGAATCTCTTACAACCGTCAAAAACTGTTAAGTCTTTTTACATTGAGTTAAAAAGATACTTTAAGATGCGCTCGGTGGTACTACAAGCAGTTGTTCGACATCAAAAAGTTTCACATTTTAAACCTCAGTGAAGCATGTTGATAATACATATCAAGCTTAAGCTTAAGCCATATCCTAAACTATTTATAGGTTTAGGATATGGCTTAAGCTAAATTTACTCAATACCAAAATATTAGAATTTGTACTTCCAACATTAAAAGCCAACAAATGCCTTTTTTAAAATGTGTGTGTTCGTATCATGTAAAAACGTGGAAATTGGCACAGAATAAAAATTTAATTGATCCACCTACGATTGTAATTATATATTGCTGGCATTTGTGATATATATTCTTAAATATATTCAATCAATGAGTAGGTATAAGCATTAATGGTCGACATGTTGAAAAATTCTGTATTTTCTTTGTTTCAAGAAATATTATCAATTCTTGAATTTCCAAATAGTTTCTTAATAATGTAAATTTCAGTGGTAGTATTCTACATAACTTGACGAAGTATATTTCATTGCACTTTATTCTTCATCATTGTATGCAAAATATCTAACTATGAAAACCTTGTTGGAAATTATAAGCAAAATTAACTAAAAGATAGCAAATTTGGAAGAATAGAAACTATTCTGAGAAAAATCACAGCAAAAAAACCGCAATTTTACCTAAAAAAGTTACCATTTATCTGAATTATTTTCTACTAAAATAATGAATATACCGTGTGATAACATAATTAAGACGTTATTACCTTGAAATACTGGAAACAAAACATTGATATAAAAATAGTCTGCGGAAGACATCATGAAAGGGTCATCGACTTTACGCGTGAATTGACGGGCATTTTAGTTTCCATAGTAATAAGAAGGTCAATAAAAGATTTATTTCAATGTCTGCAAAAGGGCACTTCTTCAACGTCTGAAGAAACTTTTCAACAGCAAGCTATGAATACCATGATATATATATATATATGTGTGTGTGTGTGTGTGTGTGTGTGTGTGTGTGTGTGTGTGTGTGTGTGTGTGTATGTGTGTGTGTGAATGTTGACAGTTAACACCAGCGAACTCCCCTGCACCTAACTCCAAGGAGCTTTACCATGTGTGTGAATGTATGTGTGTGCGAGTGTATGTGTATGTGTGAGTGTATGTGTGTGTGCAAGTCTATGAGTGTATGCGAGTGTATGTGTGTGTGTAAGTCTATGTGTGTATGCGAGTGTATGTGTGTGTGTGCGCGAGCGTGTCTGAATGTATTTTTCTACATTATGTTGGGGGAATGCAGAAAGAGATCCGCTGCCACATTAGCATATTTTTTTACCCTCAGCGACTATAAATAGCTGTCAATTTTTAAAGGGAATAAGGGATTACACAGAAACACCGAAAAACATGCCTACTATTTTTGAGACGAAGCTGGAAATGATTAGTGGCATAACTAACTTTACAGTGATTTTAAATCTGTATATTGATTACGGTTTAAACCAATAACAAACCTTATACTCAAAACTTTGAAATTAAACAATTCATATTTTGTGATACAAATGACAAACATCATGATATAAGTTTCATTCGATTTCGTTCAGTTGTTCTCCTCGATTCAACTCTGTCCCAAAAAATCGGAGGACAGATCTAAAATTTTATTTATATAGACTAGAGGATTCCGTTGTCTATTTTCATGGGCTGAAGTTTCCAATGAAATATATACCTGTTTTTAAGGGAAAAAATGATATTTTTACTGTTTTTTAAAATTTTAACAATATTCACTGCTTACATGTATTTTTAATAATGCTTTTTAAACAAAACGTTGTTTTGCACCCCAAAATCAAAAGATTCACGAATAAATAAACTAAAATAGTTTGAATAAGATGAAGACTTCTTTAAAATTTTCTATTTAGATACTAAATTGTTAAATATGGAAGCCGGGGATCTCTTTTTATCAGCATTCCAAAGTATTTCAGGGAGGCGTCTTATTGTGAAAAGTGTAAATAGTGAAATAGCGTAAATAATAAACTCTGCAGTGCCCAAAAGTATTTCACAAAAAAAATGTTAAAATAGATTTTTTAAATTACCTTATTTGCCTGCTTATATGAAGTACTTTTTTCTATTAAAATAACTCTGAAAAGCGGGTTGCGAATCTCCGTTTGAAGTTTTGAGATTTTTTTCTTGTTTCTCCTTGCGGAATTTGGGAGCATTACAGGTGTATTGAGTTTAATGAATATGATTACGTTGAGGATTTTACTTACTTAGACTCTTTGAAAATATAAAGAGTTTATTATTTTTAAGTACATTTCGTATTTCTAAAATGTTGAATTTGTATTTCTATTTACTTTTGTTTTTCTAAAATGTTGAATAACTATTTTTGTAATTTAAATGAAAATATTTCAAACCGTTATTTTAATAATAAAATAGGAAGTAAATGTTTTTATAATTCAAGTTTTGCATTTTGATAAAAAAAAGTATATACAATAAAAACAATTTAATATTTTTTTATATAAATTTATACTTTTCTAAAAATTAAGAAAATTTATTAAATTGTTGTTATGTTTATAAAAATGTAAAAATGAAACACAATTTTTAAAAATAACAAAAAATTACCATATTCTTTCAGATTTTTTTTCTTTTTAAGCAGTTTTCTTTATGTATGCCATTATTTCCTGATCTTACAAATATTATTTTATGCTAACTAACAATGAAATAATACAAATAATATGTTATGTAAAACCAAACAACATTTTTTTCAGTAATTTTAAAATTTACCGTTTTATTGAATTTTACATATATTTTGCAAATATGACATTTTTCACAGATTACCTAATAACGCTTTCATTAGATATAGACTTATAATTTGAATAAATGAATATTTGATATAGATATTTGGAAATTATTAACATCAAATGTAATGATAAGGTAAGCAAATTCAATTTGCAAATTTCCTATAATGATGATTCTGAATATTCCGAGATATGCTCAGACGTGAAGTGGAAGAAAAAATTAACTATTAAGAGTGGAAATCTAAACTAGCAGACAATTTTGGATTCCTTGAAGAATCGGGTACAACTTGGCTTGCGTATCAGATTCAAAAAGCCTAACGTATCATATTCAACAAAGAAACCCTTAGTTTGCATAAAGATGTTGACTAACTTTTATTTCTGAAATCGGCATAGAAGTTGAAATACATGTACCATTTTTTTTTTTTTTTAATTTCCAATACGCCATGAAAGTTAAGTATGGCTCTTTAAAATGATTCCATGGAAACAAAACTGGTCGTTTATTCAGCCGTTTCTTCAGTAGTAAAGAACCAATCAAAGCCAACAAGCTGGAAGGGCACACACACAAATGACACAGTCATAACTAAATGATACTCTAAATATCTTCCATAAATTCTTCTATGCCCTCAGTATTAAATGTTTTCAGAAATTCTTCAATATCTTCAGATAAATATCTTTAGAAATTAAGTAACAGAATTCATAATCCTTTATGACAATTCCTTTCTTCATTCAATAAAATTTACAAATGAATTTTTTAAAGAAAAACTTTCCATAGTTATAGAACATTCATCTTATTCCTTTGGTATAGCTGAATTCAAACAATCATTGCTACCAAGTTATATTTTAGTTTCTTTTTACACTGATTAAATCCATCATCTAATACTTGCATAGCAATCTAATGCACCATAGCAAAACCACGTTCCATTGCTCATTTATATATTATTACAAAGAGTTCGGAGTAGCTTTCCTCTAAAATTTGCTTTTTCACAAAAGTAAAGCAAAAGAAATTAAACCTAGCCAATAATACGGCAATTTTATAGGATGGAGAAAACTATTCGAAATTATAAATATGGCGCAAAACCACCCATTTAGGGATATTTGCCAACAAAAATGCCTATTTAGTATAGACATTTCAAGAAATATCTCTGGTACACATTCCTTGATTTTTCTAGAAACTTATGGAAACTCAACAAAATTTATATACACTACTGGCCATTAAAATTGTTACACCAAGAAGGAATGCATATAACAGAACGATATTTATTGGACACATACATTATAGTGGAAAGAACAAGTGATTAGATTTACAGAAAATTAGGATGTATAGATCTTGAGAAATCAGTACCCAAAGCAGCCACCTCTGGCTGCAATAACAGCATTTATCCGCCTAGGCATGGAGTCAAACAGAGATTGTATGGCATGTACGGGAATCTCAGTCCATGCAGCTTCAACACTATGCCACAGTTCATCGACAGTAGTGGATGGTGAGTGATGGCGTGCCAAACGCTCGGCAACCATTGTCCACACGTTTTCAATTGGTGACAGATCAGGAAAACGTGCTGGCCAGGGTAACAGTCGAACCTGTTCTGTATCAAGGAAGTTCAGAACAGTACGGGCAACATGTGGTCGTGCATTATCCTGTTGAAACAAAGCATTAGGGAGGCCTCGAAGATAGGGCAGAGCCACGGGCCTTAACATATCGGAAATGTAACGGTTGCTGTTCAAAGTGCCGGTAATGCGAACAAGAGGTGATCGAGACGTGTATCCAATGGCACCCCATACCATCACTTTAGCAGATGGGCCAGTATGGCGATGTCCAATGCAAGCTGCCAATGCGTTCTCCACGATGTCTCCAACACGGATGCGGCCATCATGGTCCTGTATACAGAACCGAGATTCATCTGTAAAGATGACGTGATGCCATTCCCGCGTCCAAGTTCGTCGCTGATCACACCATTGAAGGCGCTCCTGTCTGTGACTCAGCGTCAATGGTAGCCGAAGCTATGGTCGCCGTGCAGACAATCCATGCTGCTGCAAACGTCGTCGAACTGTTCGAGCAGAAACTTGTTGCCTTGCAAATGACTCCATTTCTCGACTCAGGGTTCGTGACGTGGCTGTACGATACCTTGTGACAATGCGGATAAGATGTCTGTGTTCTCTACTGTTAGTGATGGGGGTCGCTGAGATCCTGCATGACGTTCCGTATGATTGTCCTGAAAACATCGATTCCATATTCTGCTAACAGTCATGGGGTCTCGACCGACGCGAGCAGCAATATTGCTACGATAAACCGCAATCCCGGTAGGCTATAATTCTTTCTCGATCAAAGTCAGACACGTGCTGATAGGCATTTCTTCTTCTTACACGAGGAATTACAACAACTTTCTTTGTCGAAAACAACGTTGAAACGGAAACTGAGTATGAGAAAACTGCTGTCAAATCTCTGATTTTATACACATTGTAGATGTCTCTACTGTCGCCTGCTTTGTATGAATGCACTGAAAATCTAATCATTTGCATATCACAGCAAGTTCAACCTATCATGCAAATTTCACGTGTGTGGTGTGCCGCTTTCCTGGTGTAGCAATTTTAATGGCCAGTAGTGTACATTTGTCTCCTTATAGGTATCAAAATACATTGAGTTTCAAAACTATGCAATTTAATGCTTTGGTATATTTAATGTTGCTGCTTAAAGACTGGTAAATATAATGATTGTTTCCGTAAATTTTTTCTATATTAAATCCTTTTTAAATATACGTAAAGTTTCTTCATATATTTCTATATTACTAGCAAATAAAGAAAGGTTTCTCTACTCAGTGTAAATGCTTATTTCAAAGATTTGAACCTAATAAAATGAAAGAGAAATCTTAATTCTTTATATGATTTTAAAATAACAATTTGCTTATCACTTATAATATAAGATGATCACGATTAAACGTAAATTATTTTAGAGTAAACAATGTACCCATATTGGGGCAAAATTTCTCTTATGATCACATTTCATGTAGAATATTTTAATTTTTATATTATTATTATTATTACTCAATCATTTTCTTCAATACAATAATAGACAATGCATTATAATTATAAATCATTTTATATATGAACAGTAAAATAGTGCAATTCAGGAGATCGCCTATCTCCAAAGAACAACAGAAGTGCTTGGCTAAAAATGTAGCATCAAATTCACTTCGTAAAAATTTTTCTATATCGAATTTAAATTGTGAAATGAATGCTAAATTATATTTTTTCTAGTCAATTTTTAAAAATGGACAAAGAATCTTGGTCTGACGTATTAAAAAAAAATACATTTCAACTTAAATATAACTCTTAAATAATAAATGAAAAAAACTGAGATTTCAGAAAAATTAAAAAATAAAAATATGGACAAAATCAAAAATTATAAGCTTTTAAACTTTGTGTGAATCAGTGCTAAATTAGAAGAATTTCGAGACGACCAAACAGCTCTAAATCGAGAATATGTATCTGCCATCTTTATCAACCAATTAATTAAATTTAACAGTTTATTTAATTCAGGAACAACAGTAAATTCAGTGCCTGAAAGTGATGGAAAAACATATTTCACTAAATGATCGAAAATTATAATCCTTTATATACATAGCTATTACTATCAGAGACAAAATGTCAATGTATACGTATTGAATACATGTCATATAGGACTCCAAAGATATAAGCTGTCCTTAACTTGCTTAGATTGTGCATAAACTCGGTTTTGTGTGATATACATATTTTGTTCCGATTTCGCTATGAAATCTGCAATGTACTTCGAATCATTGACTGAAAAAACATTTGACGAGAAGCTTAAACTGAGATCTTCAGGATAAGAGTAATTTGTATTGGCTGATGGCAGGTTTGAATCTTAAATATTGTTTGCACTGCATTTGTGATGTAATAACTATTTCATCTTTATTAAAACGGTAGTAATTCTGCATGAAAAATGCAATGTGATTTCAGTTAGCTTTAATCTTGAGCAGATATTAATTTATATTCAAACATAATGCGAATGGGTTATTACTTTTACCAACATTCAATGTTAGGGAAGTGACAGCATTTTACGGTTTTCTGTGAGCCAAAATCCATAACATAAGATGCTCAATAGATGATTTATTGATAATTTGTAAAATATCAATGACTGGATGGTTAATTGATGAAGAATATTATTAAAAGCTAATTACTTAGGAAAAAACCAAAAATATAGTTATTATTTCCAAGTAATTATCTCTTAATTTTGTTTATACATTGTGAAACATACATCTAAATAAAGTAGAACCAAATGCTCAGAACATTTTTTACTACCTCATTTACTAGGAGCCCATACGTAACTGTATGATAAGATGATTCGCACCTAAATACTGAAATATGTATTTGGAGCAGTGGCTTTCAGAGATGCTTAGATAGGCGGCCATCTACTTCATTATTACTAATATCTAGCCTATGAGAGTTCAGTTATTAAAAGAACTTATCATGTTTCTTGCTTCTTAATATTATCAATGATCGCTATCCAATTAATTGTAGATGATTTTAACAAAATATGTGTTTTATTTGTTACATTATGTATATTTGTGTTTAACTATTCTAGTATTTCAATTTTTAATTTGTGCCATTTTTGATTATTTCGGAACTTTTATGTAAATGGCGTTCCCACTCTGTAAGCTCACCGACTCTGTTTTCAGTGCTAGTTTTATTCAATTTGTTTAGTTCAAATTAATAAAATATAATTTATGCAACGTTTAACTATTTCAATTTGTTTTATGTATATTTTGGTAGTGCATAAATGTTAGACAGGCTATGCGTGTGTATGTGAACTACTCCTGGGTTCTCTTTCTTAATCCAGATAAGTGCTTATTATATCGCGTGAATTTCGGTCTGAAAAACTGAATTTTAGGGTTCAGGGTCAAGTGGGTGATTTTAACAGTGTCTGTTTCTTTGTAAACTACAAATGCCGCCCCCACCTTCATCTTTTGTTCTTGAATCATCTGTGTATATATTAAAACGAGGCGATAGTGCTTGTGATTGTGCTGGAAAATGTATGTATTTTTCCATTACTTTGTGTCAACTTGGCCTTGGGTGAAGCGGATTGAATGCTGCCTTTGTTTGATACTTTTTTGATAAGTAAGTTCCTCCCCCCATTTAGGTGTCTGTTTTGACGTTTGCCACTGTCGCTTCCCCGAGTATCTGAAGGTGAAGTGACACCACACATACGTACAAAAAGCACAAAATTTATTGTTAGGATTAGGCAAAACACATAAACTAAACTTTTACTGGGTTCCAGCGCACACAGGAATTAAAAGGAATGAAGAAGCACATCAGGCGACGAAAAGGGCAACACCAATGCCACCTGTTGACACAATAAAACTACCATAGTCGCGCTTAAAGAAACTAGTATTAGAAGAAACACTAAAGCAGTGGCAATTAGTGAGGGACACAGCAGACACAGGTAGGTACACAAACACCTTCTTCCCAAAAGTGAACACACAACTACTGGTCGGCCATCAACAATTGGCCCAATTCTTTACAGATCACTGCCAAATCCCCACCTTTGTTTACAGGTTAGGGAAAGCCACAACAGCGGACTGTATGTGGGAAAGAAGGAAACCCAAAATACTTTGCATTTGACTGCATCGCTACTCTTAAATAAATCAACAGAAGCGAACCTTCCAACATGTAACGATCTCATAATCACAAATATAACAGCACAAACGAAATTAATCAACATCATCAAGAAACTAGAAGTTATCAGAGCGGTGATGATAGACGTCGATAAAGATTAACACTCCTGGTGCTCTCAATCACACACACAAACGACTAGGCAGACCTCAGCTTATTGAAGAGTACCAGGAAAACACACAAACAGACAAATAGTAGACCTCACCTACTTCAGGAAAAAGCATGCCTTTACCTACTTGAGGAGCAACTCCACCATGCAGTGGAGAATGAGACAGCCCTGGGCTTGACTAAGCAACGAGTCCAACCACCGAGAATCACAAGAACCACACAGTGCCAATTACTCGGATATAAAGGGACTCATGCTACAGTAATGTGACCACAACAAAGAAGATTTTGATGCCAGAGTCTGGATGAAGACGGAAACCGAGAATGTGAGATATACACGAACTTTGTGCAATACCGTTCCGCTAGAAATGACCATCTAGAGACTCTATACAGGCGTTAGCCGGCTACAATCGTGGTTTCTCAGACGGCTAACGTCCACATTACAGTGACAAATTCCAGCAAGTGAAGTGCTTCGATATAATACATATTAACTTTAATTTTGAGAAAAGGAGTACCATCGCTGGCTGGATCACAGAGTCAGCGAGTGAGACTCCGACCATGCAAGTATGAACTTCACCACTTCGTGGCCATGAAAGTCATACCGTGACTATCAACCCAACCAACAACAGTGACAAGTCGAAACTCCAGGTCAAGCGGGTAAGAAGAGAAATAGGAAACCACAAGTTAAAGACAATCGTCAAAGGGCCGACTACGGCTCTCCCTGTAACAGCAATAAAGTTGCTAGTTATCTCGGGGTGGGTGCTAGAGATTTTTCTAAGTTTCCCTCTTGCTGCACGTGAATGCGGCCCATCTTCCCACAAAGTCCTCCTAGAGGTCACGTGACCCCAGCCCGCTAATGTAAAGGTGACGACCAATGCGTGGACTTCACATGGCGTCTGGGCTTTGCGTTGTGATGTTTCTAAAAATCAAGAAACGTGGGAAGTGATGCACACACGTTGGGTTGATTGTCTGGTTTGTTCCGGTTTCGAACCCACCGTCTTTTGAAGGAGAGGCCATAACATCGGCCATGCAGAGCGGTGACGGGTCTGGAAACTGACGGCTGCTGGAGTGGTTGTGTTTTCCCTGCCCGAAAAGGGAGTCCAATAATCCTCCTGTGATGGGCCTTTTCACTCAGAGGACATCTCTTCGCCTTACACTGGCTTCGCGAGTAGGTGGTCCATCTGTGGCGTCAAAATCGATGATCGATAAAGTGAGAGAGTCTATTCACGTTTGGAAAGAAGGGTGCCAAATCCTGCGTCGACATCGTCATTAAATTATAGTTTAGAAAAAAGAAGCACAGTTACTAATGTTTAGCAGATTTTACCACCAGAAAAATGTAACTAGAAAGATATCACAAGAAAAAGTCATACCACTTTAAACGTATCAGTTTGGAACTGGATATTATACGAATTTAGAACTAAATGCTTATATTTTGCGTGTTGATGTAAAAACTTTATATATGCGGATACTTTTTGCCTACTTGATTTTGCTATTAGAATTTATTTTGCACTATAAAAGAGAGGTCTAGAATTAGATCACATAATGTTAAAGAGTTATTTTTTGATATCCATTATAGGTTTCACAATCACTAAACTAGGTAGAGGAGCTGAATGTGATTTAAACAAATTTAGGGAGAATTCAATTGTTCCTAACATCATAGATGATATTCCTAAAGAAGTACTGCAGGTAAATATACAATTTTAATTAATATATAATGAAATTATGCGTTGTAAGTACGTTATGATTTCTCTTTTTATTAAAATTTATGACTGTTATATTTTAAATCTTTCTAACGCGCCTAAATTCAGGTCATACGAAAAGCATTTTTGTGTATATTTGCATACCTATTATATTTATATGTTAAATGTATGAGTACTTTTCCATTATACAATCATCGCCTTAACGGAAAAAAATGAAGAATTACTGTTGTAAATATTTTATTTGCTTTCATCATGTATTGTTTAAAAAGTCTTACGTTTTTAGAAATTATTAAAAAATAATAAACACATTTTATAACTATATTTTATGAACTAAATAATTATCACTTATTAACGAAACTTATTTAAACGCCAATCTTTATCTTTGGCGGATATTGCTTAGCAATTGCATCGGTAATCGATTGCGCAAGTGTAATGTAATAGTACATTTTTTTCAATGAAACAAATTTAAATTTGGCTTTTTTTGCCTTTGGTGATTTCAACCGATAAAATTATCACTAAGCAATTTTTTGCACCAGTTATTTTTAGCTTTGTTTAGCACTTAGTTTGTTTACCATTGTTTATCACTCTTTATTAAATTTTTGGCCAATTTTTATCACTCTAGTAAAAAAAATTGATTGGAATATATTAGATTTAAAATAAGATTTTCAGACATTAAATCCATCATAACTAAATTATATTATTTTCTCTTCTCCATAAGAAATATGCTATTTCTTAAGAATTAAAAGCGAGGATATATTGGAAAAGTGGCAATATATGAACTGTAAAGATGATAAATTTGTATAATCAAATGCATGTTCTGAATTCAATCTTAGATAATGTTAAACAATGGGATATATAGGAGTTGTAGATTTCCTTTCTTCGTACATATCAATCAAGGTAAAGCTTAAGAAGTTTTTCTAATTTTCTCTATTTTGTCTCGAGAATATGCTCCATTACCTTTAAATTCATCCAAAAGATATCCTGTAACAAATATTTAAATTTCTTAAAACAGTCTACGGCTGTTAGACAATCTACTTCGTGATATCAAAGCAATGTGAAACATAGTTTTATTGTATGACACTCTTCATGACATCCTTCTTCAGTAATAGATGCAGAAAATTAGTTGTTTTCATTTTGAC
The DNA here is from genome assembly GCA_037975125.1 of Latrodectus hesperus. Lineage (NCBI taxonomy): Eukaryota > Metazoa > Arthropoda > Arachnida > Araneae > Theridiidae > Latrodectus > Latrodectus hesperus. Next base: position 28,120,587 of record CM075860.1, on the reverse strand, counting down.
ACGAAATATTAGCAATATACAGACTTATTCATTATTTTCGAGTGTTATACATTTCACATAATATGTTTTATACGTGTAGAACAAGATACTATCGCTGAATCGTACCTGGTTCCACACACTTGATCAGTATTATGCAGAACTTAGTGATTGATAGCTAAATATGTCAACAAATATTTAATCTTAAAGTGGTTTCTTGCAAGTAATATGATATAGACTTAGATTCAAGAATAAGTAGTTCCAAAGGAACCTAGTGATTTATTTTACACCAAAGATATATTGTACAGTACCTTAAGCTTTCATTTAAGGAGAACAGTAACTGAAAAATTCTGCTGGCATTTAATAAAGATATCCTGAAACACCATGGTTAAAATATATATATTGATCCAGGTGTTCAACATTACGGGCTGAAACATTTTCGCATCTTCATAGAATAAATAATGAGGTTTATCCCATAAAATGGAACAGCCTCATCAAACAGGATCATCAAATCCTCCCATTATGGTGAACTGTATTTTAAGGTGTCAGTGTATTTTAAGGTACGAAGCCCAACTGCTCTCCTTAAATAGCTCCTACTGAGCTTTAATAGCACTTTCTGTTTTTATTGGCACAAGAATGTGCACAACCATTTAACACAGCTTTGCTTGTCTTTGATCTCACTAAAGTTATACCCATTCAATTATTGTTGTTGTCTGAATAGGTCAAAAACACTGCCCCTAAGCAGTTTGTTTGAATTACCTGAAGCTGGTTCAGAACCAACAAAATCGAATGTTGATTCAATTTATCATCAGCTAACTCATGTCATCCACGTGCTCGATCATTCATATTAAAATAAAGAAGTTATCCTTACTTAAAATGTATAGAGTAATGTAGTATTACCAAGCAAGAACAGAAATTAAAAGAGACATTTTTGGGCACAGGTGCCGTATAATCCAGGATGCCAAATTCTGAGATTGGCGATTTTTCTTCTGTATCTGGCAACCTCGCTTTATTACGTCGTACATACGGAGACCAATAAGAATTATGCAGACAATTCTATTTTGATAACCCTAGTATTTATGTCATTGCGCAATTCACGATACGTCATCTTGGCAACATTTCTTCATTGCCAAAAAAATTCAGAATTTGGAATCATGGATTATACGGCACCTATGCCCTTTTTTGAGATGTAATATCTCTCGCTGCTTCTCAGCAGAATTCGACTAGAAAAAACTCCCTAACACACAAAATAAGAATTTTATTTATATTTACATATTATATTCTGAGTAAAAAAGCTTCCACGCATTTAAAATCTTTATATAATCGATTGTGTGATCTATCATTTTATTCTAATTTACAGGTTACGTATGATAGTAAAATGGTTGAATGTTCGACATTAGTTAACATCAATGAAACTGAAAACACTCCGATTATAAGTTACTCAGCAGAAAATAATGATTTTTTTACTGTCGTTATGATAGGTAAGAATTTTTATTCATATATATAGTATGATTTTATAAAATCCAAAATAAGTTTGAAAATATTTGTTCGGGATTAAGAGCATTTTCTTGTAAATATGCAACACTATTAGTTTTGTTGTTTATTAAATATTAATTCTGTATATAATATTTTGAACTGTTTATAAGACTATGTTATTTTGAATAATACAGTGCAGTTTTTTATACTATAGAAACAAGAGTTTTTATAGACTATTCTTTATTTCCTCAGATATTTTTTGTCTCTTCATAGTGAAATGATGTGGTAAAGCATAATATTATTGACTTGTATAATAAAATACTTTAATTTACATTTTCATTTTAAAATATAAGAAAATTTCATGCAATTCATTTGACAGCGTTTCATTTGCAATGATTAAATTTTATAAAATTTATCTGATCGATCTTAGTAAATATTGTTAATTTTTCAAAATTAGCTCCACGTATAAGCTTTAAGCACTAAAATGAACGAAATAACTATAAGCACTTAAATGAACGAATCAATGCTTTTTGAAAAATGTCATATATTTCAAGCAGCATTTCGTTGGTGACGAAAGCCAATGTCGCCAAGCTGACTTAATTAGTAAACATTTCTTACTTTCAAGAAAAAGGCTATGAATGCCAAAATCAATAAATTAATGTAGATTAATAATGAAAATATAAATAAAACATTTTCAATAAAAAAAAAACAATATGGAATCAAATTTGAATGTTTACGTGAAAATTAGAATGAGAAAAATGCCAGCCAAATTTTAAATAATAAATTAAACTTCTAGTATATACTCTAATAAAAATGTACAGTTCATGCTCAGTTATTTTTTTACAATCCAAGTCTATTTTATCGTAATAATCACATCTATAAAAAGAAAGGCACTAAGTAATTCAAAGATTTGCCGATTTTATTTGATTTTCTCAGATACTGCTACAAAACAATAGAGACTATCGCCTTATTCATTTTGGCGTCATTATCAATTGTTTACATACAGTTTGTGTAATCCATACATCTGTGATTGTTTTTAATGTCATCAAAAAGTTTATTTTCCTCAAAAATTATCATCACGAGAATTTCGCAATACATAACACTAAATTATGACAAAACATATCCCGAATGCTGTTAATTTGCTTAGAAACTCTCCTGTTGCACCTCCACATACATCTGCGCGCGCGCGAGAAAAAGTGTGCGTACAAATGCACCATAAATATTTTACATTATAGTTCTACTACATTAAAGTACATTATAGTGTCAAAATTTATTACATTTTTTTAAATAATGCTTTTCTTCATAACAATTCCTTAAATATTAATAACAATTTCAGAAAGATAACACACATTGTTTCCAAATAAGAGTATAATAATAATTAAAAATTGCATAAAATGCAGTCAGAAAAAGTTTGGTTACAAATGACAAGAGTCTTCCATGGACTGTCAATTAAACTTTAATGTCTGGTTGGAAAACTTTTATATCTAAGAACCTCTTCCAAACGTTTAAACTTAGATTGAATTAGCTCAGCGGTTTCTCAAGAAGAAATATTACTCCATTTTATCATAATTACTATTTTTAGTATATCTTTCAATATTATGTTATGTTGCTGAATGTTGCTTTCCAATAAGTCCCATAAATGCTCGATGGAGTTTAAGTCTGGTTATTGTGGAGGAATATGCAACTAATGTTTAATATTGTACTACAGCCAGAGCTTTACTTTGTGGGTAGTGTGTTTTTTGATCTTGTTGAAATTAAGGTTCAAATCCTATGCATTATGCTTCAAATTTTCTTTTAATGTATTTAGATATCCCATATGTAGAGTCTATAAAAGTTGATTGATCAACTCCAATTGCTGCCATGCACCATCAAATCATTATGCTACCTCCACCGTGTTTAACTGTAGACATAAATTTTTCGTGTTTAACTGTAGACATAAAATGCTTCTCAAAAGCCGTACCTTGTTTTCTCCTAACCAGTTTACACCCCTTTGATGCCAAAGATACAAAACTTGCTTTCATTAGATATTACTATTTCGAAAAACTCAGAAGGTTTATTAATATACTTACTGGCAAACTTTAAGCGGTTTTGCTTATTGGCAGATTAAATACATAGCTTTCTACGAGCTACACGGTCGTGATATCCACGTTTCTTCAGAATTTTTCGAATAGTATGTTCATGAAGAGATATTTTTAACCTTTCTCTAATATCAAGTTTCAAAAAGTTAACAAACTGTTTTCAAGTTTTTGCTCAACTTTGTAAGGAAAAAATTTGATCCGAATTATAGAAAAACAAGACAACATCCCAGTATTAGATATTCTACCTTATTATCCTCACTGTGCATCAGGTGACTTTTATGTATTTCCCAAGGACAAATCTACCTTAAAAAGAACAAAATTTCAGTCTCTTTTAAAGTTGTAAAAAAAAGTGGCACACATTATCACAGAAGATTTTTGATACTGTTTCGAGTAATGGAAAATCAAGATGAAGCACTAGAGATGTGAAAGAATGGTGTATACTAAAATAGATTATAACTAAAAATGTGTTTAAAATAAAGCGTTTTGCGCCAATTTTCTACTAGTTATTTTCTGGCAACATTTCATAGTGCTATTGGTACTTAACTATCTAGAACATGGGTTCTCAAACTTTTTTTCTCGTGGACCACTTTCAAAGTTTTACTGTTTTCGGTAGAACACCTGCTGCTGCATTTCTACTCTATTCCCAAAACTCTTAAAAAATATCACCCTAAATTGGAGGTGTTAGGAAAAAAAAGTAGTACATTTTCTTGTGTCCTATTTATTAAAATAATACTTGTGGTTATACAAAATTATAAACATTATTACAAATAATCAACGATTGACAAAATATCAACAATAAACTCTGAAATGTAAATCAACAATAAAAGATAGTCATACTTTTAATGAAATGGCGCACTGGCGGCACTTTGCAAGTCTCGACATGTGGTGTACACTCTTGTACTAGTATCTATTGTTCTGATTCAATTCTGTGTTTGAACTGAATCTAGAATATTTTTGAGTACCTACCTAGTGAATGATGCTACCTACCTACGTTGGTAGGTAAATCCAAGCCAAAATTGTTGTTCTTTATTATGAAAACCAGAAAATGCTTCGTGGACCCCCACTAACAACTTGTGAACCCCTGTTTTCTTTTCACATCTAAGTGGACCCCCGTGTGGTCTCTTATGGACGCCTGGGGGTCCACCTGGACCTTTCTGGGAACCTATGATCTAGAATATGACTTGTTTTACTTAAAAAGCACCAATATCTTATTTACAAGATTAGAGTGTGATTATCACATACATTATTTACCATAATAGGATACTATTATTTTCAAGGGATAAATATCGTATTGTCATACTGTCCTTTTCACGTGTTAACTAGATTGCATTTCTGATCGTGCTTATGTAAACAATAAGTAATTGATTGCCGAATGAATCTTACACAAAATTACCGAAGGATATTCTAGCAGATATTCGGCATTATAGACGATGGTAGGTATAGATATCTTAAATGACAGTATCATAGGCTATGGTCGATTCATCAACTCTGGTTAAGTGCGAAGTCAGGCCTATCTGAGCATGGCTTTTCTTGATGCTTGGTTGAGATATATTCCTTCAAAGCTAGAAAATAGCATCTTGACTTCAGAATACTGTGACAATTTCGATAAACTGAATGACTGTGTCTTAATATAATGTGTCTCTTGAATCTGACAAAGAAAAGAGGAACTGGTGCAGAAACGAAGATTATTTACCTTGTACAAGAGTCTACATAATATGGTGCAAAATGATTTTAGTATATTTTTTTTAATTGCTGTGTAACATATAAGAGAAATGAGTGTGTTGTGATTATCCAGCATTATAAGTAGCTAATTATATTTTTTGAGTCCTAACTATTAAAGAAAATCTATTTATAAAATCCTAATATAATAATAAGCTAAAATATGAATGATAGTGGATACTTAATAATGAAGAACTGTAGCTTATAAGCCCTGTTTTGCCAAAATTAAATGAAAAGCATTTTATATTTATAACAAAATCAAATTTTTAAACATTAATCGTAATGATTGAAATGGCTACTTGACATATAATATCTTGTTTATGTTATAACACATATATAATGCAATAATAAACGCAAATAGAGATCATAATAAAACTATCACTCCTCTTAGAACCGGTCACTATCGAGATATGAAGATCCAGAGAGATGGCAACAGAATCTACCGTCTCTGCATTAATTGCGACAATATTTCACTAACATGAAGACACATTTTTAATTACCTGACAAAGATTTTAAGATATTTGGCTCAGCTCGGGGAATTTCCTTGTCGACATAGAAAAGAGTTTATACTCCGAAAACATCAAGGAGATAACCAGCTGTGTTCTGCACACTCATGACCATCTATAGTTTTCCCCATGAACACGGCACCAGCCAACCAATCATGTTTGCAATATGTATCATGTGTTCTAGTTATTCAGTATTTGGTGATTTATTAAATGATTATTTTAAATAGATTTTATGTAATATACACTGAGGACCACTGAAATTGTAAAATCGGGAGGAATGGCTTAAGAAATGTCAAGATCATGCGATAGGAGAAAAACATTGGTATATGCAAATGCTTAGCATTTCAGCGCATTCAAATAAAGAAGGAGAAACAAGCAAAACTTGAAGTCCTGCATAAGATAAAAGTTTTGTGCAGTGTTTTGTCATTCGGTAATCGCTTTGTGAGATCAAAATGTTTTTAAAACATCCCGTTATGTAGCGAGAAGAAATGCTTAATAGTATCGGAATTCAAGCAATTATCAAATTCTGTACAGGCAGGGTTTTTACTTATTGAAAGTATGGATTATTATCATTATGGTATGGGTTATATGCAGAAAAACATACATGGTTGAATGACTTGCAGAATCTCAACGATTTCCCAAAGCTAACCCTAGAAAACAGACATTTCGACAGCTAGGCTGGAAAAACCATATTCCTAGATCACTGACCACTAGTTAAAAAATTAGCTATTTTTTTTTAAGCACGTCTTGTACACTCGTACAACGTGATGAGGTTTTGACACAGCTTAACAGCCGAAAGTCATTGTGAGGCATTTTAGCATCCTCAACATAAATTCTTTTATATGAGAACTTTTCAAAGATAGATGCTGGTATTCACGTGTCGCAGGAAGTGAAATCCAACACTTATATTTTTATACTATTTATATTTTTATATTATTTATATTTTTATAAAAATGTCAAAAAATAGTAAATGGCATTATTACTTTTTATTTAAAAAAGAAGTTACATGTGTATGTACAAAGAAGTGGGGATCCATTACAGCACATATCTTTCCATATTCCCAATGGTTACAAGCAAATGACGAATTTTTCTGATAAAAGAAGAAAGAACCATATGCTTCCATTCTTGAAGCGAGCAAAGTTCCGGAAGGATATAATGCATCATGAAAAAAGCAGCTTTACAATGACTTCAAATCAGTATTAATTACAAATTCTACTCAGCAAAATTTCGAAATTTAATACAATTTACATTTGTCACAGTTTAGCCAAAAACCAACATTCTGATAAAAATTTCATCTCGTTCCGCTCAGACAAAAAAGCGGAATTCACATAGAATAAAAATTTCATTTATATACAGATATGTTATCTAAATATAATATAAATGTGAAGTGAAAGTGATAATTGATAGTGCTTTTATTTTCAAATTTATTTTAAATTATGACACTCAAACATGAAAAAAATGTTCCATTTGTTATTTAGATAGAAAAACATCGTTAAGTTTGCTTTATTAGATAAAAAAAAAAGAAAACTTATACTTTTTAATTTATACTGAAAACTAATTTAAATATTACAACAGACCCTGACGCACCTGACCCTAACAATCCCATATATGCTCAGTTTCTTCATTGGCTGGTGGTTAACGTGCCAGGAAATAAAGTGAAAGAAGGAAAAACTTTAACGGACTACATGAAACCCAGTCCACCATCATATTCAGGTAAGTCGATCATTTATAACTGTTAAATAAATTGATTCTACTTCATCAACCTAACGAAACAGGGTGAGAAACCCAGGCGAAACGATTTATTTTCTTTTGATCTAATAGGATTTTCCAATAAATTTATGAGGTTTTGATATGATTTTACTTCATTCCACTGATTAAAATAACATGAATTTCGACAACAAGACTCTTACGCTTTGATTCTATTAGTTTTGTAAATTAACAATAAATACTAATTTTAAGCTGTGAAAATTCAATAGGAATTATTAGTAAACGTTGTTAAACATCCAATTTTTATAAATCCACTTCATACTTAATACTCTTTGTTTCTTTCATAAATTAATCAATCTTATAATGATTACAATGTATTGACATGGAAATGACAAAATGACAATTTCAGTATTAGATTTTAACAACACAAGTGTTCAGTTTTTAAAATATTACAGTATATATATATATATATATATATATATATATATATATATATATATATATATATATACAGGGTTAGCAAGAAATAAGTTTCCCACTTCAGAGGGCTGTAGAATACGTTCTATTTGTCCAAATGAGATAAAATTTGAACTACAGATAATTCAAATGATGCGCTTGACATTTATTAAAAAATAATACAGAATTTCGCCGATAGATGGCGCAGTAATACTAATGGTATTTATTTGCATATACTGAAAATATGAAAAGTCATTTGCTTTACATCGTATGCCTATTAGCATTATCTTTGGGTAAAAAAAAGGCGGATTCTGAACGAGCATTAGTTACTTCTCTGCACATCATGCCTTCTTTGCAAGAAAAAGCGCTACTTGTAAAATTATTCTACCAGAATCAGCAGAACTCCGTTGCAGCTGTAAAAAAATTTCGCCGTATGAAGCAGATACGAAGAGGTCCAATGTCTCCATGTGCGTTACGCAAGATGATGCAGAAATTTGAAAGAACTGGACAACTTGCAATTCTTCCCGGTAGAGGACGAAAGCTAATCCAGTCTTCCAGCGTCGAAAATGTGGCTACCGCGGTCGTTGAAGCCAGCAGTCAGTCGCCGGATGGTAGTGTGAGTGTGCCAGTTGTTTCACGTGTATTGGATATGCCGTATTCCACTGTACGAAAAATCTTACGGCGGATTTTGCATTTTTATCCATACAAAATCAGGCCTCTGCACTTGTTGCAGGACGGGGATTCAGAGGTTCGTAAAACTTTTGCACTTCAGTTCTTTGCTCGAATGGTGGTTGACGTCACTTGGCCATGGAATATTCTGTGGACTGATGAAGCCCACTTTCAACTTAATGGGTAAGTCAACACCAACAATTGTCGAATTTGGGTAGCGGAAAACCCTAACGCTATCCAGGAAAAACCCTTGCATCCTGAAAAAGTGTCAGTATGGTGTGGGGTTTACGGCTACTTTGTGATTGGACCGTATTTTTTTGAAGAGATAACTGCAAATGGAATCAAAACCTGTTCGATCACAGGACAACGGTACCAAGATATGCTGAGGGATTTTGTAATGCCACAACTTCAGCAGCGTGGATGCCTTCAGGACATCATTTTCATGCCGGATGGTGCACCTCCTTATATTGATCGTCGTGTAAAGCAACTGCTAACACAGCATTTTACTGAGGCACGGGTTATCAGCCGTCAATATGGTTCTACGATTAGAGCACATTGTTGAAAATGAAGGGGGGCATATTGAACAGTTGTGATGCTACTTTATTATTATTATTATTTAACATTTATAAAGCATATCAAATGTTTTTATGTGTATTACATAATTTTAATGTAATAAATAATGTTTTTATGTATTACATAATTAGTAATTTTGTACTATTTTTTTAAAAATAAATGTCAAGCGCATCATTTGAATTATCTGTAGTTCAAATTTTATCTCATTTGGACAAATAGAACGTATTCTACAGCCCTCTGAAGTGGGAAACTTATTTCTTGCTAACCCTGTATATATATATATATATATATTATATATATATATATATATATATATATATATATATATATATATATATATATATATATATATATATATATATATATATATATATATATATATATATATATATATATATATATATATATATATATATATATATATATATAATTTTATCATAAGTTGACAAATCTAAAAACAAAACGTATCTTAACGTGACCCAGTGATGGAATTACTAACCTGGAGCACGTCTGTGAGATTGAGTGCTTGGGAGTTTTCCGGGTTTCATCCCTTGCGATATATGATAAGTTTCACGGTCTAAGAAAATTCTTCCTGAAAAGAGCTTAACTCATGATACATAGTAAAAGTTCAAATGCCTCTCAACAAAACTTCGGCAAAAATAAACAATTTATTGCGCAGTGTTTCAAAGCGAAAATCCAATATATTTAACACCTTCACTATCAAAGGCCGTGGTGGCCTGGTTGGTTAGGGAGTCAATCTCATTACCTTCCGTCGTGTTCGCTAATGGCGGTTGGGGCACATTAAAACTGGGCGTGGTCGCAATGTCCTCCAAGTGAAATTATACCTCTTGAGGTGACAGGCCAAATATTGGAAGTCTTCGGCTTGGTCCCTGCCTCAGAATCATGAAGACTCCAGTCGGCTGCTTCTGTCTAACTAGTAGAGCTGTACTCAGGGCTAGATACAGGGAAGCATGTGATGCAAAAACAACCTTCACTATCAAAACAATGCAAAGATTACCAGCAAATTAACTTGCATATAGTTTATAGCTTCCATATCCTGTTGATGGCTAATATGCCATCAAAAGCATCTCTCCCATGAGGTTTTCGTCACATTAATTCCATTTCAAGACTCAAGATGGTGAGAACCGTAACCTCAATTGCTCTTTATTTATTTTTAATACTAGTATTGCTAATACTAGTTTCATTTCGTGTCCAGTTACATATATTCATTTACGAAGTAGTAACGTTTTCCGTGGAAAAACAAAAAGGTAACCTCTCTTCTTCACCACTCAGTAAATTTTGTCAAAGTTTCCGTGTTCAATACTAACACTGAAAATGAAATATTACAACAACACGCGATTCGTAAAACTCGGCAAAAAAACCGAGAGTGAAAGTGTATATGATTACTCTCTTCATTTTATTCGATTTTAATCAAGAAAAATACATAATCAATATCACTTTACGTACACCAAACAAATTGTGGGGAAAATTTCTACATCGTTATTTCGCATCAAGTTTAATAGCTGTGTCAAAAATGCAGTATATACACTTGCCAGGAAAAGTCTACGTACAAACGCACAGGAAACATTCTACAGAAAATAAAAGTACATTATAGTGTCAACATTAATTCAATTTTTATATAATGTTTTTCTTTAACAATTCCTTAAATATCAGTAACAATTTCAGAAAGATAACACACATTGTTTCTAAGTAATAATAATAATTGAAAATTACATAAAAAAGCAGTCAGGAAATGTTTGCGTACGGATGAAAAAAATCTTTAAAATATATATTAAACTTTAATGTCTGGTTGGAAAACCTTTACGTCTAAGAACCTCTTCCAATCGTTTAAGCATAGAATGAATTAGCTTGGTGGTTTCTGCTGATAAAATATTATTCCATTCCATCATAATTACTCTTTTTAGCATATCTTTCAATATTATATTATGTTGCCGATTGTTGCGTTACAATAAGTCCCATAAATGTTTGATGTTATTTAAGCCTGGCGGTTATGAAGAAGAATGCAACTAATATTTGATATTGTACAACAGCCAGAGCTTTATTTTGTGGGCAGTGTGTTTTGGATCATTGTGTGTCTGTTTGAAACCAAAAGCCATCTCCAAAGTTCAAATCTTGTGCAATCTGTTTCAAATTTACTTTTAATATATTTAGATAGCTCATATCTAATATTGACTCAATAAAAGTTAATTGATCAATTCTACTAGCTGCCATGCACTCCCAAATCATTACGCTACCTCCACCGTGTTTAACTGTTGACACAAAAGTTTGCATCTCAAAAGCCGTAACTTGTTTTCTCCACACCAGTTTACGCCCTTTGATGCCAAATATACAAAACTTGTTTTCATCAGAGAATATTGCTTTTTAAAAAAACTCAGAAGGTTTATTAACATACTTACTGGCAAAATTTAAATGGTTTTGCTTATTGACAGTTTAAATGCATCACTTTCTACGAGCTACATGGTCGTGATATTCAGATTTCTTAAGAATTTTTCGAATAGTACCTTCATGAAGAGATTTTTAAACTTTTCTCTAATGTTAAGTGCTACATGAAATTGTTAAATAAAAGCTTTAAATAAAAATCGAATTAATATTGACGCTATAATGTACATTTATTCTCTGTAGAATGTTTACTGTGCGTTTGTGCACAGATTTTTTCTGGCAAGTGTAAGTTAACTCTCTTTTTTAATTTAGCAAATCTTAATTATAAATTAGTAAATTACAATAACTTGCACACAGATTTTAACTAAGCCCTATTATAAAGAATAATTTTAATTAATTAAAATTAGTTTTATTATAAGACTTAAATCTAATATTTGTGTTAATTTTGTTGAACTTTCATACATTTCCGTGTTTTAAAACTTGGTATACTTGGTTTTTTTTTAATTCATATCTTCAGTTCCATAATAAATAATTTCGGATGTAAAGTTTATAATGGTTCCGAATATGTTTTTAAGTGTAGACTTTAGCTGAATTAGTTAGCCGTAGTGTAGCGTTGTTAACACAAAAACGTCTTTCTCGATTTTACACTGCTTCCGATTATAAAGATTTGTACCTCGTCTCCAATAAGGTGTTGACAAATTCTATACAATTAGAGTAAGTGATCCAAGTAGTTGGAACGGAGTATGCATTTGGCTTAGGGACATTTGGCACAAAACGCTATTATAAAGCAGGGGTCAATATAATCTTTAAGAATAATCCAACCAAATAAAAAACGATTAATGTGCATATCAGTCATACTATCTTTACCTGGGTTAGGATTAATTTAAGACCATCAGTCCATAAGATAATGGTTTTACCAAGTAGTTTATCACGGTCATAAAGGAATTTAGAAAGTTTATTAGTCTTCATATATTCACATTTGAATGAGCACAAGAAATGATATTTCTTATCAGTTATTCATTAAAAGATCACCGTTTTAATGGGATAATGAAATAGTGGCACCTTCACAAGCAACTAATGGTCCTTTGTAGATCCACAAGCTGCAATTTTGGCTATCTACTTTTCCAGTCATACATTATCACAGTGTGTTTAGGCTACTGGTCTGTACAGCGGTCTGAACTATCTCGCTGAGATTTACATGCTCAGCGAGATTGTTCACTCTAGTTAATTCCTAAGTTTTCGGTAGATGCTTAGTCATTGTGGCATTTATGGCGACGAAATCGCTGATATTCTCACTAAAAAGGGATATGACCTCCAGCAACCAACACTCCCTGTCTTTTTTCTCTGCATGTAAAACTAAGAACTATGTCAGACAGACTCATATTTTCAATGCCAGAGGGAGGAATCGGCGTCAGCTGTCCTGTGTCTTTTCTTGGTTTTACTGAGAACCTTAGGATTATGACCTACCTCGACTATTTATACTCTTATTGGTTTTCTTAATTTAACTAATTGCCCCTTTTGTTTATCTAGCGAGATGGATTTTAATCACCTTTTGACAAGTGCCTGTTTGAAAGATTACTGTGTTTAAAACTAACAGCTGGACTAACAGATCTGATTTATATTTGGCTGCACATAGACAGTTGTAATTTATTGATTGTATTTTGACGTAAAAAAAAAAACCTTTCAAACTTGATCGTTAAATAAAAGAGGATAAGAAAATGCATAGGGTTGGTTTGTCAGTTTTTATGATCTATTTTTTCCATACAATTACTTAGCTAAAATCAGTATTTTAAAGCGTATTTCAAATCACTACAAACATCCATAACCGAGGATAGAATCGAAACCCCGAGCTGGGAAACTGAATGCCAGTATGCTAACCATGCAACTACTAATTTGACATAAAATATTCGAATGATCAACTTCAACGATAGTTTGCAGCTGTCTGAAAAATATATTCCAATGTATTCTTATATTTTATATATATATATATATATATATATATATATATATATATATATATATATACTTAAAATTTCAATAACTTCAGTCTTATATTTTAAAATTTTCGATAAAATTATCATTTATTTCTTTTTCTAGGTCCTCACAGATATATTTTGTTGGTTTATAAGCAATCATCTCACATATCTAATCCATCGTATATGAAGGGCAGAAAGCGTTCTAGATTCAGTGTCAGCGACCTGGTAGCAAGCTTAAATCTAAAGGGACCAATAGCAGGAAATTTCTTCTTTTCTAAATTTGAATAAAATAAACAAAAGACAAAGCAAAAAAATGAAAGCTTAAACATTAAAAATATTTGTTTTAAATGTAAAATAATTTTAAAAATGCCATATATGTGTGTGTGTGTGTGTTATTTATCAAGAAAATATTTGATTAAATAAATTGTAGAGACAATGTTTATGAAAGATTAATATTTGGGCAATAATATATATATATATATATATATAACTGAAACTTTTTATAAATTTTTTTAAAGAAATACATGTAATTTTCAATAAATGCATCTTTTTTCCATAAAAAAGTATGATAAGAGTTAAGTTGATAAACCTGTAACTGCTTGTGTTTTTGAATTTTAACTTCATTTTCATTCTTTAAACTTTAAATCAAATAGAAATATATAAAGTTGTACAAATATATATCTCGAGTTTCCATCTTTATGAAAACAACTGATTAATTAATTTGGATTTTTTTAAAATCTCATTAAAATAATGTGAAATTTCAAGTAAGATAATTGAAAATTTCAGGTTTAAAATAAAGAATATTTATTTTATGAAGCGCGTATAATTTTTAAAGAGATTAACACAAGATAATTATATTTAAAATTTAAGTACAAAACAAATAAATAAATAAAAATTTATCAGAATAACATCAAATTTGAAAGGAATATTATATTGAAGAAGGGAGGAAGCGTTTGCATTAAAGAAAACAAATTTTAGTCACAAATGATGTTGTTAGCATAAATTAAAAAAGTTCGCCTACAAATGACAAATGAATAGTAAAGCAACAGTTATGGTGCATGTAACACATACACCATAACCATTGTTTTACGATTATGGTATTTACCACTATGGTAACCGTTGTTTTACTATACAATTCCCCATTATACTATTCATTTTATGATTAGAACAACCATACTCTGATGTGTGCATTATACAGGTATGATGTGTTAGTATATCCACTACAGCATAATCATATCACATCAGATAAGATAAACCATTTCTTAACTGTCCAGAGACCAAAAACCTCATAAAAAGTATCAAATCGATTTTTAACCGTCATGGGAGCGAAAACCACATAAAAAACATCAATCAAAGAGGTTTTTACATTTCATGTGACTGACGCAAATCAATTTCTTCATGTTGGTTACATGCTTTCAGTTCAGCTAAATTTGCAATCGAAGCACTGAACACAACATCTTTCTGCTAGAAGTTATCTGGAATCAAGGTCAGGTGATCGAGATAGCCAGTCTGTTGGGAAACGGTGACTGATAATTCTAGTATTTCCGAAATCCCATTTCAGTAGCTGTGCTTCACTAGATTTCCAGTCTAGATGCAGCTACTCTTTACAACATCTTGAAGCGGAGGAGCGATATCTTGCCACAAAATGATCCATCCTCGCTGTTGAAAGATAGCATGACGGGGTTTGGCAAAATACATTTATAGCCTTACTAGTGACGAGGCAAATAACAAGACCTAAAGCATTCGTCTCCTTGAAAAGTGTGTCCCTGTGATAAATAAGGCCGTAAACCAGCACTAGACAGTGACCTTTGCCGAATGAAGTAGGCTGATTTGAGATTGAATTTTCTGTTACCCATATTTTGCAGTTTTCTGTATGCACATATCCTTGTAACTGGAAATGAGCTTCATCTGCCCACGAAATATTCCATAATTACTCTTTGCACTCTGACATACGAGCACAAAATTCTAAAGCAAAAGCCTTTCTTGCTGGCAGGTCAGCAGGTAGCAACTCCTGCACATCTGTAATTTTGAATGGATATGTAGATTTTTTTAGAATTTTATGCACAATCTTCCCCGATATCAAACGTTCAGACAATTCTCCGTGCATTACATGGTTGCACGGAACCGCTTAAGGCTCTTCCTACAGTGCTATGGCTAGTTCTTCAACTAACGTAAATTCAATTGTTTTCCTCCCTCTACCAGATTGCAGATTTAAAAAAAAAGAAAACAATCTCAATCATTTTCTCCAGACCTGTGGTAGTCATCAGATCAATACCTTTTTTTTCCTATACCCTTTAGTATCTAGAACTTGTCCAGAATCAGTAGTGCAGCCATTAGTCATTCATTGAGACAGTCACAGAGAACTTCTGATGCGAAATGAAGAAAAGCCAAGTATCCGATGTTTTTATACCAGCTGCAATGAGTTGAGTGCATGACAGATATTTTCCTTCATATATTCTGAACTTCTTGCCTTCGGTTCAACAGTTCGTGAGTTCAAATCCCACCTTGGGCATGGATGTTTGTAGTGGTTCGGAATCCATTTTAAACCATAAGTCCTGGTCTAATTAGCCCTCGTGTGCAAAAAATGACCGTTGTGCGACAAACAAACAAAAAATATTCTGAACTTATACAGCCTAGTTGTTAAAACTGCTTATTTTAAAAGCGAAGGTTAGACCCGAAGGTTCAAAAACAAGGACTATACAGTTGGCAAAAAAGTATTAGAACAGTAGTAAATTTTAAGTTATCAAGGTAATAAAATGAAATATTTGTCACATAGTATTTATATTATGTAATACTTTTACATAATTACTCATGGAGTAAGAAACAAATATTTAAAATCAATAGAATTTAAAAAATTAAAATAAAAGGAGATTTGCATTGCAAAAAAGTATTAGAACATCGGACTTCAATATTGAATCATACATAAAATAAAATAACTAAAAATTCAAACGTGATACTAATACTTGGTATGTAGTTTTTTTGCTGAAATTACTGCATCCAGACGTCTTTGCATAGATTCCACCAAATCTTTGGTGACGTTTGATGACATGCTGGTCCATGCATCTTGCAAAGCTTGCTTTACTTGTTATTGGGAATTTTCTCACTTTTTCATCCAATAGATGCCACAAATGTTCTATAGGATTCAGGTCTGGGGACTGTGGGGGAGTTACCAATCTTCGGGGAGCATTATATAATAGCCATTCTTTGGTTTTGTTGGCAGTATGTTTGGAGTCTTGTCTTGTTGAAAAATGAATGTCTTCCCTAAAGCTAATTTCTTTGCACTATCTTCCAAGTTATCTCGTAACACCTCAATATATGACAAAGCTGTCATTTTATTATCAATGAAATGGAGATTTCCAATTCCATTGTAAGCCATACAGCCTTAGACCATGACATTCCCTCCTCTGTGCTTTATAGTTTTCTGTACATTTTGAGCCTGAAAAGCAGCTCCTTTTCTTCTCCAAACTGTGAGCACGTGTTTAGGTTTGAAAATTTCAACTTTACTCTCGTTGGAGAAAATAACGTTTTTCCAGAAATCTAATGATTTATTTTTATAAATTTTGACAAATTCTAGGCGTTCCTTTCCATTGATTTCTGAAATAAAGCGCTTTTTCCTTGGCCTTCTTCCTTTTATACCAGCATTATGCTATACATTTTTAACTGTTTGAGGTGTTACAACATTTCCTGAGATTGATTCAATATTTGCGGGCAACATCCTTGCACTTCCTGTCGGATACTGTAGGGCATCTTTAACCATTTGTCGTTTTTCTCTGACAGTTAGCTTGCTTGGTCTCCCTGATCTTGGCCTATTATCCACAACCCCAATTTCTTTTTTCTTTTTTAAAATGTTGTGAATTGCGCAAAGTGAAACATTCAACTTACTGGAAATTTCTCGAAATGTTTTGCCACTATTGTGCAGGTGAAAGATTTGTTCTCTCTTCGCAAGTGAAATCTCTTTTATTTTGGGTGCCATGGCAGGAAAAGTCCACGTAAACTGAATTTCTACAAATTAGCAGCGAATGAGACAAGCGCCCTTGACATTGATACGGTTGAAAGTAACCTTGAAAGTTTAATGACGTCACCAGCGTTGTAATTTGCATGTTTCTGCTTCTGTTCTAATACTTTTTTTGCTATCCAAATTTTGTTATTTTTATTTTAATAATATTGTAATTATTTTTAAATTTTATTTTTTACCTAGTTATAATTTTCTAAGAAAATGTTATCATTTATAAACTGATTATACGATTTACTTGATTTTGTTAACTTGAAAACTACAAATTTCTCATTGTTCTAATACTTTTTTTGCCAACTGTATGACATTCAAGAAACAGAACATTGCTGCTAACGTCGAATTGAGCTCCGGCGCAAAAATATACTGATCCATCAAGGTGATTCAAGACCACATGTGTCAGCATTTACCAGTTGGACGTTGTACTTATTCGAATGGAATCTTTTGCTACACCCACCACATAACCTTGATATCCCTCCTTAGGACTTCTACCTTTTTTCACGTATGCAACTGCTCCAAAGTTTTTGGGTCAAAAGCTTTGAAAAACTACCAAAACATTTCCAGAAAATAGTAGATTTGGTAGTGATTACTAACTGCACTAAAAGTATTGCTTTCATGTTGTTTTTTGCTAGCTTTATTTATTTATTTTTTTTTTGGTGGAAAACTTTTGTTACAACCAGATAACATCATTCATAATATTGAAAGAACCTTCAACTTTAAGATTCTGAAAATAAGTCGTAAAACTTCGACTAAAATAATTTAAATGTTTTGGAATACAATCTTGAATTATTCTAAAGACAGAAACTACAGTTTTAAATTAATTTTGGTTATTAGCTAAAATAGTTGAAAATTATTTAATAAAATTAAAATAGTTAAAAAAATATTTAATTTTAGAACACCATTTTATGTCATTCTGAAAATAGGGACCACCAACTTAAATCTCTTTTGCCAGTTTTATCTCATTATATACCAATATCATTTCATCTACTGCATAACAGACCTCTGACTGATAAGAAACCTCTGACTTCTTTAAGAAGATAGCCTAGTTTTTCTTCAGAGATCATAGAAAGTAAGAATTTAAACTAAATTTAGAAAATCTGAAAAACTTGCATTTTCAAGTAAATCAAGCATGTATTAAAGTGCTAAGTTTACCATCAAGCATGCAGTTGTTTCCTGATAACCTGTTTGGAGAGAGTCCTATAATAATTATATTCATGGAGTTTTTCCCTTAATCCTACATTTTAAAAACAGATTATGAATATATTTGTCACCATATGGCTTTACAAAATCTTTAAATGTGAGACACATTTCTTAAATTGAAAATTCGACTAATTTATTAAAATGCGATGAAATACCTACGGCCAAATTTAAAAGAAAAGTTATTTTCTTGTGGACCAAATATTAAAATACCACTTTTCCTACGTCATTTAATTATGAATTCATACATCAGTTAATTTACGAAATCTTTTATGCACAGAAAAAATTTACACATAAAACGAATTATTAATTAGCGATTGAACTTCTCAGTATGCACATTTTAACTGATTAAGCCCGGAGCTAAATACAAGGAAGTATGCAATGTAACAATACACAGAAACATCTGTAAAATTCTATTTTCAATGATTTTAAATAAAGGAAGTTTGCATTAAAATTCAAAAATTGTTTGAATGAAGTATAACTAATATCAGCATTTTCACAAATAAATGCTCCGCTTTAAGAGATTTATTGACATAACCGACATCCCTGGTACATTTTTATTATTTCCTTCAAAATTCAATAAAAAAGTTTCGCGGAACTTGGTAATTTATGCATGTACCCATTTATCTCGAAAGCCCCATATACTATCAAAAAACGATAAGAACGAACGAAAGTTCTTCAGGGAATTTTTTCCTTATCACTTTTTTACCCACGCATTATTCAGTCAGTAACTATAGAATAAACAGTTCATTATCTTACAAACACTAAATCGATTTTCATAGTTGAAAATTCTTACATTTAAATTTTGCAGTTCATAAATTTTCTTTTGAAACCTGAATGTGCATAATCAATTTATTCTATTCATTATCAAAATTTTTAACCATATCATTTATTATTTTATGGCTAACTTGGTTTGTAACTTCAACATTTATTGAAAAAATACTACTCTCCAGGTAATTCTGAAGTAGCCAACAGAGGAGTTTATTCTGTATCTTGAGTGGGGGTGGAGGAAGTAGCTCTCGCGTACGAGATTCCATGTCTCACTAAATTAGTTTTTATTCCGTATCAGTTTTTATGATTTTTGCAGTCTTTGGTTTCGGAAATTTAGGACAGCCTTTATAATTGGCAGGGTGATTACCCTGGCAGTTTGAGCATTTGGGGGATTCTACTTTATTATGAAGGCAATCCCTCGTGTTGTGTGCTCCTGCACACTTCACGCATTTAGATTTAAGATGGCACGTATCGGCCGAGTGATAAAATTGTCGACAGTTGAAACACTACATCACCGATTTGGATTCTCTGTAATGTTCCACTGTCACGCCAGAAAAAGTTTATTTATCCTATACATAGATGCCCTTTCGGGCTCAGAAAAGATGGTAACTAAAAAAGGAGGCATTGGTTTGCTATATTTGGGGCGTATCATTTGGCTAACTTTGGCCACTTGAAATCCAATGAGGTTTAAATTATTTTCAATATCCTGTATTTTAGTTGCAATGGGGAGGCCCTGAATAACGTATTTCCTGGGTTTTTGGTTCTTGCTTTTAATTATATACTCTATGCATCTATCATCAAAAAGTTTAGTTTGATCTTTATGAGCTTCTGGGGTTTTTACGAATATTTTCAGGTTACGCCAAGCAGTCTTGGTCTCAAATTCATATTTGGAGTTATTTTTTAAATTACGAATGAATTCTATGGGATCATGATCATATCTAGCTAAGATAGGTGGTATTTTCTCAACCGGGGGAACTGTAACTAAGGTCTGCTCAGCCTCCTGGGCGGAGTTAAGCTGAGCGAAGGAATTGCTAGTAATTACGCGGACCGAAGATTCTTGCAACGTAACTTTAGCGTTTTTTTTTTTTTTTCCGGTTTTAAAAATTCTTCTGTTGGCTTTTTTAAAGTTCTCTTTTTTTCTAATTTTTAGTTGTTTCAGCAACCACTTTCCCACTTTATTATAGACAAACTAATTTCATTAATGTCTGAGTGAGCTTAACAATTATTGGAGTTAAAAATAAAAAAGTTTTTCATAACTGAAATTTGTCCACAGAATTTAAAAATTGGAACAAGTGTTTTAAACTTATGTCATAAGGTATCAGTTTTTAGTACATGAAAAATTAATGAAATAGGATATTCGCAAGAGAATAGTTGAAGGCTTTGCCATTGTGTTGAGATACTTTCAAATCACATTTTTTTCAGTCTTTCTTCTTGGTTTAAAATGTTTCTAAATATATTTTAGAAACTAAATAACTGTACTTCAGAAATTAATATTGTACAGGCTATCAATAATGATATAAAATATAACCTAAGATGATCAATGCTTGCAATTTTAAAAATTGCAACTGATTAAATCATATTGCACCATTCTCTCCTAACTTCACATTATGAATACATTAATTCCCAAAGTTTAATACGTCTCCACATATCGACATGTGTATGTAGGAAATTAATTGAAAGAGCTAAAATAAAGCTTTTAAATCATACTTAATTTTCCATAAAACAAATAAGTTTGATGATTTTAACCTAAATAGTGATGATACTACCTATCAATGATATTAAATTTTTTTTTTTTTTTACTATGGTACATTTTTGGAATATCCCTTTTTATTTCAGTCGTCAAAGACTTTTTATGTGTATACATATTTTTTCTCGAAAAATATGTAAGTCAATAGATGGAACTTTTATTTACATTTTTAAGTAATAAAAGTTTATATAAGTAATAAAAATAATTCCTATTACTCAGCATTTTGGGGAATAAGAAATTTATAAAATGAAATGCCTTACAATGAAAATACACACTGAAAGAATATTTACTTTAAAGCAATCGATAAGGTATTTTATGAATTAATCATTTATAATCAAAAATATAAGTTCCATTTAATAAGTCATTGAATTGTATATTTGCAACCATTGAAAAGGAAACATGTAATTAAATTTACATTTGCTTGATTATTGTAACACAAAAACATGAAGTTAGATGTCATTTATTAGTATAAATAAATATAATTCCTAAATTTTTAAATTTTTCATTATGTTTTACTAATTATTATAATCATCAAAAATTACACAAAATATTTGATGAAATATCTTTAGTAATCAAGAATAATTTCAATAAAGAAAATTTTATTTCAGAATATTTACATAATAGCCAAAATTAATTTTAACTACATTGAATTCTGGTTAAACAATATTTATTTAGATGAATTAGGAAAGAGTTTTTATAAAAATAATTGAATACTTCATTTGCTTATAAAAAGCTAAATCCTTGGAATGACTTAAATTTTGTAAACATTTATAATGAACACATTTATATTTACTTTTTCTCAAGTCATGTCAGTACATTTTTTACATATTTCATATTCCTTACAAACATGAAATTAGTAGATTCACATAATTTAAATGTACATTTTTTCATTATTATAAAAGTTGTACATTCAAAATACAGCTGAACATTGTTCTTCTCTCAAAAGATCTAGTATTACATCAGTTGTAATATTTTTTAAAGTAATTATTAATATTGTGAAGTACTTCAGAATAATTAAATGAGGATGTTGAAGCGAATTAATTTGTAGAAATCCCTTTATATACACTAGGACTAATTCAACTAGGACCTACTGTTTTAAGTGGATTCCAAAGCTCTAAAAACATTCCTGCCCAAATTCATGAATTGAAGGCGAAAGCATTAACCATTGAACCTCCATGAGAAAAATCTTTTCATATTAATCATTGACAATGAATTATTTTTGAGAATAAAATCTGCATTCGTTTTTCGAAAGTTGTTTAATACCAAATTTAAGATGTTGTAAAGTTATAACATTCTCCCCCCCCCTCCTTGTAAAGTGAAATTTAACACTATTAGAGTAGGACAGAATTTAACTTAATTTTTTTATACTTTATCCAGTACAATAATTCTTAGATGATATTCTCTGTATATAAATTTTTTTCAATAAAATAAGTATGACAATCTTCCATTAAAATTAAACAAAGAAATTAACTTAACACCAAAATGCTTAACTTTGTTGTCGACACACATTCTATAGTAACCAATTAAAGTCTTTACTCAAACGCACTGTTGAAAAAAGAAAAATCAAGGGCTTTTATACTTGCACTTATAAAATTAATATATTTGTTGGATTAAAATTCCTGTTAAATTAATGTTGTAGTTACCTTCTTGTTCTTCTAGGAAATAAATCTACAAATTAAAAATTCTCAGACTAATCACAAATATTAATTAGAGCTTAAATGACTAAATGTTTTGACCAATCATTTTAAAGAAAACTTTTGATGATTACAGGTTCATAGCAATTATTTTTACGCAGTGAAGTTTCAGGATCTTAATTAAAATCATCACTAACAGTTTATTAAGCAGTTTTAAAAAAACAGAATGACAGTAGGAAAATATTAGTAAGACTTATTATAGCTCAATAGACAATATGCCTTCTTTTGTGATAATAAAATCAATAATATCCCTTCAATATGTATATGTAAAATCACAGAGATAAGTTAAATCGAAAAATGATGTAAATGCTTTTTTTTAACAAGTTGTTCATAAATGTTCATTAACAAAATAATTAAAAGGAAAATAAAAAATGTACTGCATTGGAAGATTGAATTTTAATCTTACATAATTATTTCTCATGACTGATGCAGATATATTGTGCATTCAATAGATTAAAATTTGGACAGGCAAAAATAAATTCAAATTTGAAAGGCTCATAAACTGAACAAGACTAGTAAACAACAATTAAGATGATTATTCATTATCATATTTAACTTCTTGAAAATTTTATTATGATACCTTATAATCCAAAAAATAAAACTATTTGAACTGAACATTTTTATCATAAGAACTAAGGGAGTTTAATTCAAAATATAAATATAAATCTAAATCAACAAAAAATAAATAAATAAAACAGGCGTTTAACATTTTATAACACATAAAATAAGGAAGGCAAAAAGTGGAAAAATTAATACGAGAATAAATGTAGGATTATATAATATCAATAGAAAGTGTATTTAAATGTAAATAAACAACTCAAACTCAATAGCAAAATCGTGCTTTATTCAATTATCAACAAAGGCTATGAGCCATTTCAAGCATATAGGAAAGGCTTTTTCATATCTTAAAGAAAAACACTTCTGTACAATCTTAAATTTCCTTTAGCACAGTTTTTGTATCTGCTAGATAGGAATTTATAATATCGTCCTTTGCAAATAATCTGGCTGAATCTTTGGAAATTCATCACTAATTTTGATGATGTTTCAGCCTTTGGATAATGCTTTTTTTATAATATATACATAAATAAACCACACATTTGTGCATAGTTCAGTCTCTAGCAAGTCACCACACAGCATTGTCAAAACATTGAAAAATACAAAAAGGAAAAATTATTCAAATACAACTTGAAACACTTGAAGAGCATAGCAAACGTAATTTTTTTTTCAGATATCAATCACAATATTCTTAAAAAATATATAGAATTTTATCATGGTTGGAATGAATTATTAACAATATCAATATTTTTCTTTGGCACTGAAAACTATTTTTTAAATAAAATTATTCAGTCATATTAAAAATAATATTTAATTCATCATTTAATTTTTAAAAAATTGGGAAAGTATGAGACAGTATCACAAAATTAACACTAGATTACAGAATATTAGAAAAATTATAGATTTCTATAAAATAAAATTTTTGTCTTACACTTTTACTTATATGATCTACAAAATTCCTACACTTAACAAATTTAATGTATTTTCTTTTTAAACACAATTTAGCTAGAAAATTATAAGCATGAAAGTAAGCAATACAAAAATAAACTTAAGAATTCTCAGAATACCTTTTAATGCTAGCAAGTTCTTTAAGAACAAAGATCTGATAAAGGATCCATTCCAACACATGATATGCATAGTTAGAACATCTTAGGAATAAGGAACATATTCAAAATATACTGACATTTTTTATAAAATGAGCAAATCAAAGTAAGAAAACAAATTTTTACACACATTATAAATGGAAAAGAAAGCTAATTTTTCTCTTTATATTAAGTGACCATATTAACGCAGCTACAATGTGTTAGGTGTTTTAAGAATCATCCGAGTCTGAAGAACTAGAAGTAGTATTTTCTGTCGGTGGGGGCACACTTGGAAATGGTGCAAGACGGAGAGGGCTCAAATTCGAAAGAAGATTACGACGCATACCATTTTTCTTTAAAATCTATAAATAAATTTAAAATTTTAATTTCAAACACATAATAATTTGATCAACATTTAATATATATCCAGTGCTGGATTATACTTAGATATATGTATAATCATGTTCCAATTATATACTATCTCATAAAAATGAATCTTATTTTTATAAGAATCTTTTTAGTAGAAAAATTTCCACATTTCAATCAAAATAAAGGGAATATTAAATTACTGAACACAACTATATTTCAAATTTTTATTTAAATTAAATATTATTTCAAACTTTCCTGAAATTATACAAAATTAAAAGTTATATTCAATGAAAACCAATGCAATAGTCAAGGAAAAAAGGAATATTTTCACACAGCAATTTTTAAAAAATAATAAAATTTTGAAAGTTTATGTACCTTTTCTGATCGCAATTGGAATTCTCGTAATTCATCTTCTGTTAAAGGAGCATAATTTTCATCATCTGATACTTCTCCTTTCCAACCCATTTCACGCAATAATCTACAAAAAACAGTTGTGAAATTTAAAAATATTATACCTTTATCAATATAAAAAAATCCTATCATTCATTTCAAAATTAAATTAAAAATAATACAACACAGCAAAAAACTATAATATTAAAGATTATATACTATCAAAAAATGTTTAAATAAAAATTAGCATATCAACAAAATTCTGCAAATGAAAAATAGCTAGTTTTATTTTCTTCAAAATCTTGAAAGCAAGCAATCACAGGAGTATTTCTATGCCATTAGCTTACATCAAGTGCTTTATAAATTCAAGATAGTCTCAATTATTCAATCATATTTTATAAATTAAATGTTAACATTCTTATTTTTTAGTTAAAAATTTCTTAAAATAAATTTAGTTGTTATTTTGAAAAGATACGAAAACTAAATATTTAAGAATATAATGGAAAACATAAAAATCCATTTACTTAAATACTTACATTTAAATATAAATAACTGACACTAAAAATATCAATTACAAAGTTTTCTTTAAATGTTTATGCACTTTAGTTTGATACATATTAATATTTATTTTACAAATTACTGTTATAATAATTACCCCTAAATACTGTATAAAATTCATTAATGAAATTTAAAAAGGATATAAATACTCATAGTCAAGAAATAAAACAAGTTAATTTATAATGTATTACCTTTCTTCTGCTTCTAAAGAACTGGATAAAATGCTTTTTTCTTTTTCATCACAATCATTAAATGACAATTTTGAAATATCAATGCTATTTACATGAGGTTCTTCAGAGGAGCTTTGAGTTGATTCCTACAGTTAAATTTTTTTAATTAAAAAAGAACATTTAAAAATATAATTTCAAAATAAATATGAAATCTACAATATATATGTAAATAAATTAATAAAATAAACTTCATAGTTACATTGTTTTTGTTGCAGTCATTTTTCTCTAAGAAATCCCGTTCATTCTCGTCTTGCTCTTTTTTCTCATTACGAAGGGCTTTCAAAAATTCAGATTTATTTCCAGGTGCTTTAGGGTGTTTTACTAAAATTTCCATGGAATGAGTTGATGGAGCTGGTGCATTGGAGGACTTCTGATAAGAGAAAAATTACATTTTAATATCATTTATAAGACTAATAGATGCACTTAGGTGCAAATGTAAAATACTTTCACTTATTTCTCTGATTGCAGAAATTCAAAGAATGAAATAAAATCATAAAATTATTAAAATAAAATCATCACTTCTTCAAAAATAAAACATCATTTTTAATGGCATAATTTTTTGATAAAAACTGGAAAAGAAATAAAGTTTCAAACTTATTGATAGCAATTTTTGAAAATAATCAGGTACAGATGTCACCACACTGTTTTGTCTCATTTTGTTTTTATTTTTGTGATGAAACTTTCAATGAAACACTAAACAAATGGTTTTTGCACAAGAGAAATAGTTACATTTTTAGTACAAAATTTATTAAATTGGATTTTTAATACATGTGTATACTTTTTTTAAATAGTGCAAATTAAAATTTAACATAAAGTATGCACAACATATTTTATTATAAATATTATTACATTTGAAAAAATAAAATGATAATGCTATAAATATTTGTTTCTTTCTTACTCACAAATATTTTTCTCTTTTGATCAAGTCCAAATTTATAATGGGATTGAATTAATTTAAAACACTAAAAAATAACTTTTGAAAACACATTGCTAATTTTTCACATTGTTTTTGTATTTAATTTTTCTTTCTATTATTATGCAATTAATTCCTTTAAAGGAAATTAGGTTGATTGGCCACTTTTTGTACTTGACAAAGACTAAAATTTTGAAGTGGATGTCAAATCACTACAAACAGATTAAAAACAAATAAGAATCAAACCTATGAAAAGAAAAGTTACATGTTAACAATGCAGCTACTAGATCATCATAGCAAAAAGGGAAGAAATAATTTTATTCTCCATTTTTCCCTTCTAATCTATAAATACGTTCACATTAGTTTTAGCATTCTTTTCAAAAATTTAATTTTTAGTTACTTATACAAAATGATTTCACATTTCCATTCTTAAAAATGATGAAATTACAATACATTTATGAGTTTATTGAGAAAGTGTGCAATAGGAATAAAAAACCACTTATAATTGAAGAATGAATTTTTTTATACATCTGCTTTTTTGTGCATAAATAAAATAAGAATATTTAGCCGTTATATCTTAAGAACAGCAGAAAGAAAATGCTGTAATAATGGAGATAACAGTAAATAAGACCACATACTAATCATTAACATAGGCAAAACAGATCATTGTGGACACTGATCTTTCCCATTCCACCCATTCTCCAGCAATGAACCTCTAGTTTTTAATTTTAAGTTGGGCAAAATTTTCATATAAGATGCCCTTTGATAAGCGGGAACTTATTCTCATGTGCCTTCACAGCTCTTTCTACTTAGTTTTAAATATTTAATACTGTCATCTTTGTAAATTCTAGATTTTACAATTACCTTTTCCCCCAGGTATTATTTTCTAAAACAGCATCAAAAATAATTCTTTCAAAACTTTTCCTTCTAAAGATTGATAGTGTATTTCCTCCATCATTCAAGCCTCTATCTGAGGCATAGGTCAAAATTGATGTTATTAAAAGCATGTACAACAGAATTTTTGTTTTCTTTATTAAAAGGGGTTTTAAAAAGTGCATGAATGGAAGAATAGCAATTTGTAGTAATACTATTTTTGATTTTAGAATTAGTATTATTTTGATCTTAGAGCTCAGATAAGTAAAATTTTTAAACTTCAAATTTAAATGGGTCAATCTCAAAAGAATTAGGAGTTTTCTTCTTTTTTTTTCCACAGTGCATATATTTTGTTTTTTCCTGAGCTTCGATTTCCTGACTAGATTCTTTAATGTCATAAAGACTTCTTCTAATCTAGCTGCAGATTTCGATATATCAATATCATCAGCATACATAGGGATATGTACTGATTTATTAAATATAAGTACCCCTTGTGTTAAAACAAGTACCTCTTATATTTTTCTCAAATGCAAAATTGAAAAGGTGGCATGCAAGTGCATCTTCTTTGCCATACTCCCCTGCAAATCTCAAAAGCTACAGATATCTCGCAAAAAGAGTAATATTCAAAAACTTAATTACTTTAATGGAGCATAAAATTCTAATAAGCTTTAACAACTCAGCTCTATCAATCATATCATAGGATGCCCTGAAATCCACAAACAAGTGATGGGTTTCAATTCCATACTCTCTACACTTCCGTAGAGTTTGTCTCAAAGTAAAGATCTGATCATCAGCAGATTGTCCTTTTCTATGTGAAACCACACAATCACCAACAGACTCCATAATATGAGACAGGCAATTAAGTAAAATATTAGAGAAAATCTTATAAGCAACACATAATGAACTTGTTCCTTTGTAATTCTCACAGTTCAATACATACTCCTTTTTTATTTATATCACATAGAATATATATAGTATTGTTTACACTTGGAAGGAAAAATTTGTTTTCCCCAAATAGATTGCATGACTTCTGAAACACATTTTGTCAGAACTTTTTCACCACATTTTATTAGTTCAGCACAAATAACATCTGATCCTGCTGTTTTATTATTTTTCAGTTTATTAATGGAAAAGACTGAGCCTCTTCAATTGCTGGAAAATCAAAAGCCTGATTCAGTCATTTAAAATGTAAAATGAAAATCATTTGTCACATCAGAGTTAAGCAAGTTGCTGAAATGCTCAATCCAACTATTTAGATTTTATCTCTTTCACCAACAAAAGTTCCATTTCTATTTTTACCAAGTTGTTATAGGTTTAAGTCCCTGTGCCCTCATTAATTGTCTAGAAGAAAGCTTTGCTTTCATAAATGAACTTAAGGAGTTGGACTTTGTTAATCTGATTTTCTCTGTAAATTTTTTTATATATTTTCTTCCCTTTAGATATATTTTATTATCAAGAACTCTTCTTATAAATTTTTTAATCTGCATTTACTTTATTTTTATTAGCAATTCTACATACATCATATTCATTTCCTATTCTTCTTGGAGGAAGAAGAATAAAGGCAAATGTGTAGGGTATATGTGTACTGTGTATATTAGGATGTTGTAAAAATTTTAATTTAAATAATATACATACCTTATTAGTAACTTTCAAACTTTCTTTAACAGGTTTTTTCATGACAGTACTTTTGGCAGGGATGAGAGCTCTGCAATTTGAAGAGCTGCCTTTGGCAACCGAAGTGACGATGACAGTGTGCGGATTGATAATGCTGGAGATGGTACTTGAGGATTTCGTAAGAGGTCCAGATGATGAAGATGCTAAAAAAATGACAAATATATTATATAAATAAAGCAAATGTATTAAAAGAGAAATCTAAACTAAAAAATTGACATAATTTTATAAATGAATAAAAGTATAGAACAATTTTGAGGCCATTTACATTATTCATCATAATTATGCACAAAACATTTACTATAAAATATTCCTTCAAACAGCCTTAGATGAACTTAACATTAAAATTAACTTTAACATCACGGCCAGACTTAGTATAAAATTTACACAAATTAATATTAAAAAGGAAGTGACATAAGAGCATTTTTAGTATGAAAAGTAAATAAAAATAGTCTTTATTGCAAAAAATAAAATATTCTAATTCCTTTTTTTAAGAATATTTTAGAATACACATGGCAAATATTACAATAGTAGTAAATGAAATCAATCTTGAAACAATTATTGTGCATAAAAAATAGCCTTTAAGATTATTAAAAGAATGTTACCTGGACTTTTTCTGGAGCTCTCACAAGAATTCTCTCCCTTTGCAGGTTTTTTAACAAGCTGAATCTTTTTTCCAATTCCAGTATTATGAACTTTGATATTCCTAGGTTTTTCTAAAAATATAAAATATTTTATATAAAAAATTATTATTTTTTATATAAAATATTAATAAAAAACATAGATTTTAAAAAAATTTAAATTTATTATTAAAGTTAATAAACAGAATCCAATGAATTAAACTAAAAAATCTGAACAGTAATGTGCAAAGATATGCACTATTTATTTAATTGCTCACATGATTTATGCACACAATAATGAGGAATTAGCCTGATAATTTATTAATACACTTTATTTTACATACATTATTTTATCTAATGTTCAATAATAAAATATTATAATCTCTTAATGACCGATGATTAAAAAACATAACTTAAGCCACAAAATATCAAAATACTTAAAATTTTATATTTAATAATATTAAAAGTTATAAAATGGATAGCAAATATCGAAAATTGAAAGATACAAGAATAGACAGAATTGAAAAGTACAAGAATAGATAAAACATTTATATCTATTCTTGTACTTTAGCAATACATTCAGCACAAAAGCAGCTAAGACGGAATTACTACAATATAATATTCTTTAATTATAATAAATTCCTTAGTAACATAAATATTAACAAAGCAAATGCCGATTGCTTCTGTAATGACCCGAAATACATTAAATTCGTAGCTTGTACTTTTGGACATATAATTACCGGAAATACTGATATCATATTGAATGCTAAATTAAGAACTATTGTTAATAAAGGTATTAAATTTAGACCAGTTAATTATTATAACCATAAACAAATTCTTAAATTTTTTCTCAATGATATCGATAGATTTATTTTTAAGACTTCTAATACTTTTTCTCACAGTGGAAATGGAATTTTTACTGCAAATTTAAAGAAAATGTAAATAATTTAAAATTTAAAGAAATAAATAAGAAATATCTAAGAAAGTATACAAAAGAACTACAAAAACTTTTCATTATTACTCCTGTAGATAAAGCAACAAATAATTATGCCTTTTTATGTAAAAAATTTTACTACCAATTATTAAATGAAGAAATATCTAATTCAACTACCTATAAACTCATTAATTCAAACAAAGCAACAATATTAAAAAAAAATTCTTGCCTTTGCTAAAAAACTCAAAATATAAATTTTAATATTCCAGGTATTACAGTTTATCCAAATTTCCATAAAAACCCTGTTAAATTTTGGTTTATTACATGAGGATGTGTAACACTTATGCAGACAAATTTGGTAATTTATTTTCTTATTATTCAAATATAATTTTAAATAACATTACTAATTCAAATAATACATGGATAATTACAGGGGTGTTTGTGGGACCCCAAAAAATCCCCGGAAACTTTTACGGACTTACTACCGACACTTTGAAATTTCGAGAAGGGGGGGGGGAGAAATGAAAAATTACAATTATGAAGTATTGAATGACCTAATTATTGCGTTTTCTGTTTTCAATTTAACAAACAAAATTACCCAGATCAAAATAAATAATTCATTATTATTCCTACTTCCTTTTGAACGACGATCCCCGGAATTTCCGGGTATCGAAGTTCAAAATCCCCGGAATTCTGGGGTTTCCCCGGAGCACAAACACCCCTGTAATTAAAAATAATAAACCTATTATTGAATTTGTTTCTGCCCATAATAGTAATGTTGTTTCCTCTTATGATTTTAAGGACTTATTCATTAGCATTCCACTCAAAAAAAATTTTGATGTTATGTTTTATTTTTATGATTTTAGTTCAGTATTAGATATTGATATAAATTTTAAGAAAGACCTTAGTTTGTTTGGCATTTATAATAATAATATTTCTTACGGAGAAAAGATTTACATACAAACTAACTGCATTCCTCAGTGATCTTTTCAAATTCTCAATTCCACTAGCAAATCTATTTTTACACTATTATGAAAATTCTTTTGTTACACAAATGCCTTTTGCATACTGATATATTGATGATTTCATAATTTTTAATTACTTAGAATTTGATAAAATTTACAAAAATATATATCCAGAAAAATTAAAATTAATTAAAACAAATAACAATAACTTAAAAACTGAATTTTTTGATATTTTAATTACTATAAAAGATAATCATTTATACATTGACATATATGATAAAACTAATGATTTAATTTCAAGGTTAATAATCTTTTGGAATTCAAATATTTCAATTAAAATTTATATATATATAAGAATGTTATTTTCAATCAACTTAATAGAGTCTATAATATATGTAATAATTTAAACAATATCAATAAGCAAATAAATAGAATAGAAAATATTCTAACTTATAATAACATTCCAATCAACTTTATTAAACACTATTTGGCTAGAAGAGCATTGCTTATAAGAGTGAAGTAAGGCGTAGTTATACACTACAGAAGGGTCACCCAAGCCTTGAAGGTCTTATCAGAAGCTTGAAATGTATGCCAATAGTGTTTACAATCAATCGATAAATTTATGTATTTGATTTACATGTAGTATTTGGTACGGCTCTTGCAGACTTGCATTTGTATTTGGATCTGGATTTAATTTTGATTATTATAATTAAATGTATTTTGGCAACATTGGATTTTAGCTTATATATTTAAGCTAAAATATATTTGGCTTAACTTTTACTTCTTTTATTCTGATTTGATATTTTGGTTTTAAGTTTTTGGTGTGGCTTTGGGGTGTACTGGCTTCTTTAAGACTATGACTTGGGCCAGTGCAGAAAAGTTATATTTTGTGCTAATGTGGTCAACACCCCCTGATGAAGCTGGCCATGTTGGTATTTCGTTCCATTTTCTATTTTCTTTGAAATTTTAAAATATAAACTGAACATTTTTCCAAATGTTTACTATATTTCATGTTTTTAATGTATTGTTTTCCATCTGGTTTTTGACTAACTTTATAAATATATTATTATCCATCTAGTATTTGATTATTATTCTACATCTAATATTTGATTATTAATTTTATAAAATGTATTATTAATTATATATATTTATTAAATGTAAGAACACTTAAGTTTTATAAATTCAGATAATTAACTTAAAAAAGTTATATTTTCCTTATAAGAGCTTCTTTTAATAATGTAATAAAAGCATTCATTTTCCTTTGATATTAACCAACATCTATGCTTAAATATAAAATATTAATGAATATAATTTCTTTGTTATACATGAAAATGAAATTTAAAAATAACTACATGTCTATTACACATTTTTAACATTTAATGCATAATTTAAGCTTAACTTTTCTTAATTTTTATTTTCTTAAAACAAATATTTCAATTGCTATCAAAACAGGAGGGTGCATATATGCATTTCGTACGGACGAAAGTAAGAGCCAGGCGGTGTTTATATGCATTTTAAGCTGGAACAATTTTTAATAATCACTAGATGGCACTATATGTCCATTACATTTAAACTGAACGTAGTTTTAGTGTTCTGACCTTCATTTTTTTCGCATTCCTGCTTTTTTTGGTATTTTGATTATCAGCTGTGGGTGGGGAGAGAGGAAATCTCAATGTAAACAAACACAACTCGGCTCTTCAACTATCCACGTGATTTAAGCATTCTCGCTTCTGATAGCTCTCAGAACACATTTTTTATTTTGTTTTCGCTACTATTGGAAGTCTTTTAGGGTTTTAGCGTCAGTTTCGTTATAGTTTTTACTGCTTTCGGTTATATTTGCTCACCTTTCTTGTTATTTTGAAAATTCTCGGCTCCAGATTATTATGGCGAGGA
This sequence comes from Latrodectus hesperus, assembly GCA_037975125.1. Lineage (NCBI taxonomy): Eukaryota > Metazoa > Arthropoda > Arachnida > Araneae > Theridiidae > Latrodectus > Latrodectus hesperus. The sequence continues at coordinate 28,086,580 of CM075860.1, read as the reverse complement.
TTATCTGGTAGGTATTTTCCTACCCTTAATTTGAACAAAAAGGGAGAAAAAAGTCGCAGAAAGTGCATTGTTTGCTCACAAACCGTGATGAAAGAAAAGAAAACACAACAAACATTTTATACTTGCAAATAATGCAATGTCGGACTTCGCATTTCTCCGTGATTTGAGATTTTCCATACTTGGTCTTCATTTTAAATTGTTATTTTTTCTTGTTTATAGCCCTTGTAGAGTTTTTATTGATTTGCAAATATGTTGAAGTATTTTGTCAATTAAAATTTAGGAAAAACTAGAATTGCACTGTCGAAAATTATTTCTCAAAGTAAGCAACTTTTTTATATATATATATATTTTCATATAAATTGAAGGAAAAAACATTATTAAAGTCTAGTTTTAATGTTATAAGATAGATTATGTGATAATCTAAAATGCTACCAAAAATCATGACAATAGGACTTTAACTTTATTATTTACGAATTTTTTTCTAAAATTAGGCTTAGCAAAGAAAAACCCCCGTCCTGTAATATCATTCCTTTCACTTCAGCTTCGTCCTGAACGTGCGTCTTAAGCAAAGGTGCCCCGTCGTGAAATGGTTAAAAATATTAAAAACAAAGAAAATCTTGAAATTGTTGTTCAAAATAAATATATAAAAATGAAAAGGATTGTTATAGATTATAGTTAAATATTTTTAAGTGTATGTTTAATATAAAAATATTAATTCTTCATAGATGTGATTGAATTGGTTATTCTTCATTCTTTACAACCAAACTGCTTATGGAAAACCCACATTCAAGACAAGCTTGACCATGAGAGAATAGTAAATAAATTTTTTTTTATAAGTAACAATATTTTATCTGTAAAGTAAAACAAAAGGAACTAATAGGATCAAAATTATACAGATACTTCAAATAAGCAATGAAGCTTTTTCATGATATTATAAAATTCTTTAGACACAGTCACAAAAGCTTTAGTACTTAACTATATTTGATATGTTACTTATAACAGATTGAAAACCTAAGCATGAAATGTACCATACTTGAAAATCCTTTATACAGCAAGCGCATAATTTTACAAACACTTGCGTTTTTACCAATTAGTGCCAGTCTCAATCCTAATTGAATAGACACAATGTTAATTTTATTTCCCATTTACGAACTAAAATTTTAAAGCATTTCTTTAAAATTTTAGTTACCTGATGACTTCGGAGAAGACAAGTAACTCATGTATGAACTCAAATAAAGAATCACTTTGGTACAGAAATTTCTTTTGAGGATATTTTGTACATACACTCACATGATATGTATGGAAGAAAATCGGGTGATGAAATTACTGAGATAATGAATGAGAATAGAAAAGAGCTTTCAGCTATCCAACAAGAAAAATGTAGTGCCAAGACCATCTGTAAAACAAACAGCTGAATAGCTAATAGCCAGCCAAAGCACTTTTTCGAAAGAAAAACAAAATGCTTTTTTACATTTTTTTAAAAATCAGATTAACTGCGGCGGCATATAACAAGCACGACGAAATCTTAAGCTTTTTTAACAAATAATCCTGATTATATGCAGTAAAATATGGTTATTTATTTACAAAGAAAAAGTAGTTTGATAAAAAAAAAATCAGATTTTAATAATCTAATACATGATTTTTCTATTCTACAAACTATAAATTTTAAGTACTGTTTTACCTGTCCCTACAAGTTCATAGAAATGAGCATCTACTGAACTAACATGTTTTTTATTAATTTGTTTGTTGTACATATTAAAAGCAATTTATATTTAAAGTAAAATTCCATCCTTTATTTCTGAATAATATCACACTTTTACATTCAAGTTTATATGTAATATAGCTGCAAATTTTTTCCTCTCCTTAAAAATTTTAAAATAAAAACAAAAATTCACGAAATTGATATTTTTCTAGCAAAATAAATAAATATTAATATATATTTTAATAAATGAAAAATTTACAGTAGCTGCTGAAGTCAAACATGAAATTCCAGGATGAACTATACAATTCTGGAGTAACTATACAAACTTTGTATACATCAATAGTTTATTTAAATGATTAAAACATAATATTAAATTAATTAACTTACCCCATGCACTTCCATTCAAAGCTGGAAGAGTGCTAGGCTCCTCTGAAATGTCACCTTGAAGAGATGGCTAGTGGAAATATATATAAATATATATATATTATTAAGTCAGAATACAGAAAGAGAAATCCAATCAATCAGATGCAATTTTTACTCACAAATTCTTGGTTAAAATTATTGCTGGTCACTCCAATACCCCGTCCATCAGCAATGCCATTGTTACTTACACACCCATTGTCATGTAATTTTCCTTTACCTTTGTGACCATAATAGCCACCACCATTCTTTGTCATGTGTTTAGGAGCATCAGACTAATAAAAGAATTAAAAAATAGTATCTCAAAAACTTATATATATGCATCGAACAAAAATATATGAACACTAAAAACAAAATTTAAGCATTTCAGATACAGAAAATACAATGGTTAGTGGATTTGTTGCACTGTCTACTTTAACCATTGACAAATTCTACTTTGACCAAGATCTAAGGTTTAAAATGATTTTGGACCACCATAAACATCCACACTCAAAGTTGGGATTAAATCTAAGAACTATTGGGTAAACCAGAATATCACTAAAACCATCTAATTTACATCATACAAAAAATTTATATATGAAGCAGTTTCATTAGCTCATACATATATAAGTAATAAATATTAATTCTTTAACAACCAAACAAATATGCCTTTGTTTGGCAGTTATAGAATAAATTGTATAGTATTTTTTTAATTCGTTCAATAAATCAGTTAAGATGTTCATTATATTTGTCATTATGAATTTGATAGAAATAAACTAGCTGTAATGAATAATTCTTGTGACTATATTTTTCATTTTAATCAACACACATAAAAAACTGAAGACATACTTTCATATATGTATGCAAGTACATGTTGCTGTTTACTAAAACATCAATATTTTTCATTTCAGAGATGATATAAAGAATAAAAAAATATTTTTTTATCAAAAATATTTAATGCAGAATTATTGCCAAATATTTACATTTTCATAATGTTAAATAAAATATTATGATATTAAAAAGTCCAATAATGAAAACAATATTGAATTGAAATTTAAAAACTAAGTATATCGCCAAACCTTCTACTGATTTGTTATTTTAATAACCATTTGTCGCGCATCTTGATTTTATATTGTATCATAAATAATATTTTCCTGTATATAATCCACTAATTATGTATTAAAAAAGTTTCAAATTTTGTTCTGCGCATTTTACACTGACATGGATAATTTGATAAAAAACCTTCCCCATCTTCTTACAATAAAGTTTTGGAAAAAAATACTGTTTATGTTTCATAAAATAAATAACAGATGGCTGACTTATTTCATTTAAAATCACTTTTGCTCAATTACATTCAAGAGAGAATTTGATTCCTCATAAAGATATTACTGTTGCAAAAACAGTTGCTGTCATCGCTTCACTTTTTGTCTTGTCCTGAGTTGTTTTGTTCTGAAAATACTCAAGTTTGTATATCATGTGGAAACAAAAACTTTTAAATTACACAGCTTGTTTTAAACTAAAAGCTATAGAGAAGGCAAACAGAAAATGGTGATAAACATGTTAAAGTAAGATAAAAAAAAAAGTATGTGTGGTACAAAATAAGAAATGTATCCAATGCACAATTAAAAAATTATCCATATCTTTAATTTAATTATTAAAGAATACATCGATATATTTGACATCGACATATTTTTAAAAAATACATCGAATCTCATTTTAAAAATTAATAAAAACATAAAAACTGACACGTTTTACTAGTTCCTCGTAATTATCTCGATCTTGTACTTTTATCTCAGTTTATCGCACTTTGCAATGAAGTGGATTCAAATTAATTTTTCATGATAAACATTTCTTTTGTATAAATTATATTTTTAATTATATTGTGTATTTTTTATTTTATGTGACACTTACATTACCAAAAATATATTTTCGACGATTCTTCAAAAACATTTCAGCGAATTATACAATGCTTTTTTTTTTACTCAGAAAAAAGGCCTTGCGGATAATACACCATAGGATTATATTCAAGAAAATATGGTAATTAAAATGCAAATAGAATCATGAGCTTCTTTTGATGATTTTTTTTCTTCATATTTTTAAAGAATGAAAATTTTTTTAACTCTTTAAGAATTTCTTACTTACTTTTGCATATGAAAGTGAAATGCGGAAGTCATGTCTACTATGTGGCCTGCGTGAAAGAAGCGCTTGATTATTACAGGGTGATCCATTGAAACCATTATCCATTCCATAATAATGAACATTGTTGACTGAAGAGTATGAATCATCGTAATCTATAAGAAAGTAAATTTTAAAGTAAAAGTTAATGCTTACTAAGTTTTCTATTTTAGCATTACAATTTTAATTTTATAACTAATTATATTTCATCCAAAAATTTTAGAAGGAAAGCAATGTGACAAACGAATAAAACAAAATTAATTTTAAAAATTATTTTTTTAAACAAATTACTCCATATTATATAAACATTTCAGACATTAAACTTTTACAAATGCTTTCAGCCATTATATAAAATCAACACAAATGTTTTGATACAACACTGAACACTAGTGTAAGTGGTAGAGATTCTAGTAAGAAAATATGCGAAGATAGCTACAGAATTAATAAAAATAAAAACTAATATTCTTAAGATATGACATTCATTTTTTAATTACTCATTTAAGCAAATAATTTTTAGATAAAACATCATTCATTTTTCTTTACAAATTAATATCACCATGAATCTAAAAAATCTTGAAATTAAAAACTACTCAAACTATCATAATTCAGCACTTTTAAGATTTCGTTAAATTGTCATGCTATTAAAAAAAGAAAACAATTGGGTCAATTTTCATTATTTTTTATTTTCTGGAGGAATTTATTGACCACACTGATAAAGATTCATCATTTTTTATATAATGCACCATATTACTTTTAAATATTTATTTAAGAGCCTACTAGATAAGAATTAAATTTACTATTTTCAAGACTTTCACTTCACTCTAAGGAATTCAGAGGTCAAAAGAATAATTATTAATTATTGAAAAGCAAAGTAGAATTATTTTTAATACCCACTTCAAAATTAATGCCTGACCAATTAGGAGTGAAATAATTATATCACAATATTTTGTAGGAACCAAACATTTACAAACACATGTCAATATTTCATTATCAGCCATAATACTTTAAAATAAATCACATGAAAATCGATTGCCTATCTTTGAAAGGAAGATTTTAAGGAAAATTTATGGGTGCGGCGAACATCAATACATCGAGGCACAGATTCAACAGTGAACTGCATAAGATGTATAGAGAGGCAGATTTCATCAACTACATAAGAATCAACGGAATGAAATTTGCCAGGCACCTGTGCAGAATGAATCCTGACTCTTTTACATCAAGAGTTTTTCACTCTAAACCAATCAGCACCGGGAAAGAGGGAGACCCAAACTTAGATGGATAGACTCATTCGATGAAGATTTCAGAATTATAACGGTCAAAAACTGGAGGTCTATTTCTAAAGCAAGATCAGAATGGAAGAAGATTCTGAAGAAAGCCTTGGCCCTCAAGGGGCTGTCGAGTCAATAAAGAAAACGAAAACTACGTTAAAATAACAAAGGAAAGAACAAAAACACTAAATCCTGCAAATACTGAAAGCTAATTTCTCATTAAAGGTTGAGAGTTAAATGCATTAATGAAAATATTTAAGCTAAAATATTCTTTGAATATTTTAGAAATTAAAAATACAATTTCTTTCAAATTGGCTTTATTAGGGGTACAAGGTGAAAATGGAATGTGACTGGGAAAAAACATAGTTTAGACACATTATATATATGTGCAATTAATTAGGGTTACACAACAGTTACTCAAAATACATTAATTCTAACTGATTTTAATTAAATAGGGTTGGTTTTCAAAGAATGCTTTTTATGACATAGGTATAAGCCATGTTTTTTAAAAATCTTTCAATTTTACTTTTTAGATAATGAATTTGAAAAACAGATTTTTTAAATTCCATTTTACTTCTCTTATATAATTTCCACCCATGCTTTCTTAGGAATCTTTTTAAAAATACAATTTTATTTAAAAAATAATAAAAATTGTATCACAAATTCAGAATAAATATTTAAAATAATGATGGCTTTTTATTATTATATATAATTAAAAATACTATTACATTCATATATATTTAAAAATAGCTAATTTAAAAAGTTTATATTTACAAATTAATAATTTTTCAAACAAATGGAGTTGGTTGGTTGGGTTTTTTGGCGCAAGGTCCAAAAAAGACAAGCTGCGCCACAAATTAATGGAGAACCATATAGCAATTAACATTTTGCAACTTTTATAAAATAAATGAAAATATTGACTTCAATGATTTACAGAAGAATAACCTTACTTTAAATAACAGAAACATTCTAAGACTAAAATTAATTCAAAGAGAAGTAATAAACATAAAGCACATATAAAACAAATATTAAAAACACATATCATACCATCCCTATCTTTGCGACAGTCATTAAAATATGATTGATAAGCTAAAGGGTCACTTTCTTTATTATGGCGGTTGAAACCAAAACTATGCTCATCTCTACGACTAGTATGTCCGCCACGCTCGCTGGATGCACCAGAGGGCTTCTAAAATTATTAATAAATAAAAAAATTTATTAATACTTCTATTGGCATTGTAAAATTAATATTAGAAATAATCATAATAAAAAATTAATAAGTTCTAATAATGGTCATTACATTTTAAATTTAATTTGTTTATATGTTTAAATACTTAACTAATACAATCATAAGGAAACATTCAATTATAAATCTTATATTATTTTATAGCAAACCTAAACAAAAGAACCTACATTAGGATTAATGCTTAATATTTTGTGGGGCAACAAATATGTTCTTTTATGAATTTTCTAAATAGTAATAGAAAAAAATTCTAGTGAAATGTTTTAATATGTATGAATTTATAAATGAAAATTTTGATAATTAAGCATTCAATACACTTAAATATCAGCACAAATACAGTGGCAATCAAAAGAATTTTTCTCCAAAATTAAAATAAAATAAAACTTGAAATTAGATAATTATATCAAATAACTACTATATGACAAAAAAACTTTTGCTAGGAATTTTTACTAGTTTAATATTAAATTTTGTAGATTAAAATAAGAAATTAGAATGATTACAGAAACAAGTGAACTAAACCAGAAATATAAGGGAGGACAGAATGAGATTTGCCTATTAATGCATCAGATTTTTGTCTTATAAGCTCTACAAAAAAATTGCCAAATGCAATTTTTTTAAAGAAAATTTCATTTTGATTAAAAAAATTCTAAGCTGTGATTTAACTTCTTTTTAAATGTAATGAAAATTTTAAATTATAAAAAAATTTAATATTTAATGGATAAAATTAAAATAAATGATATTCATTTTAATAACTCTTTATAAACATTTTGAAGTAAAGCATGTAAATATATGATTTATTTCAAAATGTTTATAAAGAGAGTAAAAAATGAATTTGTTTTAAAAAAATTCTTTAATTTCCTTCCTTAAAATATAGAAATACTTACAAAACTATTATATGTGGGTATCTTGAGCCACGCTGGTGCAAAATCATGTGCAGGAGGGTTTTTATTCGCCATCAGTGGATGTACCCAACAAAAATCATGATAGGCTCTGAAACATAAGGGAAAATAACAGATCATATAATGTATAATATCAATACTAAATAGATCTTAAAATATTTTTAAAATTCACAGTAAAAAATTTGTGTTAAACTTTAAGATTAAATAAAAGTAACCCCAATTTATTTTAAGAAAACTAAAAATACTTTATTTTACATGTGACAACATGCACCAAAAATATATTTAAGATAACTTTTATCATTAACTACAAAGATCTCTAACAATTTAGCATCAAACTATGTTATAATAAAATTATATATCATTATATATAAAATATTGCAGTTTAGCATCATACCCTATCTCGAAACATAATTAAATTATACAGCCATGTAGAACAACTCAGATATTCTAAAACTTTCTTAACTTTGAAGAACTGTTAAATCATTATTGTAACTTATATATATATATAACTTTAATAAAGAACTAAGAAATGACTAAAAAATGTCTGTATTATTCAAACTGATCAGTGTAACAAGTATCTTTTCAAGTGAAACAAAAACAAAACAAATTCACCTTATTGGATAGGTGCTTAAGAATTTTCTGTGCTTCCTCTCAATTACATGTAAAGATAACTCATTAAGAAAATACTTCTATAAAACAATATGCAGTAAATATAAGAACTCCCTGCAACAGCCTTCACAGTAATATGTTTAGACATTTTAAAAAGTAAATGAAGATAAATTTTTCAGCCAATTTTTTCTTTAGGAAATAAACAAAATTAGTTCAATATAACAACTTACTAAAACATGATTTATTATATAGATTAATCAAAAATTATCAAGCATGATTTTCTGAATTTTTTATTTGTTAAAATAATTATTTGGTAACATTCCCAAGGCATAGATCTGAGGTTCGTTCCTCAGGTTAAGCAAGGTCGACTAGGCTTTTCATCCCTTCAGTGAGTACACTAAGTGCTTGGGAACTAAACACTGGAGTCTCCAGACATTAGTTCACATTAGGTTGACCACCTAATCGGGATATATGCTTTACACCCCAGGACCTCTTGGTCATGATAACAGAGAAGGACGCTGTAGGCCTTGGCCCACGTGGAGGTTCGTGCCAGAGTTTAGTTTAAATTTGATAAATATGCCATTAATTGAAAAATTCACGTTACTTCTCATTCGTCTACTGCACTTGACCAAAATAATAAGAAAAAGCAGTTAGCGAAATTGAGTGAACAGAAACTTTCGAAATTAAGAACATAAAAGATTTAAGTAATAAGATACTTAGAAATGATTAAAATAATAATTCTGATCAATTAAACATTTATTTAAAATTGGTTAAAAGAAATATGAGTAATTAGCTTTTATGTAACACATATTTATACTTAATTAGCTGCTACTTTGTTTATAAAAATTAATACATTGTTGTAACTTTTTTCTATAAAGTATTAAAAAGATGATAACCTGCTGGTTTCCCAGTCGAAAGCCTCTTAGCTAAGCTGGATTCAGCCGCCACCTTGTGCTTTTGTGTGGAATGAAAGAGTAAAATAATGAAAATGCAACCAGTTTGGATGATTTATCACAACCACTGCAGTGGGGAGTTAAAACATTATAAGCAGCTCCTACATTTGGAACTAAAGTGAAGCATCAGTGTCACTGAAGCAATTTAACCAATAAATATGGGTTAGCTGTCCATGGTTTAGAACTGAATAAAATCAAGGAAACTGCATTTTTCTAAAAATAAAAATGTTTATGAGTAATATAAATTATGATATATTTCTTCAGAACCACAAGTTAAAATTCAGCAAGCTTCCTTAAAAAAATAACAAAGAAATTCATACCTTTATGCTTTCATCAAATTTTGAAAATAAATTTTCTTCTGCTTGTATTCAGATATGCATTACCTATATAGGAAGATATTCAAAATCAGAAATTAATCCTGACAATAACATAATACCAATCTGCAATATTTAATAAATAACATAAAAATAAACAAATACATGAAACTAAAAACAAAGTATCCTTATTGAATTTTAAATTATGAGGATTTTTTCTAATACGACTTTGAAAAAAAATTATTTTTATATATAAAAACAATCTTTTGCAATCATTTTTAAGTTTTATTTTATTTTTAAACTCTACAGTACCTTATATATCAATAAATGATATTTTTTAGAGGGTATGCAATCTTAATACAAATATGATTGAATTATATGAAAGTATCTCAATTTAACATAAGAAAAGTGAACTAAAGAAATTTCAATAATTTGAAATTCTATAAAAACTTTGACATAAGTCAAAAAAATTAAACTTTGAATCAATTCAAATCCATAAGCCTTAAGGGATTTTTAAAATTTATTTTTTATGAGACCAGAAATTTTTTATAACTATTACTGAAAATAAAATTATATTTTAATACTTAAATTTATCAATTACATATCCAATTTTCTTTTGTATACATGAGAAAAGTGGAAATCATGTAAAGTGATTCACTGAAATAGAATAAAGCAGTGAATTTAAGAATCAAAACCAATCAATTAGAAAAATTCAATTAGTAAATGATAAAAAATAGGAAGTATATAATCGGAATTTCAAGAATTCAGTTTTCATAGATATTATAAGATAAAAGTATATTATTCATAACTATTTCAGTCTATTTAATAAGAGAACTCCAAGAAATACAAAATTTCACAAATATTTTCAATCACCAAAATTCAATTTATATTTAACTGATTTTACTTTTATGAAATGAAATTCAGACAGAATAATTTCAGACATAAGTAATTTGAAATATTTTTCCCAGACTGCAATTCACAGAAAAGAAATGTTAGTTTGAATCTTGAAATAAATATTTCTTTAATAAAAACAACATGTACTGATAAATTGTAGGATTTAACAAATTTTGAAGAAAATGCATTTCTTCTTACATTATTCATAAAACATATAATAGAATTCAAAATAATTCATTCAATTTACACTATTTTTCCTTAAAAGTCGAAACTTCAATCTTTCTGTAAAAATGTTTAAAAAGTTAGAAAAGATAAGACTTTAAAAATAAATCTCTTGTTAAAAAAATGTTTAATATTGATTATTAAATGAGGATGTTTTTAAAATACAACAGATTTTTTGAAATTTCATTTGCAAGAAGTTTTTATTTAAGTTTTAAGCTTGAAACAAATTTAATGATTGCATATTATCAAAATCATTTTCATGAAAAAAATGCCACCAAATGCTATCATTTTTTCAAAATTTGAGAGAAAAAAAGACAATTCATATACCTTCATTGAAACAATAATTTTTCATAATTCATACTACAATTTTTAAAATGACATGGTAAAAGAAAGCATAATCACAAATTCAAAATTTACAAGTAAAAAAATTAAAATATAAAGTGTAAGCTTATAAAATAGCTGTAATAGTAACTAAATTGCAATGTTTGGGGACATACTTCTTTTTAAGAAAATGATTGATTGGATAATATATAAGTACTAAAAATTGTTCATGTCTAGAGCTTCTGATTTCTTTTCATTTTGATTCTTCAAAAATTCATCTATTTAGACATTTTTAATCAAATAATTAGGGTTGCTTATTCAGAGAAAATAATCTCAAAATAAATCACAATAAATTACATTTTGTGATTATTAAGTCTATGATGATCAATGCATAATGTTTTAATAAGCTTTCTGATCAAAGATATTGCTTTGGTATTACTGTATTTTTTCATGAAATGACTAAAGAAATAAAAATTATAAAACATGTAGAATTTGTATATAAAGCATTTCATTTTAATTACTGATGCACTATTTCTCCTGAAAGATGAGTTGTAGATAATTTTAATTGCAATATTGATTAAAATAAATTTCTTTTTTTTCATCTCTTTGGAAACAATACTCCTGTCTTTTCTAAAATTATAAATAGAAATTATTGCATTGTTTTACCATATTTTTATAACATAAATATACAACAAGAAATCTTATAATATTCTATACCTTCATGTAAAAAATTATACTTGAATACCATTCTGTCTACTAATTACTTTAATTATAAAAATTTAAAAGAACTAAGAATACTGTTTGATTTCTATTTATTAACAATTGAACTGGTTGTAATTATTTTTTTTACAATAGGCAAATTTAAAAACTTTTAATGTTTCTTTCAGAATTAAATTTGAATAATAAAAATTAAATGTATAATTGTAAATTAAAATTAATTATAATCTTAAGTAAATTGTATTATAGAAAAGATTGTATAAAATATAAATTAAACTGCATTTGGTAACTTTATAATAATATTGGAGCGAAATTAGATACTGATATTCCTGATAAACAAAAAACTTGAAGAGCACAAGAAAAATTGACTTTCCAGTCACAAAATATTAATTTTACTGTCATATTTATTTCTTTCTATAATTTTAATTTATATTAATAAAAAATATCCCAACTGAATTTTTTTCTAGAATAATTATTTATTATGTAAATTTAAAAATGCATACATAAAGAGCATTAGAATTAAAAACCAATAACTTGTTTTTGAAACTAAAAACATAGAATACTCCAAACGAAATGAAACTTAGTAATATAAAGTAGAATAATAATAATAAAAACTGGTACTTACATATTAACCCAAATGACTTTTTCGTCAAGAAAATATGTAATCGGATTTTGGTAATTTTAATATTTTCTCAAAATCTGAAGAAAAAGCAAATTAAATTACTTGTGTCTTTATTATGACCAATAGATAAAAACTTTATTTGTAATTTATGACACCAAACTGAATTACTAAACAATAAAATTTTTTTGTAGATATGGTCAATGGGATAATATGTAAGTACCAACAAAACTAATCAGCCAATATATGCAAAAATATTTTTTTACATAAAACATTAACAATTTACCTATTTGTATGCATTTTTAACTTAATTATAAAACAAGCAAACATTGAAAATTAAAATGAAACTGTTCCAATGCTTTAAAAGTAAGTGTCCATTTCAATAATTTTATTTATTATATGCCGCCATTTTAATATTTACATAAATTTTTTAACAAAGTTAATTTGTTATTATAGCAAATATTGATAAGTGACCGTTCATATGTAAAAAGCTTACATAAATAAATTACATATTTACTTTTTGACTAAAATCTTAAAAATTTTAATTTTGTTTTAAAATTTTTCAACTAAATTAAAATGAGGAAAAAGAACTAATCAATTACAAATTTATATAATCAAACTAATTCTTTAAAATGATGAATAGGATAAAAATTAACAAGATGACCAAGTAAAAAATTTTTTGAAGACTTCATTAAATATTTAAGAATAAGATTTAAGAAAAGACTTAATTTCTAAGATCAGTAAACATCTTTTATGAATTATATACATATAGAGAGAAAATAAGTGTAATAAATAATTTAACATTATTCATACAAAAAATTACCAAAAATAAAATAATTGAAAAAATTACAATATAATATAGATTATAATAAAAATTATAAAGTAAATTATATCTTTAAATACATAATGTTGATATGTAACATATAATTATGATGTAAATTAAATAAAATATAAAAATAAGATGTAAATTAAATAAAATCAAAAACAGTTATGTAGCAAAGCATATTAAATTAACAGACTAATATGAATCAGATACACAACATAAATAGCACTATATTGTGCATTCAGTACGATGCTTAAAAAATAAATAGATGGAAGCCCTTTTACAAACTTTCGTATTTCCTGCTTGCTTATTATGTTAAAGTTATTATAACAAAAATCCTTCTGTTTAGACTCATAAGGTATATTTGTATGGAATGATCATGGCAATGAATTGACTTATGAAATAAATATTATATGCTTGCAATGCATATAATATTTATTTCCTATCATAAATTTGAAAAGAAGGCCTTATTAAAGAAAGAATCTGATATGCCCACTGCTGATTAAAATTTCATTTCAGAGCACTTTATATGCACACTGATGTAATTTTCATGGGTAAAGTATAGGATGATTAAATAAGCGAAAATGTATCATAGCAAACAAAAATACTGCTTTTATAAGTTTGAAGCAGAAAGAAAATCAGGCAAAAATTGCAAACCTAATTTTTTTTTTATCAATAAAGTGAAAATAAGAATATAGGATTTAGTTTGTATTTTTTTTAAGCACTACATACTAATTTCTTTTTAATAGTACTTTCTTATATAAAAAATATTTTGGTTTAAAAATAAGTTTAAATAATTAATGTTTATTTTTTAACCAAATATACTTGTTATATTTAAGAACTATTTAACTAGTCGCTATAAACTGATAAAAATGAATGTCTAATGTATTATAGAATATAAATAAGTATATATAACTCTTGAAATAGAATAGGTATAAATAACTCTTGCCAAAATCAATTTATTTTATCATTTAGTGTACTTTCCAAATTTAATATTTTTAACTGTAGCACAACCACATTTAAATATTTTAATAAATAAAAATTAAAATTTATCTCTATTATATTGTTTTAAACAAAAAATATATATATATATATACATATATAAATAATAAGAACAGTTGTAATATAATCCTCTAAGCAGGATTCTGAATTTATTGAATTTTGAAAAGGTTTTCTCGTTTTCCTAGTAAATAAAATTTCTGTCTCATAGTAAAGAAATATATTTAGGTTAATCTACAATTAAATATATATAAATGTTTCCTTATAAAAGTTTTTTTTGCTATTAATTGGAGGAAAATACAATTTACATCATAAAATGAGAGCAAAGATGCTATATAATCTTTTATTTGAATCATTTTCTCTATTTTTTTCAGATTTTGGTATGTTTTTACTACCAAAATTTATGATTAAATCTGAAAAAAATCAAAGATATTTTATTTTACCATTACTTTTTTTACTACTACACACATTATTGCATGATTAAGAACACTGTTTAAGTTTTGCATATTTATTAGAATTGTCAGGCTGACATGCCATGTTTTATAAGATTCTTTATTTCATAATTTTACCCTCACATTTTATAATTAATTAAATATAACTCATTTTATACGAAAAAAACAATGACAAAACAATTACCTCAACTTTGAGAATTATTTCAATCAACAAAAGTTTAAATATTGCTCCAAAAGAACTATGCAATATGTCTTTAATTTGTTTACATTTATTCACTTATTTTCTGTAAAATGCAGATGATTATAAAAAAACAAATATAAATCACAATTGCAAAAAAGTTCAAAGAATAATGCTTAATCATGCTCTTAGTAATTAAATGTGAGGTTTTAATAGTTTGATCAATATTTTCTTATTATTTAGATTATTATAATACACACTTCTCCAAATTTATTAATACATGCTTCATATAATTTACTCTATGTTTTTTGCACATGATATATATCATAACAAGAAATAAACAGATTATCCACAAAATATATTCCTTCTATTAAATAATGAAATTTATTTAAATATGACAGCAAAAATATATATATTTAATACAATAATACATACAAATAAATATTTAGATGCAGAATCAATCTATCAACAAATGAGATGCCATTTTATAGAACATAGAATAAAATTTTCACATGATAAAGAAAACACTAAGAAAATATAATAACAATGCAAAACTTAAATATTAGTAATCAACAGAATTTCCCTAAGTAACTTAACATGGCTTGATGATAAAATTTCGTGCATCAATCATTTCCATATAATTATTTAGCGCAAAACAAACGTCTAGATATTCTAATATCAACACATGAATTTGACAATTTTTTAAATCAGAATGAACAATAAAAAATAGTTATACATTACATACCATGCACTGACCATGATAAAAAAAATTTCCAAGTTCAATAAAAACAGCCCGACATTATAACCTACACACAAGCTTAACACAACCTATTTATTTTGAACAAGTCACCATGCTGTCGTAAACTAGTTGTTTTGATACACTTAGTAATAAGGCATACGGGTGAAGAATATGTTGAAAATATATACTATACAATAACACTAAGTACAATAAGATCTAATACTTTTTTATACAATATTTGAAATAATTAACGCACGTAAATTACTCAATATTTATATTAAAAATTAAAAAAAATACATCCGATGTAGTACAACATGGCCGTTGCGATCATTGTAATTTCATTAAATGTTGCCAGATTCTAAAAATTCAGACTTTATGTTAGACAGAGATAAAGCAATGTCATGATAAAAGAAGATGTTAATATCAATATTAAGTTATATGTGAATGGCAACTAGCCAAACACGGAACAATTACGTCATAAAAAACGTCACTCCAAATATTAACCAATAAAAGTTTATTTACTGTTTAACTTGCATTATTATTGTATTGTGTATTTGTTAATATTTCCATATTTGAAAACATAATCATGACCAAAACGGCAAGAAATATAGCATTTAATACTTTGATTTAAATATCAGCAGCAAATATATATATATATATTTGCTGCTGATTGCTGGATTGCTGAAGTATGTTTGGAAGAGAAAAAAAGAAAAAGGGAAAACAAAATTTAAATAACATAAAACTTATTTCCATTGCCCATGCAACTTATTTAAAATAAATGTAACAATATTTCTTTGAAATGTGAATTTTTATAAACTATAAATAATAACTAAATTCGAAAATCATTTTATAAAAATTTTTTTTGCTACAAATACTTATGCATTTGCATTATATTAAAAATCCTAATTTAAAAAATAATTACATTTTATTTCAGAACCTGGTTCATAATACTTAAATAAAAAGTACAAATAAATTTATTTATCATATTAAAGTTCATGTATTTAATGCATTCATAAAAGTAATTATAAATAAAAAAAATATTATTTAAAATAGAGTTTCTGCAGTGTTTTAATTACAGTTTAAATTAAAAACGCTTTAATTAATTTTTATAAAAAACTAAAAATGCTCAAAATAATTTTCTAATTTTAAAAAGCAATTTCAACGAGGAAGATTTAATTAAAATGAAAATAGTTTTTAAAAATCTTGTGAAATTTTACCAGAGAATTATTTTTTTGAAATTATTTATTAATTATTCAACTAAAATCTTTATATAGTTGATTTTTTAAAATTTTTATTAAATTAATTATCATCACGTAGGTTTCACAAGCACCTGTTATCTATTGAAAAATATATAATCGAATAAATAAATGCATATTATAAAACAAGAAAATGAAATTTTTAAACATATTGACCAATTAAATTTAATTTGCTTTTAAAATATTTAATGATAAATTCTTCAATTTCTACAGAAAATTTGAATTTCATGTTCTATTATAAACAGCGCGAATCAAGTAAATACACACTTGTCGCTCGGTTGTGGATGAAAAAAATTAAACATGCTGAATACTTCGTTTGGTGGAAAGCTCCGCCTCAATTTTTTCATACGTGACGTCATTTCATGGATGGCTTGTGGACAGCTGGTAGTCATCCACCGTGTCCGGGTAACGGTGACCAGGTTTGCTGCCTGCCTTAATTGGCATCTAATGTAAAAAGTAAACAAATGTCGATGCTTACAGAAAATTCTCTAGGTACGGTATTTTCAAGTTACTATTTTATATATTATATTCGTTTTCATTCTACATTTCACAAAAATTAAATTTTAACTATTTTTTGTAAAAATATTATTAATTTAAATTTTGTTATCAATTATTTCCTTTACCTAAATAGCAAATAAGCTTGGCCCAATATTAGAAATTTTGGCCAAAATAACCCTAATATTGGACTAATAAGGGAAAGATGATAATAGGGTAAACTTGGCACCCAAGAAAAGTCCAATAATGGACCTACACTAGGCGCCAAGCTTTTCCCAATAGTGAGCATGCTAAGATTGGTACTATAGTGAGGATCAGATCTCCCCAATGTAAAAAATGACAACAAAAGCCAAAATGACAGGATTGATCAATAGCGATAGCCAAGTTTTCATCACTATGCCATAATTAGTTTTAAAATGTCATATAAGCCATTATAAGTATTATAGGGGCAGCCAGAAGTTACTCCTAATTTTGGGCACATCAAGACAGTACGCTTATTCTGTTCATCGATATCAATAGAGAAGCGATATCCGGTGAATTTGACGACCAAAACAGAATTAATAAGTACTAAAATAACATTTATCTTGTTTTTATATAATTTGATCATGTGTTTTATATTTATTATATTTTATTTATTATGAATTATTTTGAGCAATGAAATAAAAAATCTTCATTAACTAAAAAGTTACTTCCAAATTCAATGCTATTATATATGCATTAATTTATTTTCATATAAATTTCCATCATAAATCTATCCCAATAAAGCTTGTTTATGAAAGCTTTATTGAATTTCTTTGTGATTTTGAATGGGTGAAACGCGTTAAGTTGTAAACAAAAAATAAACATTTGAAATATGGCTTGACATCACCTAGATTTGTAGCGTGTGGAAAAAGGCTATGCCAAATTAAAAGCAAGTGCAAATCTACAAAAATCTTCTTCTTCTTCTTCATCCAACGCCCGCCCGTGGCCGATGGGCCATTTGGCGCCGTGCTTCCCAGTAGAGTCCAGCCCGCCCATGCAAGTCGTCGTCGGCCTGTTCCAGAGCATTACAGTAAGCCAGGTGTTCGGCTGTACCCTCGCCTGTAGAACACAGAGGGCAGAGGGGAGTATCAGCAAGGCCGATACTGTGGCGATGCTTCTGAAGGTAGTCGTGACCCGTTGCCATCCTGAAGGTGGCAACCGCCACTCCACGCGGAAGGCTGTTGGGGATGGTATTGCATATACAAAAATCTAAAGCTATATGTAAG
Organism: Latrodectus hesperus; assembly: GCA_037975125.1. Lineage (NCBI taxonomy): Eukaryota > Metazoa > Arthropoda > Arachnida > Araneae > Theridiidae > Latrodectus > Latrodectus hesperus. Next base: position 28,068,056 of record CM075860.1, on the reverse strand, counting down.
TAATTGTATCTTGGCTACAATCATGGCATAGTTTTTATTGCAAGGACATGGGAATAGACTTTTTTTTTCTTTTAAAATGGCCCTACAGCTTTCATAAATATTTAAATATTATGAAAGTTGTAGGGCCATTTTAAAACTATTAATTATTGACGCAATCTGACTCCAGGCAGTTTCTGTAATAATATTTTAATAATGTAATCAAGTGTAATATAGTCATTTAAATAAATTGTTTGAATAATATATTAATTTTTTACCGAATAGCAAATGAAATTTTTTTTATTTTTTGGTTAATGAGATTTAAAAAAAAGCATGTGCCATAGAACAGAATATAATACAAAACCTAAATATAACAAAAATTAATCGAGACTCTGGGGTCGTAATGAAATTAGATACTCATAAAATCAGATGTTATTTGCATTTTAATGTAATTTATATCGCTTATAAATTTTTTAAAGTAAATTGGTTTAATCATTACATAATCCAAAGAGCATATGAAATAATATAATTGTCTCTCAATCTTAAAAAAAAAAAAAACAGAATAAAATGTAATTTTTTAATGAAATATTAGCCCTATAAATTGCACCTCATATAACTTAGAAATTAAAAATCTTACTTTACAGTGAATTTTTTATATGTTTTATAGAATTTTTTATTGTATATATCTATCTATCCATCTATCTTTCTATATATATATATATATATATATATATATATATATATATATATATATATATATATATATATATATATATATATATATATAATGTTGTACCACGCTTTGGAGTTCATATTCGTGGAGTGTCGATAAAATAATCCTTTAAAATTCACTAGTCATTTATTTAGAAGCAAATTCAACTAAATGCAGGAAATTCCAGCTGTATAAATTACAATTACACATCTTCAATGCAGCTAACACAACAGGAAGTCTCGAATATCTCTGACAGACAACAGCTTCTTTGCATTGAACTATCATTCAAGACTGATCGTCTTCATTAACTGTTCTATGTCGGGCGGAGGTATTTATAGCTGACTTGGCTCGAAAACCTACGAGTTTCACCAAATTTCCGGAAAGTTCTAGGCTATCTCGCTTGATATTAGTCCTAGAGCTTTGGTGATGGATTTTTCCTGAAATTTCTTGCCAAGTCGTCAAAAATCTCCTGAATAAATGTATGAATATGATTACTAAATGAGAGATTGTCGCTGAATTACAAAATTTGTTTAAACAACATAATGAATTAATTAAATTACTTAAAACCGCTATTGAACACATGCCATCTGACGATTACAAAGAAATAATAAAAGCAGATAAAACACCTAATGGTCAACATAGAAGACAATTCAACGCACCAACGATCGATTAAGTGACAATTGTCATAGTTGGTGAAGAATTTAATTCTAGCGATATATTTCTTAATCTTAGAAATGATGACGTTCAGCAAATATCAAAAACGCATCGTTCATATGATGCATTACAATATCCTATTCTATTTTGGCAAGGAGAGGATGGATTTTATTTTAATATTAATATGAGAAATCCTACAACTAATGTGGGTGTTAACAAAAAGGTCAGTGCTATGAATTATTATGCAAATGGAACGATGATTCGTGAGAATTCTAATAATCATGTATTGAAATGTAGACAGTTTTTTCATCAATACATTGTTGACATGTATGTAAAACTAGAAAATGAAAGATTCCTCTACATACGACTAAATCAAGTCAAATTGCTTTCTGAAAAGTAAATCCATTTACCCGATGCAGTTGTAAATGGTGGCAATCTCAGTGAATAGGGAAAAATGGTCATTTTAACATCCACATTTACAGGCAGCCCAAGACACAGTCATGAATATGCACACGTATGTTCATGCATATGGTCGTTCAGATTTTTTTCATCACATTTACAAGCAATCCAGAATGGGAAGAAATAAAAGAGCTTTTATTAATTTGTACAATCACCATCAGATCGTCATGATATTTTTGCACGTATACTTAAACAAAAATTAAAATTTTTAATAGATTTTATTGACAAACACCATGTATTTGGAGAGACGTGCTGTTGGATGTATTCCATTGAATGGCAAAAATGAGGTTTACCACATGCGCATATTTTAATATGGATGATGGAAAAGATAACACCAAACAGAATTGATGAAATCATCTGTGCCGTAATACCAGATATTGAAATTGATAAAGACTTGCACGATATTGTCTCAAAAAAAATTCATGGTCCATGTTACTCACTAAATAATAATTCCCACACACACCTTGAATGTCAGATGGAAAGTGCTCAAAAAGGTATCCTAGAGACTTACTTGCTGAAACTATTACAGGCAATGATTGATATCCACTCTATCGACGACAATCTACCGAAGATGGCGGAAAATACATTAAACTAAAATACTCAAAAATATTATTGATGTTGATATTCGTTGGGTAGTACCATATTCTCCATTACTGCTAAAAAAGTATAACGCACACATAAATGTTGAGTACTGCAATTCAAGGAAAGCTATAAAATATATTTGAAAATATGCGAACAAAGGAAGCGATAGCCGCCCAACTTGTCTAATGATCAGCGTGCCTGATTGCGGATAAGGAGATCCTGGGTTTGAGTCCTGGTTCGGGCATGAATGTACTTTCTCTCTATATCTATCCTGTTTTTTGTCATTTCCTTGTATGAATGGGTTGTGAATGGTTGCCTACCCTATAAACGGGTACCTATGGCATGTATGTACTGAAGAAGTCGGACTCCACTCCAAAATATGGTTTAGTTGGAAAAGTGGAGCAGCGCATTCATAATGCCAGCCTAGCAGTCACACGACAACAACAACAGCACAACAAGGAAGCGATATGGCAGTGTTTGGAGTGGAAAATGCAAATGCATCTAACGATGAAGTCATCCAATATCAGCTAGGATTCTACAAAAGTAGTAATGAGGCTGTATGGCGTATTTTATCATTTTCCATTCAAGAGCGATATTCAACGGTTGTTCATTTAGCAAAACATCTTGAAAAATGGACAGCGTGTGTATTTTATACCAGAAAATGTACGTGCTAGAGCAATGTTACCACCGCCAACAACATTAACTGCATGTTTCACATTATGTAGAAATGATACCTTTGCAAGGACACTACTGTAATCTGAAGTATTTTATGTGGAATATATTAACAAGAAAATTTCAGCATCGTAAACAAAGTAGTTGGTTTGTTGGTCGCTCAACGGTCATGTTTTGCACACGAGGGCTAATTAGACCACGTAAACAAAGTAGAGCAGTACAAGGACACCTAAATTTATGTTACCCAGATGCATTGGGTCGTCTGTACACTGTACATTCAAATAACGCAAAATGTTTTTACCTAAGATTATTATTAACCAATGTTCGTGGACTAACATCTTTTCAAGAATTAAAAACAGTCAATCACCATGTGTAGGCTACATTTGATCAAGCTTGCCAAAAATTAAGTCTCTTAGAAAACAATGCTCATTGGGATATTTAACTCGCTGACGCTTCTAATACAGCTCAACCACAGCAAATACGTACACTATTTTCCATCATACATATGTTTTCCAGCTAATCGAAAGGATCTTTGGGAAAAATATAAAGTCTATATGAGTGAAGACATTTTACATGGCATGCGTAGAATAAATGATAATCCCAACATTCAATTTATATCAAATATATACAATGAAGCATTGATTTTAATTGAGGATGTATATTTGATTATAGTCAACAATTCACCGTCAGAATTGGGAATAATAGATCCAAATTGATTTGATAATAACATTTTTTATCGTGATATACAACGAGAAACGCACTTCGATGTTAATGATTGACAAGCATATGTTCGAATTAATCTGCCAAAATTGGTTTTATAACAACGAACAGCATATAACACAATTATAAATGCAATATTTAACAAGAGTTACGGTTTATATTTCTTAGACGCACCTGGAGGTACTGGCAAAACTTTTCTTATTTCAACTATTCTGGTAACTATAAAATCACAAAATAATATTGCTCTTGCTATTGCATCATCTGGCATTGCAGCAACTCTTTTGGACGGTGTTGCTGCAACTCTTTCAAACAGCACATTCAGCATTGAGATTGCCATTAAATATGGAGGTAATTGAAACTCCAATATGTAATATTAGCAAATATTCTGGGATGGGAAAAGTACAAAGATTATGTCAGCTTATATAATATGGGATGAATGAACCATGGCACACAAGAAATCAATGGAAGCGCTCAATCGCACATTAAAAGATTAGAGAGGAAATGAGTAGCTCTTTGGTGATGCTCTCATTTTGTTAGCTGGGGATTTTCGACAAACTCTACCAGTTACGCATGTCTCAAATCATCACACAATGCTATGGTGGTTTGCGGAGAAAATATCTTTAATGGCCACTGTGCGTGTTCAATTATAAAAAGATGAATCTTCTAAACGATTTGCAAAACAATTGTTAGATATTGGGAATGGTAAAATGGAAATAGATGAATCCATACACTGTATTATATTACCAGAAAACTTTTGTCACATTGTAAAATCCACTGATAAATTGACTGCCAAAGTTTTCCTTAATTTATCACAGAACTATAAAAATAATCAATGGATTAGTGAGCTTGCTATATTGTCAGCCAAAAACATTGATGTGAATTTAATAAACTGCACAATTCAAAATGAAATACCTGATGAAGAAACAACATATAAATCCATAGATACTGTTGCCAATCAAAATGAAACAGTTAATTATCTAATAGAATTTTTAAATTTATTGGATCTACCAGGAATGCCACCGCATATTTTATCCTTGAAAATTGGTTCCCCAATCACCCATCTACGAAATATAAATCCACCACGACTGTGCAGTGGGTCTATAGGCTATCAGTAAAAAATTAATGAATAACATAACTGAGGCAACCATTTTAAATGGAAAACACCAAGGGGATCATGTACTACTTTCACGCATTCTCATGAATACAGTGAATACTCCATTTGAATTCAAACGTCAACAGTTTCCTGTACGAATAGCCTTTGCAATGATTACTAACAAAGCACAGAGACAATCCTTGAAGTATGTGGATTAAATTTGATAAATCCATACTTCTCACATGGGCAGCTGTACGTTAGGTGTTCAGAAGTTGGAAAACCATCAAATTTATTTGTTTGTGCAACAAATATGGAAACAAAAAATGTATATTTACAAGCACTACTAAGATAAAGCTCACCATCAATCCTGAGATATAATTCATTTCATTATGATATTTAATAATTACAAAAGTATTGTTCAGTTGAAATTCGTTTGCAATATTGTTTAATATCATAAGTAAAGAAACATGTTTATTCTACTATCTACTATGTGTCTATTTTTTGTACATATGTTATATTCAAATGACATATATGTAAAGATAATTTTGTTAATTTTCATTTTGATTTATTGTATACATTTGATCATTAATAAATTATGTTTGAGGTATCAAAATTGTTGGTTCAAACATAGCAACGTGTGAATGGGTACAGCTAGTAAGTTAATAAAACTTACTTTCTATTCAAATTTTATGAATTTTAATACTGCTATAGAAGATTTATTCTGATTTAAAAATTACTCTGAAATATTCAAAATAACTGTCAAAGTTTTGAAACTATATTTATGTAATTTTTTTACTTTTTACTCACCCTTTTGAAAATGATAAACAAACATTAAAATAATTTGTTTTATATTTTCAAAAGAAATTAGCAGCTGATGTAAAAATGATTCCTTTCCAAATTGTATGAAATGCTTCGCATATACTATGAATCTCAAGTTTTGTTACTCTGAAGAGTAAATTAATAGAGTAATTTAATTAAAAACTAATGCCAATATATATATATATATATATATATATATATATATATATATATATATATATATATATATATATATATATATATATATATATATATATATATATATACTTAAATGTATGACTAGTGGTTAATTTTGGATATCTCGAATAGTATAACATAACAAAGTAGTATCCTATTGAATATCTTCTATTTGTAAAATACAAAAGCTTTATTTTGCTTTGCTTTAATGTCACAAAAAATGAGCGTTGACTCGATACATTATAGAAATCATAAAATACTAATCTAGATATTTAACATTTATGGCAAATTTTAAACAATTACCTAGTGCAAAACCACAGAGAAAAATTCTATTAGATTGTGTTTTACCTAGCAGGTGTTATTCGTATAATATTAGTGTTGAAGTTGAACTAATTATCAAATAAAGATTTAAACGAAATAGTCTTTTTCAAGACTTTTCAAAAAGAAATAAGTATTTTTAGTGCTACAAATATTTTCTAAACGATTTATGTCATTTTCTGGACAACGATGGAATAATGATGGACGAAGATTCAGATTTTTCAGTTTGAAGAAGTTAATCGTTTTCCAAAAATAAGTTATGCAAAGAATTTAATTTATGAAGACAATATTGACTGTCAAATTCAGTTGGCTGCTGATAACGGAGTAAGCAAGATTTCTATATTATTTTCATCATGTAATTCTAATAGTATTCCAAAAAAACCAGTAGCATTAAAATCCGAATTACTTAATATAGTCGAGCATCATAGTGGTATTATCGAAGCTTGCAATACCAGATTAGGAAAACTACTTATAAAAACCAACAAGGTTAAAACAGCATTGGAGATATGTAAAATTAGCAATATTTTAAATATGTACCAGCAAAACCTTTTATTCACCAAGACCTCATAACTACAAGATTCATTTTGAGAGACATTCCTGTGGACTTATCCTTGGTAAGCGTAGCAGAAGAAATTTCCCTATATAATCTTAATGTAAAAAGTATTCGAAGATTTACAAAGAAAAATTCTCCTGAACTAACTGAAACTGTATTAGTAAATGTGTATGGACATAATTTGCCTGCAGAGATTACTTTATTTTTCTCTGTAGTAAAAATCTACGAGTTCATTGATAATCCGAGACAGTGTCCAAAATGTTTTAAGTTTACACATTCTCCTCAAAGATGTCAAATCGCTACTCCAATATGTCGCCAATGTGGTGTATCTCATGTTGATCAGTTGTGTCAGATATCAGCACCTATTTGTTGTAATTGCAAAGGTTCACATTCAGCTGATTTTATAAATTGCCCAGTCAGGTTAGAAGAAATGAGGTTTCTTAATTTTAAATGCAAAACTCACCTAACTTACACAGAAGCTCGGCGACAATATCAGTCAAATAAAACTTCTCCAAGCTATGCCAATGCGGCAAAAACTAAAGTAACTGAACCATCCTTATCGCGTAAAGAAATTGAAAGTTTAATAAACCACACAGTTCAGACTACTGTAAAGGCAACTTTTTAAGAATTAAGCAAGATATTTGAAGAAAAATTGATAATCCTGTCTAACCAACAAGATGAAATGTTCTCAAAACTATGGTGATAATTCAAAAGTTAGCCGAATCCCAGATGACTTCGCGGGAATTATCCTCTTCACCACGTAGGAAAACTAGTCGTAATAATGCAAATAAAAAAAATCGACTCATCAGAGAAGGCGAAATAACATCATTCAGTTTCTAACAAAAATGAAAGTTCTAATAAAGAAAGCGAAATTCTCATACCAGGAAGTGATATAGTGGAAGAACTATATCGGATTCACTAAATATCAGTTCGGCAAAATATAATAGAGTAGGAAATGTTTAAAAACTTTTACTGATTTTAAAGAATGTTTTCTCTGATTTCATGGAACTCTCGCAGCATTCTTAACAAACGCCATTTTCTAAAACTCAAGTTTTTTGCCAATGCAAATGTGATTGCAATACAAGAATCTTTTCTAAAGACCAGTAAATACTTTAGTTTATCAAATAAGATCATATTTAGATCTGATAAACCTGATGTAAGAGGAGGTGGTCTGATTTTGGGTGTCGATAAATTTCTTCCCGCTCGAATGATCTCAATACCTGAGAATTTGTCAGACGGGAGAGACGTTCTTGCTATACAAATCTCTATTGGTAAAACAAACCTCTCTATCATTAACATGTATATTCCCCCAGGAAAATTCTCTATTCAATGGATTCAAAATGTCTTTTAAGGAGTAGAACCTCCCTTCATCATCGTTGGGGATTTCAATATAAAACATACTTCCTTAGGCAGCTATTCTAACTCACCACAATCCAAAGAATTTCTAAATTGGCTAATAGAGAATAATATATGTATTCTAAATGACGATACTCCTACTCATTTTGGTTATAACCAGCTACCATCCCTTCTAGACTATTGCTTAGTTTCCTTTGATAATTTTAGTCTCTGCTCACACCAAATTCATCCAGACAGCTATAACAGTGATCATCTTCCAACGCATACTTCTATTAACTCTAATGTACCAGAAAATGAATCCCAATACTATCGAGCTCGTTTCTTATGGTCTAGATGTCTCGTTTCTCTTAATAATCAGATTTCATCTTCTGGTATTAGTTCTTTTCAGCAATTGTATAGCCTTTGTAATAAAGAAATACGTAATAATCTTAAATGGCAGGTTTTTAAACCGAAATCATATCCTCCTTGGTGGTCTTCAAGATGTAGTTTCCTCTTGGGTAAGAAGAGACGATTATGGAGATTTGCAAAAAGATCATGCAATAAGAATATTTGGATCAAGTATAAGCAAATAGCAGCTCAGCTCCATCAACTTATTGTATTTCTTAGCCGTAGGTATTGGGATGATACGATTAATTATGCCTGTTCATCTAAAGATATTTTTCACATACTTGGGCAAATATCTAGTAGATCTTCTACTTCGCCCACTTCTCACTTATTGTTCAAAGTCGGTGACACGTTCATCTCGGATTCCCAGGAACAGGCTAACATTTTAGCAAATTAATTTTTAAGTTCTCCTATTTCGATAGGAATTTCTACAGATTTAAGCTCAGAAATTCTCTATCAATATAATATGGATTTTACATTAGTAGAGCTTAAGGGTGCTATAACTAAGAAAAAATCAGCCGTTGGTCCAGATCAAATGTCAAATAAAATGCTTCATGGTTTATCTTCTTCATCCCTTAAGTGTTTTCTTTCTCTTATCAATGACTCATGGTCTTCAGGAAGCATTCCCAGCATTTGGAAATCTACCACAGTGGTTCCCATTCCTAAACCTAATAAACCTCTAAACGAGATATCATCTTACAGGCCTATTTCTCTCACTAGTAATTTATGTAAAGTGGTAGAGAGAATGGTTCTTAAGCGTCTTCTTAACCATACAACACTGGAAAATTTCTTTCATCCTCATCATCACGGGTTTCTACGTTATAGAGGCTGTGATAGTATTCTATCCATGATACATCATCATATAATCTCTGCAAGATCACAAAAGAAATTTATTGTTTGTGTATCGATTGATATTTCAAAAGCATACGATTCTGTGTGGCATGATGGTTTATCTTACAAACTTACGCAAGCCCATATCACTGGCAGAGCCACAAAATGGATAATCAACCTTATACAAGACAGATTTTTCAGAGTGAAATGGAGGAACACCTTTTCAAATGAAATAAAATCTTACAGGGGTGTTCCACAGGGAAGCGTATTATCGCCTTTCCTACTTATGATTTTTATGGCAGATATTTTTGAAGTAATTCCGGAAGGGGTCTTATGCTTCATTTATGCTGACGATGTGTTTCTTTTATGCTCCGCCTTAACATCTGATACATTAAGAAAAAAGATGCAATTGTCTCTACATAAAGTTAGCCAATGGTGTGAACAATGGATGTTGACCACTGTTCAAAACAAATGTTCTCTCATAAACTTCTCGTCCAGGAGAGACCTTGGAGACATTCAGTTGAACTTTGGTAATCAACTGATCAAATCTTCGCAACATATGCGTATCCTTGGTGTATATTTTAACCATAACTTGTCTTTTAAACACCATTTTCTGCAAAAGAAAAAAGCGTGCCTGAAAAAACTTAATGCATTAAAAGCTATTGCAGGATTAAAACGAGGTTTGAGAACCTTCCATCTATTAAATATCATAAATTCCTGCATTTGTGGAAGCATCAACTATGGGTGCCCCATATTTTTGTCTGCAAGTAAAAGTGATAAAAAATTTTAGATATCATTTATCATGCAGCGCTCCGAATCGCTACTGGGCTCCCAAAATGGACTCCAATTCCTATCCTATACCAAGAAGCGGGAGTACTTCCATTATCATATCGCCAAGAATTGCTTTCCCTAAAAATGTATATTCGAAATATTAGTTTAGATTCAGAGTCTCCTTGTGCGAAATTGTGGAAATCATTATCATTCAATCATATCAACAAAGGACACCCTCTTGTTTTTCGTGCCAGAAATTGGCTTAGCTCTCAGTGAATAAAGGAAATAAACATAATGAAGTCACCAAGATTTCAGACTATGGACTTTTCTAACGTAATGTTTTCACTGACAGATCTCCCATTTCAATCTAAGAACATTCCTAGTGAGATTATAACAAAAATCTTCAAAAATTACTATCGTACAACGTGGACAAATCATATTTTAATTTTTACAGATGCTTCAAAGAAAATGTCAGATCTTGGCTTAGCAGTCTTTAATTACGCCCAAAATTATTTCTTTTCTGGAAAGGTTGCATCCCAAAATTCAATTTTCACTGCCGAATGCCTAGCTATTTTACTAGCACTGAAAAAAGTCTGTACGAAAGCTCACAACTATGTGATACTATCTGATAGTTTTTCCTGTATCTCAGGTCTATTACACTTCTCTAAGGAATCTCCTACAATAATACAGTTAATTAGATCAGAAATCATCGATGCAATGGGAATTTGCAATTCAATTCATTTTGTATGGGTTCCAGGGCATTCTGGAATGAAAGACGGCAATGAAAGAGCTGACTGTATGGCTAAATCTGCACTCCACAGACAGTATATTGACAAATCAATTTCTCCCGATGATCTCGCCCGTTACGCTTGGATTCATTTTAAGAACTCTTATCTAAAGGAATGGCTGAACAGCAAGTATGCTAACAGTTTTGCTCACCTGCTATATATAAGGAACTGGCATCGTCTCCTTCCAAAATCTCGCATGGAAGATGTCTGAATTTCTAGGGTCAGAACTAGGTCAATTCCAACAAATGCGTTACTGACCCGATTTAAATTATCTAATACAAACAAATGTAAACGTGGAGCGGTCTAAACTATAGATCACATATTACTTCAATGTCCCCAATACAAACAAATACGAGAGCTCCTTCGCCAAAGAAATGGTATTGGAGCGTTATCCTTCTTTTGGTTGTTTGAACTATCCGTAAATCCTTCCAATAAAATCGAATGCATCGTAGATTTTATGAAAAGATCTAAAAGGTTTTAACCTTTAAGATGGAAATGGGGCACTAAAGTTCATATTCGTTTTTTTTTTTTTTTTTCCCAACATCAGCTTTTCTTGAGATCCAATAAATTCATTGACAAAGAGTGTATAGTAACTCCAAATGTATCGTTTGTCAATCTACTTCATAAACCGAGCATATAAATGCATTTGATGGTAAACCGATTCTACTATTAGAAGAAAGTTAATAAATTCTGCCATGCTTTCTTCATGGAAAGGTGAAGACTAACAACGAGAGAATATTGTATCAAGTTTCATGTTAATTCTAGTGTCAATTTATAAAAATTTAATAACTGTTGTTGTATTTTCAATGTGAACTAAAAGCACTTTAGCATAGAGCTCCAAAAATAAACTCCGATAAATAAAAAAAAAAATCTAGTGCAAATGCAAAATTCAAAAAACATTTTCTTATTACATTAGAGTTGCCCAGATTTCAGTTTGAGCTACTCCCTAAGACTTAACATTACGTGACGTCACAGCTTAAAATTTGAGCAACTCGTTCTTTTCGTCCAATGAATGCTTGAGATTTCTTTCAGGTTTGCTGTAAGAAAATAACAGCTTTACTAGATTTAATAATAGATCCCTTTTTTGGCTAACAATTTTAAGGTTGCCATATTTTACTCAGAAGGTGTCCACATTTCATAATGAATTCTTAGTCGGGAATTTAATTTGTAGCCAAATTTTATTTACCATACGCCATCTTGCTTCGTGTGAACCTTTAATTTTAAAATGGGGAAAGATAATCTTTGCCGACGTGAAAATTAATGCTAATACATAAGTAACACATTTTTGTGTGTATAATTTATTCTTAAATAAAAAGACTAAGAATTTGAAAGAAAAAATAATTTCAGATTGAAGCTTCAATTTAAACATGAAATTCTACAAACACCACATAAAATTGTATATATTGTATTGTAAGATTTTCCTATACAAAAATAATTTCTTAACAACAATGTTCATAAAAAATTAATGATAAACTATTGATATATTAAAAAAAGAAACTCAAATTACTATTTTATAAGTTGAGGAAATGCACAAAAATTATATTTTTTTAATATATATATATATATATATATATTAGTTATGAATTTTAATTTATAATTTATTTTTAAAATGAAAAAAATCAATTATTTCTCTTTTTTATTAAAGTAAATATTGTGGCATGTTAAAATAACATGCATTTTAAACTAATTATTTATTACATTTAAACAAACACAGCACATAAAAGCAGAGATTCTTTACACCATCTTTATATACATGCAGTTTCTTAAACTATAATCTGCAATAAAATGACAAGTATATTTTGAATATATATATATATATATATATATATATATATATATATATATATATATATATATATATATATATATATATATATATATATATATATATATATATATATATATATATATATATAGATAGATAGATAGATAGATAGATAGATAGATAGATAGATAGATAAGTTTTGTGGGAAAAAATGAAGAAAAGAAATAATTGATAGCATTTTGTGATGACATTATATAAATAGTTTGTTTCATATTACATTTTCAAATTGAAAAAAATGTTATGAAATTTGTATGAAACTAAAAGAATGAAGTGCTATTTAGCCTCATAGCTGATAATCTTGCAATTGAAGGTCATGGTGAGGCATTTGAATGTCTACAGTGAATTTTCTTTTAGGAAGAGTTCACATAAGTTGTGGGTCATATTCATTTATTGCACTTGTTATTGTTCATTGTAAAACTCTCAAGCATTCGATGATAGACGTGTATGGAGAAAACTCATCTATATGACACTCATCTCTAACTGTTCAGTAGTGACTGCAAATAGTCTTTATTGTTCATTTCAATGATTAGTTAATTGCTTTCCATTGGAAGTCAAAATACTCTCTATATTGACCATGATGTGAATTAAATTATTTTGAAAATATAGCAATCATCTATATTTTTATGCTTACTTTCACATTATTTGTATTTACATCGCAAATAAGAACAAATACAAGATTTCTATTTTAATCAAATATTGTATTTAATTTCATTATTAAAATGGTAACTTTTTAACACATAAAATTGTAACACAGCCCTTTTTAAATTTGATTTTTAACTAGTTTTATACTATAATCTATAATATGTTAAAAATGCTTCACCATAGAAACAATTGAAAAAGGCTTGAAATTGTTAAAATTTTAAATTGATTTATATCAATTTAATACACAATATATACAAGAATAATATTTTAATGTTTATTTAAATAGAAATTTTTGCTTACATTAAAATCATTTCACTATTTTATTTGTACACTCCAGTATTTTCATCATTATAGGAATTTATTTTTACACAGAACAATTTTCATTATCGTCAAAAATATTAATAAAATTAAGAATTTTTTCCTTCATTAGAACCATATATAGGAAGAGATTATCTTGGTGCTTATTACTTTTCCAAAATTATTTTCTCTTCCAAAAGCTTGCAAAAATTTAACTGGAATTCAATTAAAAGGAAAGCACAATTATTTAGTCAAATAAAAATATAAGTTATATAAATAGTATGAAATATGATAAATTTATGTACAAAAATTACAGTTTGAACTACCAATTAACGTTAAGTAATGCTGACATGTGATTAGCTTTAATAAAAAACAAAATCATATCTTTGTATTGCTTTTTTGATTCTGAATATGGCATGTATAATAATTAAATATATATGCTAAATAGATCCTGTATTCAAAATTGATAGGTTGTAAATATTTACTGTTTTTCACTTCACTTCTTTTGTTAAGTTGTAATTTTGCTAAATTGTTTAATTTTTTTTAAATGTTGTTTTACAGAAACAAAAATTTTCACTTATATAAACTTTTCAATTTAGAATGCAAAATGATTGATGATGTTTTTGTCTATGCCATTTATACCAGGAGCTTTATATATGCATAATTGCTTGATAATGTTCTCGAGATCTGACATCGTAAAAGGTAGATTTGGAGGTGTAGAATGAAAATATGTTGCATCTTGTAATTTTAGATCATCAGGATTATGCGTTTATGGATAACCGTCTGGGAATATTCCTTTCAGCAAAATTTCTATCATTGCTTCAAGTGTCTTGTGAATGAATAGATAAATTATTCACAATTTGTAGCTTTGTCGGAGTGAAAACTTTGTTTGTATACACTTTTTGCTACATCTTAAATTATAAGGTTTTTTTTGTACAAAATTCAGTCCAGCTATTCTTCTTTGATTGTATACAGTATTAATTTACTGTGTTCCAGTTTCGATCCTCGAGATGGGCAAAGTCGACTCAGCCTTTCATCTATTACGTTACGTGGGTTGATTAAAGTGAGTACCAAGCACGCGCTTGGGAACTAAACACTGGAGGTTTCAAGTTAAGCAGACCACTTAACCTGGATATTGATTCGCATTTTAGGGCCCTCAGTCAAGAAAACAGATATTTGTACTGCAGGATTTGGCTCCATTGGAGTTGTCAAGCCATTTTGTTTCAAATATTAATTTCTTGTATATATACACTGCTCAAAACAATTAAAGGATATCGTAAGTTTTACATAAAATAAAGATATAAACGAAATTTCTTTTGCTGAAAATGAAAGAAGAGAATCACAAATGAAAACTTTTCTGATTTTCAAAATGTGGAGTATGCTAATTTTGAGTTCGACGTCAAAAACGTCACTTCAGCGGCAGTGAATGAAATTTGACTTTCAACTGAATAAAAGACAATGAATACAAGGATGATCGGTATTCAGTGACTGCTTTGTTTTGATGAGTACGATGTCTCAGCGAAGTCATTTAACCGATTCAGAAGCTTGGAGAGTTGTTGGTAGGTTAGAAGGGGGCCAAACTCAAGCCGGAGTAGCACAACCCATTGGAGTGTTACAAAGTGTGATTTCCAGGATCTGGAACAGTTTTTTGGCGACTGGAAGTGCAGGCCGAAGACCAGGGCAAGGTTGTA